>VXBR01006372.1:177459-206465 GCA_013400215.1 Cisticola juncidis | reverse complement strand
CCACAACCGGTCCCCAGTGTCCCCACAGCCGGTCCCCAGTGTCCCCCCAGCTGGCTGCCGTTCCCCCCGGGCTCCCGGCCCGCAGCGGGATAAGAGCCGTGCCTGGGACTGATGGAGGCCCCGGGTCAGACACAGGGGACCCTCACTGTGACACACAGAGCGCTGAGCTGGCACTGTCCCTGCACCGCGTCCTCCCTCTCTGGACAACAGACAGAGTCAGGATCCCCAAAGAGGGGCAGTTTCCACCACCCCCCTGCATCCTGAGCATTCTCACAACCACCTTCGCTGCCCCTTTTCTTCGCTGAGCCCCGAGGCTCAGCCCCTGCCACACGAAGCCGCTCCCGGCTCCACCAGCTGCAATTCCCGACCTGGCAACTTTTTCATCTGCTCTTGGTGGGGTGAGATCCCACCCGCAGAACTGTGCCCAGCTCTGGGGTCTGCAGCACTCGAGGGATGTGGAGATGTTGGAAAGAGTCCAGAGGTGGCTGTGGAGACGCTCGGAGGGCTGGAGCTCCTCTGCTCTGAGCCAGCTAGGGGTGTTCACCTGGAGAAGGCTCCAGAGAGAGCTCAGAGCCCCTTCCAGTGCCTAAAGGGGCTCCAGGAGAGCTGGAGAGGGACTGGGGACAAGGGATGGAGGGACAGGACAAGAGGGAATGGCTTCCCACTGGCAGAGGGCAGGGTTAGATGGGAGATTGGGCAGGAATTCTTCCCTGTGAGGTTGCTGAGGCCCTGGCACAGGGTGCCCAGAGCAGCTGTGGCTGCCCCTGGATCCCTG
The DNA here is from genome assembly GCA_013400215.1 of Cisticola juncidis. Lineage (NCBI taxonomy): Eukaryota > Metazoa > Chordata > Aves > Passeriformes > Cisticolidae > Cisticola > Cisticola juncidis. The sequence goes on along the minus strand of VXBR01006372.1, from coordinate 205,690 downwards.
GCAGTGCCCAAGGCCAGGCTGGATGGGGCTTGGAGCAACCTGGGGTAGTCAAAGGTGTCCCTGTCCGTGCAGGGGACAGAACAGGATGAGCTTCCAGCCCAAACCATTTTGGAATTCCATGATTTCTATGATCTCTTTAGACAAAGCCCAGTATTTCCATGTGCAGTGGCCTCTGCTGCAAGGTTCCCCCTTCACTTACCCATCCTCTCAGTAGGAAAGAGTTCACCGAGGCCCCAGGCTGATTTAGCATCAAACACATTTATTTCACTTTTATTGAATACAAGAACAGTGAGCACACACGCATACACCACCGAGCACTGAAAAGGAGTATGACCAAAGGGGGAGAGGAGAACAAGGGAAGAGAAAAGGAGAGTTAGTGAAGGAACAACAGAGCGTTGCAGTTGGTTGGTAAGGTGCTTCTCAAATAAAAATAAATATCATTATTATTATTATTATTACTGTTACTGTTATTATTACTCATGCAATTGCAGGCCAGGTTCAGAATGAATTTGTGGGATTGGGTAAAAACAGGCACTCATGTCTCCCACCCCTTTCCACAGAAAAGGCCTCTGGAAGAAAACAAGCAGTGGCCAGCTATCTGAAACAGCACGGTGATGGGCAGGCTGGGGCTGAGCAGCGGAAAGCCACACCTCGCCAGGAGAACAAGCAGTGAGCTTTTTTACTTTCCTTTTTTTTTCCTCTCTTTTTTTTAAAGAAAAAAAATAGTTTTTGACACCGCCACCCATGAACGCGCTGCAGGAGCCAGGGGCTGCTCACTGCAAACAGAACTCATGGCAGCCCAAGCACACAGGGAGCCTGACTCTGTAAGGCTGCTCAATCCCACAGGAACCTTCGCTTCCCAGACTGTGCACAATGCCAAAAGCAACTCTGGAGGGTCACAGTGGCCTCGGGTGCCTGTGGAGGTGCCCAAGCCAGATGGGCTCCCCTGACCCTTAACTGTGCCATGGACTGGTGGATGCCAGCACGGCGGGCAGACCCTGGCCCTCCACCACCCCTGGCAGTGCCACTGCTGGGCATGGCTGGCTTGGGTGAATTGGAAAAACAAACAAGAGAAAAGGAGCCTCTTTGCAACTGCCTTAACTGCGGTTAGGTTGGGGCTGTGCTCTCTGAAGGCACATGGCTGGAATCTGAGGATGGGCATTGGCACTGGCACTGGCACTGGCACTGGCAGCAGCCCCTGTGCCTTTGCCTTCCATGCCTGCAGGAGAAACCTCTCTGCCAGAACAGACTCACTGGTGAGCAGCTGCCAGGGAGCAGCTCCCTCCTGGGACAGTGAAGGTGGGAGCAGGGTCTGCCCACGGCATCCTCAAGCTCAGGCGCTCCTGCTTGGGCATCCTGCAAGTCCCAGCAGGGCCAGGAACGCACCTGGTCCTGGGCACAGTCTGTGTGAGGGGTGGGAGACTAAAGGCAAAATGGTGCAGAATCATGGGCCCTTCTGTTTCTGCAGGAGCCAGAGACAATTCTGAGAAGGAAACCCATTTCTTTCTTTTCCTTTCTGGTTTTGGTTCTGAGCCTACCCGAACTGCCTGGTTCACAGTGTACAGGGCCCTGGGCTTGGCCCAGGATCCCCTTCCAAAGGCAGCCCTGGAGGGAGCCTGTGGCTGAAGGCCGAGCTGGGAGCAGCTCCACTGGCGCCTCCTGGGCTCTCCCACGCAGCCTGGGATGCTGGGGACACTGCAGGGATGGGCACAGCACGGTCCCTCCACTGCCCGTGTCCAGGCGGGTCGGGGCAGCACTGCCATGGCCCTGCCAGCGCTGTCCCCAGCCCTTTGCCATCACACCCCAGGTAGTGGGGGAGGCAGGGCACAAACAGCCCCTCTGCCTTTGGCCCTATTACAAAACTCCAGTACCCATGTTACTGGGATCCAGAATCAAAGCAAACCCACCCCACCAGCAGCACAGCTCTGCAGGCTGCAGGGGACCCCGAGCCCTGCGGCTCCCACCTCGCTCCCAGCTGATCCCAGTGGGGCTGGGAGCCCATCCTGCCTATGGCTGTTGGAGCTGGAGCCTTCCCTGCCCCTCCAGGTAACCACTGCCCTCCAAACCTCACCACACACACTGCAGATCAGCTGGCAGGACAGTCCTGTCCCTCGCCCTCTCCCCCTTCCCCCCAGCCAGCAGCAGCCAAAACCTTTCCCATTCCCTTCTTGCAGGACTCAGAGTCCCACGTGTGATCTAAGAGTCTCCAAGTACACCAACCACGGTCAATCCAAGAGTTAATAATTTAAAAATGTTGGCATCGTCTGTACCAGCATTGTTGAATTATTTCAGCATTGTTCCCTCCCTCCCCCTCTGTTATATAGAATAATATACAGAACTGAAATGCACATCCATATGAAACCCCACAGGCTGCTCGTTAGAGATGAGAAACCATGTACATATCATTTGCTTTGCTCGAAATTAAACCCATTCCTAAATACCTTCAGAGAACAAGAGGTTGGACAAGTGCACAGAGAAGATAAGGAAGGGAAGGGGAAGAGTTAACAGAACCCCCAAAAAATGCAAAAACCAGCATGGAATGAGGAGAAGGGCGAAACGACACTTGTGAATTGGAAAATAACTCTAAGGTCATAACTTGAATATTTTTCTCTCTTCTTTCCAGAGGTGGGGAATGGTTTTGCTTCTGCTTGTGGTTTTTTACTTCAGTTTGCTTACTTGCTTTGTTGCAAAGCAGTTTTCCTTTCCATTCAGTGTGCAACAAATGAACTCATGATTGTGTGTCCTTTCATGTAACATGCAAGATGGTGGCTTATTGTATTGTTACCGAGATTATTGTTATTATTATGACTTTTAAAATCTGATTTGATCACCAATCCAGGAAATTCTTCAATTTATCTGCACAGGGTTGGCTTTGTTTATTGGTGGTGGTGTTTACTATTCATTTCCAGCATATAGCAGCAGTGCAAGGATGCATTTTGTTTCCTGTTTATATATATATATATATATATATATGTATGTATGTATATATATATATAATATATTTGCTATTCCTTTTTTAAAAATTTTTGTCTCTCGCCATGAACATTGCAGCTAGGATGTCTATGTCTTGCTGACAAATCCAGCATGAAGGCTCCTTCTCCCGTTCTCCAGGTTGGAATACAGATGTTGACTTCCAGGAACATGTTGGTCAAGATTCCTGTGCAAGGCAGATGGAAAGGACCAAGTCATGGAGTGCCAGTCCATGGAGCCTCCTCTTTGGATGAGGGCATTGGATTGAAACTTTGCAAACACTTGGGGCCACAGCTTGCATTTAATTAGAAGGAGCTCTGGTAATTAGCAGGAATTCAGGCACTGGGCTGGTGTTGGTGCATGAAGGACATGAGGGGGAGTTGCTGCTCCCTCACTTTAAGCCATTCAACTAAAACTGTGTGGATTCTATGGGATGCAGGAATGTCTGGACTTGTCTGTACTGTGGGACAGGATGAGGCAGCTCCACGAGCCTCTCCTGACCTTCCCAGCTGCACTGCTGGTCACTTTTCCAGGCTTAAAAGCTGCCAATCAAAACCTTCATATGACAAAGAAATGGGAAATCCCAGTTCTAAGGAGCCTGTCCAAACCTGCAGCCTGGCTGCTGCCAGAGCCCCCAAAACTGTTCCCTCTCCTCTGCACCTCTGCCACCACTGTTCCCACACAGTCTGGTGGCTGTGCCAGCCCAGAGGAGCTGCAGCTCCTGGCTGAGGGGAGAATGAGGTCAGAAAGGGGGTTCGGGGTGGGGCAGGACTGCCCAAGCCCTAGAGAAGTGTCTGGGACTGTGACAGCTTTGGGGTGTCTGCAGGGAGGTGCAAACCTTGTGTGCTGCTTCCTACACCTGTGTGTGTATAAAAACTCAACCTGGGGATCCGAGTGGGACTGAAAAACCTTATGGTTTTTGTAAAGAAGTTAAAAATTTTACCAATATTGATTGATACTTTGGCTTTGCAGAACCTGTAGCCAAGTGCCTCTGCCTACCCACAAACCTGAGGTCCCTTCATTCCCTCCCCACCCCAGGGGAACGAACAGGTCCTTTTCTTTTTACCTCAAATGCCTCTGAGCCCTGAGCTGAGCAGGGCAGCAGGGTGACATCACAGCATTGCTTTTGGTGGCATGGTAGTGGCTTCCTAACCACAAGGTGGCTGTGCCCAGGCTGTGCCAACACCTGAGGACCACGGACCTCAGGTGTGACCTGTTACAGCCCCGTTACCCAGCAGGTGTAAATCACACCTGGCAGCTTCTCCACCTACCTGAGGTTTCTTGTCCCTTTCCTCTGGAGAGGGCTCTGTTTCTCTGTACACCACAGCTTTGGTTACCAGCATGTCGGGGTGCTGGAGTTTTGCCTCTTTGATTGCTAAAGCCAGTGCCTGGAAAGCAGAAAGGTAAGAGAGAGCATTTATCCTCCCTGTCCTGCAATCAGGTACCCTGACTGCAGCCAGAAAGCAGCTGAGTAGGATTCCAGGGAGCAGAGTGGAGATTGGAGTGCAGGGGTTCAGAGCTGAACCCACAGCAGCCTGGCTGAAGAGGCTGGAGCCAGCATAGGAATCCAGCACGATTGGGAGCCCTCACATGTGCCCTTCTTGGCTGTTTTTCTGTACAGATATTCTACTGAAACCTAGGCAAAGGAAAACATTAGAAAAATCTACAGGAATTATCAAATTCATTATTGTAATTCTAAAAATTATTTTAGAGCCTTTAAATTACTTTATATTTTTAATTTTTTTCTTAAGTAACACATCCCAAAGGGTGAGGCCATAGGAAAATGACCCTGTGGCTCTAAAGATTTGTTTCAGTCTTTGTTATTTCATCACAAAAGTGTGTCAGTTTTTGTCCTCTGACACTGAGGCAGAGGCAAAACACCATCACCTGGAGAGACTCAACCTGTAGTGAGATTGTGCTGGACGAGAGAGGTGACCTGGGTCACTTTGGAGTATTTCAACAGAGAAAGGGCACCTAGAAATGTGATGCCATCACTCTGTTCTGTGCTGGGATGTGACCTTTGCCATGGCCTCATGGTGGGAGATGGCCTGAGGGTCACTGCACCCATGGGAACCCACCCTGCTGGACAGGGCTGGGGCCTCGGTGGTCAGTTTTTGGACAAAAGGGGTAAACAGGTTCAGCCCGAAGTAGAAACATGCAGTGCTGCATCCAGGAACAGCCAGAACTGGGCAGAGGCAGGGCATCCTGCTCCTACCTGGTCCTGGTCCACATCCTCATCTCCCGTGATGATGATGCGCTTCTCTATCCGCGTCTCGGAGAACCCTCCTTTCACAGTCTGCACGAGGAAAGGAGAGCTCAGCCCCTGTCCCAGCAGCCAGCTCCAGGCAGGGGAACTCTGCCACAGGAGCAGGAGCAGCACCAGCATCCCCTCAGGAGCTGCCCTGTAGTTCAGCAGAGCTTCCCCAGCCCTTGACTCGGGGAGAAATGTGACACACAGCAGCCCACAGGGGGGAAGGAGAAGAGCTGGGGGCAGGTACCAAGCACCCTCCTGCTGCTCAGCCCCTTCACAGAGCTGCTGCTGTCTTTAGAGAATCACAGAATCACTGAGTCTGGCAAAGCTCTCTGAGACCAAGCCCAGCTGTTCCCCTAAGCATGCCAAGGCCACCACTGACCACGTCCCCAGGTGCCACAGCTACACATCTTTGAAACCCATCCAAGGATGGGACTCCACCACTGCCCTGGGCAGCCTGTGCCAGTCCCTGAGCACCCTTTCAGTGAGGAAATTTTCTGTAATATCCAATCTAAACCTCCTCTGGTGCAACTTGAGGCCATTTCCTCTCATCCTGTCCCTTGTTCCCTGGAAGAAGAGCATGTATTTAATCTGGGGATGCAATGGCCATGAGTGAGACCCTGTGCTGCAGCCTTGTCTCCTTCACTTCCCACCCCTGGCCTGCTCCTGGGGAATGCACAGCCCCGGCTGTGCTTGCCTGCTGTAGTCACACATGGCTGGATGGGCCAGGCAGCACCCAGGGCACAGAGCACTCTGTGGAACCACGACTGCCATGGGACAGCACACAGCTCTTGGCTTGCTGGAAGGAGAGGGGCCCTTTCTGCTGCACAAGCACAATATAAATCCACCCACTCCCTCACTCTGCGGCCCTCAGCAAGCCCTGGAGCTGCTCTCACCTTGGTAACGTGGGTGGTGGTGGAAGTGGAGAGCGTTTCCGCAGTGGCGCTGAAAATGCTGGTGAGCACCTCCTTCCCAGGGGGGCCGCCAGAGATCTGCGGGACACGAGCAGGGCTCAGGGGACATCGTGGGGGAGCCCAGCCCAGCTCCCAGGACCTTCCCACTGGCATGCACCCACCCAGCCAAGCACGGGAGGGAAAGCATGGCAAGGGAAAAGACACTGAGTTGTGCTTCCAACTGCACCAAGGGCTTGAGGGAGAGGTTTGTGCAGGTATCCCAGGCCCACAGCTGCTGGAAAGGGCCTCTGCAGCGGACAGAGGTCACACGGCTGCTTTCGGCTCTTCCCCACCCACCCTCTGGGCCACTCCAGCACAGAGCTCTCAGGCCTGTCTCTGCATCCCACTGAGCATGCCAAGGGCTGGGAAGGAAGGCTGTGTGATGCACTGGTACCCCAGCCCCAGTCCCAGCTCTGCTCTCCCTGCAGCACAAAGGGGTGAGCCTGGGGCAGCACCTGGTGTTTGGCCAGGCTGGACTCCATCAAAATGAGGGGATGGAGTAAGAAATCGCTTTCCAGAGGAAGGGCTGTGCTGGACAGGGTGGTTGGTGGCCATCACCTCCACTGGGAGTCAGGAGACTGTGGGTGGCCTTGGGTGACCCTGCATGACACCCAGGGCTACATGCATCTCAGCCCACTGCAGCAGGGACTGGGGTATTTTTGGGAACTATCCTCCTCAGGCAGATGCCCAAGGTATGGATCTGGCATTTAAAACCCCAGATCCATCAGGTCAGGGTGTCCTGACTTCTTGCTCTCCAAGCTTCTGAGCATCCTTCTGCCCTTCCCAGTACCAGCGCATCAGCCAGGAGCCAGTGCTGGGAACACAGCAGGGGGCCCAGTGGGACCAATCTCACCCACTCCCAGCCCCACAGCGTTCCCTTTCCCAGCTTGGCCTGGCTGGTGGCACCACTGTCCCCCCTCACCGGTGACAGGGAGCGAAGGTCTGTGGTGGGAGCGGCCCCTTTGCCAGCCTTGGTGCCATGATCCTGAAAGAAGAGCAGACATGCACGTTGGCTCATGTTGGCTCGAGGCAAACGTGTCACCCTTCACAGACACCCCTGGTGGGGCAGGGTCCCCCCAGCCCAGCTGGCCCCGGTCACTGCTGCTGGAGCAGAGGGACCGCAGGGGACAGTGGCTGCCCCGCCCCTCGAGGGCCAGCCCTGCTTACTGAGGTCACCAGCGCTGTCTCTGTGCTGCCAGCCTGGGCAGTGGTGGCGGTGTCCCTGCTGCCCGGGGTGCCTCCGTCCACCTGCCAGGGCAAAGGAAAACAGGTGAGCCTGGAGGTGTCACCAGAGAGTGGGTGACACTTGCAGGGACAGTGTCCCTGCTGCCAGAGGAAGCCACAGCTGGTGGCTGTCACCCACTATAGATGACCCACTATAGGGACACTCAGACAGTATCTCTGGCTGGGCTTTAGTTTGTGTTTTGGGGACTTCAGCAAGCCAAGGGTGAGCAGAGGCCCCAGCCACCTCAACCACCCCACAAAGGCTCTGCCTTCCCAGTGCTGCTGCCAGGGACAGGCTTTGGAGGGCTGAGGCTTTGGGGACCCTCAGGGCTCAGCCTCTTTGGGTCTTTGGGGCTGTCATCTGGGCTGTGTATGTGGTGCTGACCTGATGGGGAGTGGAGCCTTCTGCTTCAGGCTTCTTCAGAGTCACAGCATCTGCTTTTGGGGCTGAAGGCTGCAGGAAGAACAGCAGAGAGTCAGCAGAGCCAGGCCCTGGGGCACAATGCCAACAGCCCTGAGTGCTCTGTCCATGACACAGCAAAGAGATGACCTTCAAAGTCCCTTCAACCCAGCCACACTAATTCTGTGCTCCGTGTGCACCAGCCCCTGGCAGAGCCTCCCTGCCTTGCTGCTCCACAGGTGCCACACACACGATGTCCTGTAAGTGTCACACTGGTCCTACCTGGGCAAGCAGCAGGGCTGGGCTGCTGTCCTGTGCAGACAGACACGGCCTACAGTGCCCTCTAACCCACAAACCTCAAATCAGGCCTGCTGCTCCATCCCTGGAGGTTTTTTTGATAGATTTATAGACATCATGGATAAGGACAAATTGTTCTTCAAAAGCCAAGTGAGACCCACCAAACCCATTTCAGGCATGTGCCACAGCCATTTTGTGATCTGCAACCCTATGACCTGTACCCTGGTGGCTCTGGGTACACCTGGGGTGTCAGAGCCAGCACTGCCCTGCTGTAGGAAACTGAAGCTGCCAAGGGCTCCTGCACGGGGGATGCTTGACCAGTGCTCAGTATTCCCAAGCCAACACCCCCTGCCCACAGCAGCCCTGGAGCGGATTCCCCCTGGCCACACCACCGGACACTCCACACCAGGGTTTCCAGGCTGGCTCAGAGACAGCTCCCTCTAATTCTGCAGCTCTTTCCTGGCTTTAGGTCTGGACTAGCCTCAGCAGCTCTGGCTGGGGGGACTTACCTGCAGGGCTGGAGGCTGCCCTGGGTGGAGATGGCCCTGGCCCAGCACAGACAGGGCCACATGGAGGCGGGGCTGGTTGTACTGTCCCATCCCCGTGCGTGCATTCAGCCCCACACACATGCACATGCAATTCTGTTAGCCCTGCTGTCATCCCTCCCAGCACAGAGTGACCCTCCATGAGCTCCAGGGCGGCTCCACGAGGCCAATCCCTCCCAGCCCCGGCATGACCAGAGAGGTTAGTGGGCCACAGGTGGCTCTGCACTACACAGACTGTCATTGAGTTCATGCAGGACACGAGGACAGCTCCCATGGTTAGTGTCACGTGCCGCCCTGCGGCGCACATGCTGCCATGGGCTGAGGACGGGGCTGCCACACTCAGGCACCGAGAGGTGACCGTGACTTCTCCTGGTTAGCAGATGCACAAAGCACGTGACAGAGCCATGCAACACAGACACAGTGTGCACCGGGCAGGAAGGGGGGTGGCAGCCAGCATGCTCCCCAAAACCAGCCAGAAGCGCACACCCGCCAGGCTATGCCGGGCACGAGGGACATGAAGGCACGATGGCACTGGGCCAGTCCTGGTGAATGGTGTCCCTGTGTACCTCTGGCTGCGAGACATCTGGGCTGGGCTGGGAGACCTTATCCCTGGCTTTGGCATCCTCTTCCAGTCCAGGAACTACTTTGTCAGTGTGCTGGAAGGAAACCGGGCCTTCATCTTCCGTTTCGCTCTTGTCCTTGTCCAGCTCGGGCAGGCTCCGGGAGATGTCCTCAAAGGCTGTGCCGTGGAAGTCCCCGATGACGGTGAAGTCCACCTCCGCTTCCAGGCTGGAGGTTGAGCTGACCGTGATGCTGGAGCACTTGCGCTCAATGGCCAGGTGGTTGTCCTTCAGGAAGACCGAGTCCTTCTCCTGGTCGGGCTCCTCGTCGCCGGTGTCGCTCTCGGGGGCCCTGTGCCGGGGCGGTTTCACCCTCTCCTCAGGGCCCTCCCTCACGCCCGCTCTCTGAAGGAGACACAATCGTGGAGAGACGGGGCCGTGAGCACCGCGGGGCAGCACCGGCACGGACACGGCGGGAGGAGGAGGAGGAGGAGGAGGAGGAAGGCTGCAGCAAACATCACAGAGTAGAGTCAAACACAACTCAAGCATGGAGACCGAAACCTTTCTGACAGCAGTGGCTTTGCTGGGGGAGAGAAGGCGACTCAGTTGCATTGTGCCAAAAGTTTGTTGGCAATGAATCATCTCAAAAAGGCTCGGTCAGACAAAAAAAAAGCTCGGCCAGCTTGGAGGCACTTCAGTGCGCTGGTGGAAGCAGATGGATGCAAAACAATGGGTCTGATAGGAAACATTCAGAAAGAGCTCAGATGCAGAGCTATCAGTGACTCAGAAAAAAAAAAAAACAAAACAAAAACAAGGGAAAGAAAGAGAGAAGAGTTTGAAAGGAAAGGGCCCATCAGCCAGGCACAGTGAGGGAGAAGCAAAGGAGGCTGCCAATTCCAGTGAGGAGGAGTGAGCCAATTCCACTTAGCATCCTGTGGAGCATCACCCTGGGGGGAGGTCCAGCCCAACAGCTGCCCCAGGGTGAATCTGCCCCACTGACACCACCTGCCCCTCCAGAGGCCTTAGGTGAGTCTCAGGGTGACCTGATCAGTGTAATTGACAGCACAGCCAGAGCCAAGGGATGACCTCCCTCCATCCACTCTTCTCCAGACACGGACATACCTCTCAACTCTGCCACTGGAGCGGACACATCCCACTGCCACACTTTGCCATGAAGCCATGGGAAATCTAGACCCAGTTGTCCCTTAGGAACAGCTCTAAGCCCACCGATGCCAGAAGAAACCCCACCTCCTGGCCTCTGCTTCCAAGTGTCTGCAGCCAGGGCCATCCCCCCACGGGCCGGGCTGCGCCGGCAAACCCCTCCCTCGGCACTGCGGGAGGTTGAGAGGTATGGGTGAAACACAGGGTGTCCAGCAGCCCCGGAGCAACACGCCTGCACACACGTGTTGGGGTGTGTGTCTGACCAATACATACAGAGAGCCCTGCTAGGGGAGCGGAGGGGCAGCACAGCCCTGGCCGCGGGGCGAGCGCTCACACTGCCGGGAGAAGCACTTAGCAAAACAGCACTGAGACCTGCGAGACCACTGGAACAGCAGCCTTTACATTCTCTTCTTTCAGGCTGGGTTTTACTGATGGGCCACATAAATCCTTTTCTTCCCCACTTGGTTCCTGAGATTTGCTCTGGATTAGAGAAAAGGGTTAGTTGGAAAGAAACGAACTCTGCAGGAGCTGTTGTAGTGCTCACAAGAGCGAGGGAAGCTACTCCATCACCCGGCCACAGCTTGCTGAAGGCAGGGCAGGGTGGGGCTAAGCAAGAAGGGGTATCAACCAACGTAGGAAATGCAGGGGTGAAGCTGGAAGCGTGGGCACGCTGCTGCTGGGGCTGTGTGTCCGTGACAGTCCCAGCTCCTCCAGCCACCCCCTGGTGCCCTCTCCTGCTCCCGGCCACGGAGCTCGGGTGCCCCTCCTGGGTTCAGCGAGCGGCATTCTCCAGGGAGCGGCACAAAACAAAAGCTGATGAACCGACGGGGCAGCGGCTGCGCATGCAGCCAGTGAAGCCTGACCACACACACAGACAGAGAGGACAGGGATGCAAAGCGCCTGCTGCCAGTCAATGGATGTGTGAGGAGCCACTGGACACGGGCAGAGCCACAGAACATGCGCACGAATGTCCCGTCCGGACGGTTCGGTGGAGTTACCATGGCCTCAGCCAGGGTGAGCTCGCAGCCAGAGTCGGGTGAGGCCAGGTCAGCACTGTCTTCTTCGTGCTCGGGGTCAGCAGAGACATGTTCCTTCAGGGAGTGAGGCTGGAAGGTGTCTCCTGAACCAGCCCCTTGCCTGAGGGCCAAGGAGCCCACACTGGACACAGGTCCCGCTGCAAGGGGTGAGGCAAGGCCAGTGCTCAAAGGCACGTCCTGCGCCAGGTTTGTATTCCCTGTGGCTGTCACCGACGTCTCAGCTTCAGGAACACACTCCTGTCCCTCCCGGGCGGCCCTCAGCTCCACTTCACCTTGTTCAAACATCTTGATCTTGGAGGCCACTGAGGTTTCCATGAGGCTCTTGCTGTCCTGCTGGTTTCCTGAGGCCATGGTAGCGTCCCCACGCTCCTGGGACACAGCTCCTGCCAGCCCAGCCATGCACACTGATACCCCAGGCTCTGCTGGATGTGTCCCACCACTTGATTGCCCTGCCTCGCCTTCATTCACCAGGGCAGAGAGCTTGGAAGCCTCACTTCCTTGGCACGATCCTGCTGCAGGGGACTGGGAGTGTGGGACATCAGCAGCTACTCTGGGCACAGACTCATCCTGTGGTGGCTGCCCCAGAGCCAGGTCATTGTTCCTGGTGCTTTCTGCAACTGTCCAGCTGCCACCCTGCAGATCTTGTCCCACACTGAACTCCGAGTCCTGGTGTGGCTCTTGTGCTTTGGGACCTGCAGTGTGGAGGGTTAAGTCTCTCAGGATTGTCTCATTCTGTTGTTCTGCTTCTTTTCCCTTGGGGGGCAGCTCAGCCATGCCAAGGCTTTTGTCATGGGACAGTTCTTCCATCCCAGAGCCTTCATCACTGGCTGGCATTCCTGAACCTGAGCCCTGGAAGAGCTCTCTGATCAAGGGCTTCTCCTCCTGCAGTGGCTCTTCAGTGGCAGGGACGTTGCTCTGTGCTGTGTCCATGTCCTGGGCAACCTCCCTGGTGTCCAGGTCTCTAACCTGGACTGACTCTGCTGCGGTGTCTGTGTTTTGGGGTGGTTCTCCTGTAACAGGATGTCTCTCCTGATGGGGTTTCCATGAAGCAAATCCCACATTTTGGGATTGTTCTTCAGCTTCAGGATTGGTGCCCATGGGTAGTGCCACCTCCATGGAGAGGTTCACAACCTCGGGCATGGCCACTCCTCTGGCAGGGCTGGTGCGCAGGGACAGGTCTGTGCCCTGAGGCTCCATGCCCAGAGGTGGCTCCACAGGGACTGGGCTGGGTTTCTGGGGAAGGGGTGGAGGCACAGGAGCACTGGGTTTGTCTCCCTCCAACCTCACGGTGTGAATGTAGCCCTGCCGAGACTCAGCTGATGATGGAGGTGACTTGGGCTCTATCTCTTCCATCTGAAGAACCACTCTGGCACTTTCCTCCCTGTCACTGTCTGCTCCAACCCTTCCCAAGAGCCCCTCTAGTGCTGGGCAGATGTCTGGGGACTGTGCTGGGCTCTCTCTGTGCTCCTCAGCCCTGGGGCCATCCCCTGCCAGGCCACATGGCTTCAAGCCTCCCACTGCGCTCTGCAGCTCCGTCTCCTCTGGTCCCACCTCCTGGGACCACAGCAGGGCTCCACTTCCCATGGGTGCTGCTCCAGGTACCCCAGCACCAGGTGCTTTCTCTGGCTGCAGGGATAGCTCTTCCCACCCTGAGAGGGGATGTCCCCCCTGGCTGGTCCCATCACAGCCCATCCCAGCTGGCTCTGGTGCTCCAGTGGGCTTTCCAGACGCTGTCCTGTGTTGGTGACTTGCTGAGGAGAGCGGTTGGAACCCTTCTGCCACGGGTGCCACATGCCCAGATCCCTCCCCGGATGTGTTTACTGGAGCTTCTGGTCTGTCCTCCAAGCCAAGCCACCCACCAGTTTCCAAGACCAGCTGCGTTTTAGTGTCCTTCTCCCCCTCTGGATCTCCTAAGTAGATGATCCTCTGGGTTGCAGAAGTTTCTGAGCTGTCGTCACCAGCCTTCACTTTGATTTTCAGGAACTCTGGGGCTGTGGCTGGCACTCTGGCCTCCTGCTTCCTGAAGGCTGCAGAAGCATGTTCCTTGGAGAGCATCTCGCCTTCTCCCTGGGGAGGCTCTGACTCCAAAATCTTGGTCCTTTGCCTCTCTTCAGGCTGTTGACAGGGCTTGGGCAGCCCTGGCTCCCTGGTGGCTGTGCCTTTGCCCGGCTCTTGGGGCTCTCCCTCCACGCTCTCGGCGGGTGGATGTACCGCCCCCGGGCTGGCCTCACCCCTGCTTTGCTTCTCATAGAGCTCATCCTCCCACACAGACTCAAAATCCTCGGGACTAGCAATCATTTTGGCTCTCTTCCTCGTCTCCAAGGCTGCAGCTGCTGGCTCTTCCTGGCCTGTCATGTCCTTGGCTTTCCCTACCGTCACCTCCACTTTCGTCAGGCTCCCACTCACGCTCCCCTCCGAGGTCCCTGCACGTGCTTCTTCCGTCTTGGCTCTCAGGGTTTTCCTCAGAGCTACAGCTTCCAGCCTAGGGGCTTCTCTCTCTATAAATACCCAGTGCTCCGAGCCCTGTATTGCAATTGGAGCAAGAAGAGTTAAACGCATCAGACACCCCAGCCCCGACTGCTGCTGGCACGAGTGGCACAGCTGGTCTGCCTGGCACAGGGCTGCTACATCATCATCATCATCATTATTATTATTATTATTATTATTATTATTATTATTATTATTATTATTATTATTATTATTGTTGTTGTTCTTATCAAGGCCAGAGTTGAGGCGCTGTACAAAGAGCCTGCCAACTCATTGGTGGAGAGACGGATTGGAAATAAGGGCCTGATACTATCCTGGGGGCTGAGCCAGTGTCCCCTCTGGGGACAGTGCTTTGCTCTGGTTGGTGGCTCTCAGACACACCTGTAACACCTGGGGCTTTGTTGGTGGCACAGAGTGGGAGTGGAGCTCCCAGCAGACACATTAACAGCCACCAGGGTCTCTCTAGAGGCAAGGGAAACACAGCTGGCTGCCCCCTTGTTTTCAGCTGTCTCTGGCAATTCCCAGGGGTGAGATTTCACCGGAAGCAAGGCCCTGGGTTTTGGGTAGCTTCACTTTCAGCTTCATCCATGTGCCCTAAGAATTTGTCAGACTGCCAAGAGCACGAGCAGGGGAAGAAACCACCTGAAGCTATCAGCAAGACCCTGTCCCTTTCCTGACAGATGCTACAGCTCAGATTCCCACAAAGGCCATCCCTCCTTTCCAAGGACATCAGGGACATCTCAGAACCCACCATGCTGAAACCAAGTGTTCAGAAATTGTCACCTGTGAAGGGTTCCCTGTGAAGTGTAAAAGACCACGGGCTCAGCAGCAGGACCAAGCAAAGGCCACGGAGCATCCTGCAGCACAGCCACAGAGGGAATGTCACCGTGCTGCTGGCAGGGGACACCAGGTCACGGCTGCCAGGGACACCTTGGACATCCACGTGCTCATCCTGAACGTCAGCTAAAGGCCTCACGAGTGCCAAGAACAAAGCACTGCTAAAAGCCAGTCACTTTGGGAATAGCAGATAGGAAGTAACTCACAGGAAGAGTTTCAGGAGAACATCTGCACCATGAGGCAGCTCAGTCACCCCTGGCAGCACGTGAGGAGGGCAGTGCTGGGGCTGCCCGTGGGCTGGCACTGCCCATGGCACTGCCCATGGCACAGCCTGGATGTGGGCAAGGATGGCACACAAGGGCGCCAGGATGAACCCCAGGCCCAGGCAGGGAGCTGCCTATGCCCTCCCCCTCCAGCCAGGAACAGTGATCCAAGGATCCCCCATGCTGGGGGCCAGGGGAATGTTTGGAGCAGTTGCACACAAAATGCAAACCCAGTGACTGATACTGGAGAAGGGGAAATGGGGGCCAGAGGGGAGCAGAGTCAGAGGGAGGGAAGATAACATTAGAGGAAAGAAAGGAGGAAAACCAGTTACTAGTAGAAGAGCTCCCACAAGGAAATGAGAAGTCAGTGAAAGCCCCAAGCAGAAAAATGCCATTCCCAGCTGCTGCCTTCTCTGCCAGGTGCCAAAGGAAGCAAAGCTCCCTCGGCACAGTGCTGCAGGCCCTGCCCCTGCTCTCACTGCATCCCCCTGCCTGCTCCTGCCCTAGGCTCTGCCAAGATTCCCTCTGTCCCCCAAAATCCCTAGGAGCCTGCAGGGAAGCACCCAGGGGCTGCACTGGGGCACAGCCCGTGGGCCCCAAACACCTCACCCCTGAGGGCAGGGAGGTACCAGCTCCTCACAGTGACAGGACATCCCACAGGGATGGGCAGCAAGGGCATCCTCCTCCTCTGGTGCCAGAGGGATCCTTGGCAGGGACTCTGCCCTGGCCAGGCAGCCCCACTAAGCAGCAGGGTCTGCAGGAGACCTGACCCCCAGCACCCTCAAGCATGAGCTCCTCCCATAGCCCCTTTACCCTGCACCAGCTGCTCTGCAGCTCCTTTCCTCCACACCTGCCTCCAGCACAGCTTTTGTTCCTTCCCAGTCCATGGAAATGGGAACAAAGCCCATCAGTGCCTGCCAGGAGCAGTGGCTGCACCGGGGTCGCTCCCAGCTGGGTTTGAGCTGTGGCAGCAGCATCACCCCCGGCTGGGAGGCTCAAGGGGCTGCTGGGCAGCCCATGCTGGTGTCTGGCATTCATTTCCTCAGCACTCCCTCCTTCTGTTCAGCAGCCACACTCAGCCAGGACACCACTCACTTTGCTGAGGGTGATGCAGCTTCTCTCCTGCCCTGCTGTCCCACTGCTGAACCTGTTCTCAGCCAGACAAGGATGGACAGGCTGTGGGCACACGTACAAATCTCCTCAGCAAAGCCCTCTCATCCCTCTTCTCTGGCTGCAAACCAGAGTCCTTGGGAGGAGACCTTCCCTGGGCAAAGGGGATGAGTTTCTTCAGGCTCCTCCTCTGAGTTAAGGCCCAAGATAAATGTTGTAGATCAAAAAGTCTGATCCCTGGAAGGTATTCATCCGTGACAGGACCTCTTCACCAGTCATGAAAACCCCGAAGCTTCAGATTTATTTCCAAACCAGCTTCTTCCTTCTCCTCAGACTCTTGAGAGCACAGCCCAGCTCAAGGGACATCCAGCTCCTCCTGGATGTGAGGTGAACTCAGCTCTGGAGGGTTCAGAGCCAGCTCTGGCCACAGCTCTGGGGGATGCTTGGAGCAAATCTCTGGATACTTGGGCACATCCCCCAGGGAAGCAGGAAGGTCGTGAGCTTTGGAGGTCAGTGGGCTGGAGGATGGAGACATCAAAGAGATGATGCTGGGAAGGGTCTATCCAGAGACCAGCCTTGGCCTCCCAAGGGATAAGTGACTTTCACATTCCCCTGCTCTCCCTCCCTACCTCCCTCCGCATCTGCTCTAGGGACAGGAGCAACTGGGAAAGCCATTCCCACTGTGGCCTAGGCAGCACAAGAGACAGAAAGAAAAGAGGACAACGGGGAGCAGAGGCAGCCTCTGCCCCTGCCAGGGCGGGCCACAACCTCAGAGAGCCCCAGACATGCAGGAGGCTCCTCCTGGGCATCCCTCAGGGGCTTTGCTGCCCTTCTCTGCTCTGAGGGAGACTCAGCTTACCTGAGAAGAAAGCATAGCCTCAGGCAAGGATAACGAGGGAATCAGATGTTGGGACCAAACAGGGAGCTGGAGAGGCTCCTGGCACTGCCTAGTCCAGTGTTCCTGTCCTCCAGCAGGAGTGGGGACAGAGGGCTGGAAGTGACAGACCACCCAACCCCAGTGGGCCTGACGCCCACGGGCACCAGGGGAGCTTCTGGCAGTGATGAGAGCTCCAGGCTCTGCAGATGCACCGTCCTTGTGCCATCACCTCCTCAGGGCCATGAATCCCTTGTGGAGAGCAAAGGATCTGGCCTTTGGGGATACAAGGGGACATGCCAGGGCTCAGCCTCAGTCACAGATGCCTGGAGAGAAACCACTGGTGAGACCACCTTAGCAACTGCACCCAGCTCAGGCTGGGCACACCAAGGGCAAGACTGACTCAAGAGATGTCTGTGCACCTCACACCTGCTGTGTCTGTCCTCCAGCTCTGAAATACTGGAATGGGGAGGGTGCCAGCATGGACCAGGAGATGCTGCTGCTCTGTTGAAGCCCAGGCTGTGCCCAAGCCCTCTGTGACCCCCATCCTGCCTCCTGGGGATTGCTTCAGCCAGCCCTCATTCAGGCTGCTGCCTGTGGTAGTGACTTCTGCATGGACTAAGGGACATCCACATGGAGCAAGAGTGTGCCCAGCCTGTCCCCCACCCCTTTGCCTTTCTCTGGAGTGCTCCAGCAGGACGAGTGTCCCAGCACTGCGTGTCCCTGGGGCCAACCACGCCAGAAGCAAAGCTCAAACCCCAGCCTGCCTCTGCTCAGTGAGGGCACCGCTTTTGACTGTCCCCTCCCCTGAGCCAAACCCGCACACAGGGGGTGCTGAGAGCTCACACCCCTCACATCCTCCTGATGGAGCATGACCTGGCTGTGCACAGGCATGGGTCCAAGGATGCCTCCAAGGATGCCCTTTGTCAGGGTGCCTGAGCCTAGGGAACTCAAGCTGCAGCCAGGACAGCCAGAGGCTGCTGGAGCAGCCACCCAGGTCTCCAGGCCATTGGGTCACCCCTGCCTTGAGACCCTCACTGGGCTCCAGCACGGCCCCACACCAGCACTGGGAGCTCCCTCCAGGAACACATCTGAGAGTCCAGCAGGAACAGCCAGGGGAGAGGTTTCACCAACAGCCCTGATCTGGCAGGGGTCCTGCCTGTCACCAGATAGGGAACCCACCCATGGGCAGCTCTGCTCAGAGGACACAAGACCCCTTGGCAGGCTGGGGTCCCCCACGGAGCTGGGGGAGGTGGAGGTGGGGAGGAAGGGGATGGTGACAACCTCAGGAGAGGAGACAAGGCTTTTCTGCGTGAAAGACTCCATGCTTAGGGAAGCTCCATGATCAGATGCAAAATCGTCTAAGGTGTCCTCTTCCATCGTCTGTGCCAGCACGGAAACCCCAGCACCCACGGGGAGAGACAGAGGAAGCCAGAGACAGAGAGACAGAGACAGAGAGAGAAAGAGAGAGAGAGAGAGAGAGAGAGAGAGAGAAAGGGAGAATTTGAGAAGGAATGAAGGAACAAAGGGTGGACAGGTGGATGAATGGATGACTGGATGGAGGGATGGATAGATAGATGGACAGAGGTCACAGCTGTGCCAGCTCTAGATGTTCCATTCACATGTGTGCACCTGATATATTCCATGATAAAAGCAATGTGGGGGTAAGTCCCTCTTCCTCTTCCCAGCCAAGTGCTTTGTGAGCAGCCACAGCCCTCTCTGCAGCGCCAGTCTCTGTGCAGTGCTAGGGCCCAGCAGGAACACGGGCACGTCCCGAATTCCTGCAGAGCCTGTGCCCTCTCCATGGCAGGGGCAGCCAGGGCAGAGCAGCCCCGTGTGTGGCACCCTCCTTCCTGGAGCCACATCCCCTGCTGCGGCCACAGCACTGGCTCAGAGCCCCGCCCAGAGGACAGCAGCAGGGAGGGTCCCCGGCAGGGACAGGGCATCCAGGCTGGCAGGGGAACACTTGGCACATGCTGCCTGCACTGAGCCCAGCAGGGCCCCAGGGCACACAGCCTGGCAGGGCCCCAGGCCACAGCCCTCCAGCACCGGGGGCTGTGTCCTGGCACCCCAACTCCAGCGCTCTCCAGTCACCCCCATGGTCCCAGTGCAAAGCCAGAAGGGAGGATGTGGTGTGGGATGCCAGCGTGGCACCACTCATCATCCACCACCCAGGTTCCACTGCTGAGAGCACCACGGGGCACTCCTGCACAGGGTCCTGGTCCTGCTCTGCTGGGGATACCCTCGGGCAGGAGCTGTGCTGGCACTGCCCTACAGGCTGCTCCTGAGAGGAGTGAGCAAAACCCCACCCCATGGGCCACCAGAGCCACAGCTCACCTCTCGGGTAGACCCAAAACACCTCCAGACAAGGGCTGTTTAGTCTCCTGCAGTGCCCAGGGAGACCCTCCCAGCAGTGAAAATGGTTTAAAAAACTTAGGAGCACCACCTCTGTCCCCAGCACATCACTCCCACCATGCTCCCTCAGGGCAGCACAGGAGCTGAAGGGCTCCTCCCCCACAGATCCTGATCTTCTCTGGAAGAGAAGCAGCAGAACAAACCTCAGTGGCCTTTTCAGGGGTTCCCTTTGGTGTTTCATCCTCGTGCTTGGGTGAAGAAGAGGCTGGCGAGGAAGGCAGCCTCCTGTCCCGGTCCCTGTGAACCAGTTTGCTGTTGGGCTCCTTCAGGGTGCGCTTCAGCTCATTGATGCTGGCCTGATGCTTCAGCAAAACATCTTCTGGCTTGTCTAAGAACTTGGGAAGGAGAGAGGAAGAGAGTGATGGTTAAAGCAGAGGCCCAGTCCAAGGGGATGAGCAGGGGCACCGGGAGGGTTGGTGGCACACTGGGTATTTAGGGTCTCGGGAGCCAAGTAAGGAGTGTAATGGAGCATCACGGTCTGCAGGTCTCACTGTAGGAGAGGAAGCAGCAGCTCTTTCACTGCAGGCAGCACGGAGCCAAATGTGTGTGGCAGATGAAGGGCATGGTGTGGCCTGGTGGCATCTCCAGGGCTCTGTGTCCTCCTGGCTGGGGACAAGCTAAACATTCCTGGAGGGGAGAGCAGGCTCTCCCTTGGGATCAGCAAGCAATGGGCCCCTGCAGGAACTATCAGCAGCCTGTGCTGTTGTCTGGTGCCAGGCACAAAGGGGGCCCAGGCTCTGTCTCAGAAAAGCAAGTGGGTGGCATTTCCATCAGAGCTCCTCTGACAAAGGGCTGGAGGTGCAGGGCTGGGCAGGGATGGCCAGCACTGAACCAGGCCTGGATCCCTGTGGAGCAGCCCGAGGCAGGGTGGGTCTGGTGTGCTGTGGAGAGAGGACAGCTCAGGGCACACAGGCTGAGAGGGGTCAGGTGTCAGAGCGTGGCTCAGTGAGGGCACAAGCGCTGGGGTGGCCCCCTCGTCCCGCCACAGAGGTGGGCAAACCAGTTCCCAGGAGGAACCTGGCTTCTGCCTCCCACCCAAACCCAAAGCTCTCCTGAGGTTCAAATGGAGGGCCCCAAACACCTCCCCAGTACCTCTCGGCAACAGAGAAGAGACACATGAGTGTCCCAGGAAAAGCCCCACCAAATTTCCCAGATGCTGAAGGCTCAGCACAGCTCAGGGAAAGTCCGGCCCTGGCCCTGCATGTCCTGAGGAGGGCTGAGGTGTGCCCACCTCTGGGCTGGGCGCAGCACATGCACATGCAGTGGGCAAGCGATGAGGCGGGCGGGGTCAGGCCAGTGCCCAACCCGGTGGGGCTGCACAGGGAGCCTGGGTGGTGCCAGCACAGCCAACCCCATCCCCTGGCTGTGCTTGCTCCCACTGGCTGCTCCAGCTGGGATCTCTGCTCACGGAGGGGATCCTCCAGGAAGCAGCCCTGGATTTGAGGCCAGGATGAATCGTTCCTGATGGGGCCACCGCAGGCACAGTTTGTGCAGGGAGGGCTCAGCCTCCCTCTCTGCTCAGCCCCTCAGGGTGTGCAGGCACAGGGCCGGTATCAGTGCTAGCCCAACCAGGCAGCTCAGAGCCTCTTGGCCTCTGTGGGGTGGGACAGCAGCCACAGTGCTTGGGGAGCCCCAGCTCAGCTCTCAGGGGACTGCAGGAGAGCTGGGCAGGGGTGGATGAGGCAGTTTGGGTCAGGCAGGAGCAGAGCGTGGGTCGGGTGCCAGCAGGAGGATGGGACCAGCTCCACAGGAGAGGAGACACAAGGTGAGGACATGGCGGGGTCAGGAACATGAGCAGAAGCCAGGTCATCCCAATGGGCCAGGGGCTCTCCTGCCCCTGGGAGGGCTCTTGCTCACAGGCACGATCAGGACCACCTTACTTAGTGGGATAGAAGATGCCACAGCTGATCCCCAGCTGTCTGTTCCTCGGGCTCCTCCAGCATCCAACCCCCAGCCCGGTGCATCTTGTATTCCAGTAAATAGGGTGACAGACAGACTTGTTTTGGGAAGGATGGACAATATGATGCACCAATGAGGACTAAGATACTCCAGAGAGAGAATACCTCCTGCTTGTGCCTGGGAGTTGTTTCGTGCTCCGGCTGGCAGCAAAGAGAGGGTTAAAAGTAACCAGCAGGGTCAGTAGAGGGCACTTGTCACTAACACTACAGTTAAGTCGATAGGCTGGTAGGGACCCCCCCTCCCCTCCCAGAATGGGGCTGAAATGGGCTGGGACAGCCCAGGGACAGGGCAGAAGGAGGTGAGCTGTGCCCAGGCAGTGGTGGGCACTGATGTGATCAGCCTGTCCCATCCCCAACCCTGTCCCAGAACCGGGCTGCCCTCCAGCCTCGAGACCACCTGGAGGGTTCTGGGGAATCCAAGTTAAGCTGAACACCTGTGACAGCTCCACTTCCACTGGTGGGGCCAAGAGCCACATCTCAAGGGTCCCAACAGCCTGGGGCACAGCTGACACTGACAGGGCTGCAGGAATCCTGCCCCGAGGTGACCCTTCCTACCTGCAGCCCAATCCTGCTGCCTGCACCCGGGCCCTGCCTACCTATCCCTCCACCCCCACCCTCTTCTGCCCACCTCAGCTGTACCTTCAGCTCCTTGATCTTTGTCGGGGTGGTCACCTCCTCATCCTCTGCCTCAGAGCGTCTCCTGCTGCCAAACTCACCGTCCTCATCCTGCTTCTCACCCTCAGGCCCGGCATCGTGGTTCTCGCTGACAGAGGCTGGGCGCGAGAACTCTGCCCACAGGGGACACCTGGGTCATCCCAGCCCTGCCACCCTGCTCCTGCACCAATCCCGCTTCCAGCTGAGTCATCCCAGCCCTGCCACCCTGCTCCTGCCCCAATCCCCCTTCCGGCTGAGTCCTCCCAGCCCTGCCACCCTGCTCCTACCCCAATGCCCCTGCCACCAGAGTCATCCCAGCCCTGCCACCCTGCTCCTGTCCCAGCCCCCCTGCCCCTGCCAGCTCACACCTGGGGCAGATGGTCCCAGGGGTCCCAGGGCACAGAGGAGGGGGTGATGTGTCCCTGAGCTGCCTGACCCCAGCCCCGTCATGTCCCCCTGTTCATGCACAGTCCCTTGGGGTGGGGACAGCCCCCGTGGCACGGGGATGAGGCTGGGGACAGCCTGCAGAAGGAAGCCTGATGCGGCTGTGGCCCCGCCCGGCAAGGGTGGGCAGCTTTCCCCGTTCCTGCAGCGGAGCAGTGTCCCTGTCCCCTCCCCGGGGCCGTACCTCCGTCCAGGCTGCGGGACATGGTGTAGCGCTTGCTGGAGGAGCGCTCGAAGAAGGGCGCGGGGCGGTCGATGAGGGCGCTGGCCTGGCGCGTCTGCGCCTGCGTGCGCCCGCTGTACCGAAACTTGGAGCCCATCACCAGGAAGCCCTTGGGGGGCGGCTCTGGGGACACCAGCCTGGGGGTCACAGGGGTGGGAGGGTCAGCGAGCTCCAGTCAGGCCCCCAGCTCTGCCCCCCGTGTGCACCCACTGCAGCAGAAGCAGAACGTGTCTGCCTCGGGGAAGGGAGGCCTGGGGAAGGTCTAAGAGGGTTCCTCACCTGAAGAAGGTGTGATGCTCTATGCAGACCTTCCAGAGCCTCTTGGCTGAGCGGTGGTTGGGCAGCTTGAAGCCAATGGTGCTCTCAAACTGTTCGTACTTGGGGGAGACAGAGACAGGCTGTTACAGGCATGTCCCTCCCCAGGGGACATGCCAGGACCTCAGGTTCCTCTGGCAGGAGCTGTGACTATGCAAAAGACCCTCAAAAATCTTACTCAAAGCCATGTTGACATGGTCCATGCCCAGCAGTGATGGAATACACCCCACATCTCTGGCCTAAGCACTTTCCTCAGCTGTAAATGGCTTTTCAGTGCAAGATAAATTCCCTCGAGAAACAAAAAGCTTTTACAGCTGTTTTGGTCTGAGGGCCTCACTCTCAGGTGTGCTGTCCTTGCCCTCCAGCCTGCTGGAACACGTGGGTGGAAATATACTTTCCCACCATAAATGAGTGAAAATAAAGTCTGAAAATGAATAAAAAAACTTTCTAAAGATGTGACAAAAATGGCCCTCAATCCCCATTCCTAGGCAAGCTCCCTATACCAGCAAGGTCACGGTGTCTGTCAGGGATGGGATCTTGGGGTCCCTCAGCTGCTGAAGCCATGAGAGAACATGAAAGAAAATTTATGCCATAGGAAATGTGCTGTCTTGGCCAGCATGGTCATAAATGTGGGATCCTTGGAGCAAAGGCCAGAGGCAGGTGAGGAAATCCTCACCATCAGCCCCAATTCCTCAGGACGGGTATCCAGGGGTTGCACCAGCACCTGGCACCCACCTCTCCCGGGCGGATCTTGATGTAGAAGTTGCTCCTCTTGTAGGAAATCTTGAGGATCTTGGGCCAGGCGAAGCGGTTGATGCGCAGCCGGTCCCTGTAGATGAGGAGGCCATTGGCGCAGACACCCAGCATGATGTCGATACCCTCTGAGTCCTGGAGGAGGCAAGGGGACAGGAGGGGACAGGTCAGCAGCTCAGCAAGAGCCAGGCTGGGCAGCAGTGCCACATCCTTCCTGCAGAGTGCTGCGGGGGCCTGGCTGGCAGAGGGAACACTGAACCCCAGGCTGGTGGATCTTGATCTCTGAAGCTTCTCTGGTGTCACCCAAAGCCATGCCAGGAGCCTTCCCTGCGGGAGGAAGGTGGGCAGGAGCAGGCTGGGAAGGGGCAGCTCTGGCAGTCCCCGTACCTTGGCGTGGTGCAGGTCCACCCCGTACATGGAGAGCTTCTTGGCGTTCTCCAGGAAGTGGATCTCTGCTTCCCCAGGGGTCATTCCCCTGCAGGGAGACAGAGAGGGGAGGCATGGCTGGGCGCCCCAGGGGCGTGGGGCAGCTGTCCCCGCTGTCCCCTCGGGTCTCACCGGTAGGTCTTGTGCAGCTCCATGATGCGCTCCTCCAGCTCCCGTGTCTGGTTGGGGGCGAAGCGCAGCTCGCTCACGTAGTTGCCCACGTGCTCCTCAGTGTCGTGGTCACCCAGCTCGGCCTGCACTGCGTAGGAGCCCAGCAGGGCGTGGGTGACAAAGGAGCAGGGCAGGCGCCCCGTGATGATGTCGGCACGGAGCTGCAGGCACAGGTAGTATCTGCAGGAGGGGCAGACAGTCAGAGTGGGGCAGGGGAGCAGGCTGGGGCTCCCCAGGAAGAAATCTGGTGTCCCCCAGGGCAGGCTGGGGCTCTCCAGGAAGGAGACTTCTGCACTGTGCAGCAGTCTGGGGCTCCCTGGGAAGGAATTTGGTGCCCTCTGGAGTGGGCTGGGACTTCCTGGGAAGGAGAATTGTGGTCCTCACCTGGTGATGTCCTCTGTGAGCTGGGCAGGGTCTGGAGGGTAGAACTTCACAGTGAAGGCAAAGTTCCAGGGCCCACCTGGGGAGGGGAGAGAGCAGTTCAGGACAGCACCCACGGGGTTGCATACACAGCATAGGAGAATCCGTGTGTCCACTGAGGATCCTGCTGCTCCCTCCAAGCCTTGCACAGGGCAGGGACAAGGGGGTTCCAGAGGCTGCTGGGGCACAGCCCTTTGAACTCCAGCACAACTTGCTGAATCCTCCCCAAAGAGCTGGAGACAGCAAAGCATCACAACTGCAGGCGCCACAAGCTCAGTGTCCCAGCAAAAGCCTCCTGTGTCCCAGAAGATGACACCTTGGGCAACAGCTCTTCTGCCATCCCAGCAAGGCAACACTATGGCAAATGCATCCCAGGACCTGTCCCAGCAAGGCCCCCAACTGTCTCCACCATCTCTGTCCCCCCTGCATGGGACAGGTGGTGCCCAGCGTGGCACCAAGTCTCAGCCAGCTCTCCAGTGGCACAAACGGGGTCCTTTGTCCCCCCACCTCTCACGAGTAAGAGGAGAGGTGGATAACAAACAGCTGAACGAGCAACAATGTCCCTGTCCTCAGGCCAGCTGCCAAAGGTCCCCTCCAGGGCAGGTGGGGAGGTGACCTGCCACAGGACAGCCACAGAGCCACCCAGGAGCTCTAAGGGACACACCAGGGCTGGAGAAGATGGACCCTCCCCAGGCACTTACTGCGGATCTGCTTCTTGATCTCCTTGGAGGGGTCAAGCCAGTTCTGCAACGAGGAGACAGCAGGTCAGGGGGGCCCCCACCTTGGAGGGGGTGGCTGCAGAGGGGCCCCCCGTGCTCACCTTCTGGCTGTCCGAATCACAGAAGGTGAGGCCGAAGTAGTCCTTCTCCAGGAGGTTGAGATGCTCACACACCATGTCAAAGAGCACCTGGCCTCGGGCGTGTTTCTGTTGGAGACACGGACAGGCTGATGGTCAGGTGGTCCACTGGGCTCCTGGACACCCTCCAGGTGACCACCACAGGCTCTCACCCAGTGTGGGCTTCACCACACAGCAGCCTTGCAGCCCCAGAACCACCTGTGTGTCCCGAAAGCGCTGCCTAAGGGTGTCCCGGGGCTGCAGACATGGGGCACCACTGTGGGGACACCCAGGGCCCGGGCTGCAGGGATGGGCTCCTGGTGGCAGTGGTGGCTGGATCCTCAAGCACAGCATAACAAGAGCCACTAGGAGCATGTGGAGTGATGGAGAGCAACTTTGGTATCAGTGAATCCCAGGATGGTTTGGCCTGGAAGATTGTCCAGTTCCACCTCCCTGCCATAGGCAGGGACACTTTCCACTATCCCAGGCTGCTCCAAGCCCTATCCAACCTGGCCTTGAACTCCAGGGATGGGAGATTAATTCCCCTGAATTTCCCTTCATTACTGGTGGCACCAAGAGCCAGGCTTACTCCTGGCCACAGAAGAACAGCCCTTCCCAAGTGTGTGTCTCCCCTGTTTCCAGCCTGGCAGCTCCCATCTCTCCTCTCCAAGGCATCTACTTACAGCACTTCCACCAGTTGTCCCCAGGACAGCAGCCCAGGGCACCAAGCAGCACAGCCTGGGCTCCTGATGCCCTCCACAGCTTTTCTAGCAGTTACCATCACCCTTTCTGGGTCTCCTCCCTCCTTCTGACCTGGATTTGAAGGCAGACACTCACCCATGGCATGTGCTGGGGTGTCACATTTTGGGGTGAACAGTTTGACTCCCCTGCTGATTTTTTACTGAATTAAGGTTTAATTAAAGCACATGGACAAGGCACAACTATTTCAAGAGGGTCTGCAGAAAGGAAGAAATGCAGCACCAACACTCCTACCCCAAATGCTCTCCCCTGTGTTCCAGGTGGCTTTTTTAAAGAGCAGTTGATCACATACTTGGGTGACTCGGTGAGGGGCATTGCTCTGCTCTGTTCTGCCAGCACCTATAACCTGAGATTCTCCTGCCATCCCACTGTGGTTGGCCAGTGCTCTGGAGAAAGCCAGGGGAAGGATGACTGCCAGGGCTTGTGAACCCCTAGGATGGTCCACTCCTTTCCCTCTTCAGGAAGATTTTTATCCTGGTACCAACCCATCTTTCCACAGCTCTGCAGCCAATTTTACTGCTAAAGTGACAGCCAGGGCTTCTGAAGCACAGGGACCAAAGGTTCTGCTCCTGTGGCAGGGGCCAGACCCTCCAGCCAGCCTTGGGGTGCTCCCTGCTCCCACTCTGTTCATCAGTCCCAGGCAGTCGAGCCCTGGGGCAGCACCCACACACAGATCTGCTCTGTGCTGCCAGCAAACACCCGTGTGCCACTGGCCACAGGCAAGGAAAAGGCCTCTCTGGCAAAGGCTCTCAGATCCCTGAGGTTCAGCTTCTCAACAACCTCAGCTTTTCATTTCCAAGCAAAATTGTCAGTCCTTAAAAATGTCCCTCCCTCCTGGCTCATGGTGTGGGTTGGAGCAGTGCTGCCTTCCCATTATGGGGACAGGAGACAGTAGCAAGTGCTAGAGATGGGAACAGGGGTTCCTGGGATGTCCTTCTGCTCCCTGCTACCTTGTTCCCCTGGCAGGGCCACCAGAACCTTCCACAACCAGCCCCAACTCCTGAGTGAATCCTGGGTGTCCCCCAGCTGGCCTGGAGTGGAGAGGTATCCGTGCTGATGGTGGTTGAAGCAGCCCTGCAGCATGTCCCAGTGCTCACGTGGCCACTGCTGGGTATGTGTCCCCTCTGTTCCTCCCTGCAGCCACTGCCAGGTGCCTGAACTGTCAGGCAGAGCTCTAGCCACACCCATTAAGCTTCTGACTTAGACACTGTTTCCTCTTATGAGTAGCTGCCAAATTTGGTTTCACTGGGCTGAAATTCCCTGCAAGGGTCTTTCTTTTCAGATTTTTAACTCATTTTGAAATTTCAGCTCAAATGGCTATTTCTGTGGGTGTTTTTCCCTAGGACAGAGGTACTACAAACCTGTCCTAGGGAGAGTTCTGTCCATGACAGGGCAGGGTCCCTGGAGTGTCAGCACAGGCCCCCAAATCTGGGACTCACCTCCACCTCACACTCATACTCGGATGCATCGAGCAGGGTCACCCTGCACAGGGCACTCTTCACTTTCTTGGTGGTTTTCTGGGGTGACTTCTGGGTCTTGCTGGGAGTTGTTTTGTCAGAGAGTCCATCGGTCTCACTGTAGTCCTTGTCCTCCATGTCTGTGCCCTGGAGCAGGGACACACACAGGGTTACGTGGCACCACTGCCAGAGTGAGGGGCACAGGGGGAAGGCTCTGCACAGCACACAAGGGCAGCTGGCAAGGGGCAGTCCCCAGCCAAGGCCAGTTCCACAACCCACAGTGCCAGCACAGCCCAGGGCCCTGGCGGACACCTGGGGTCAGTTCAGCACCCAAACCCTCCCTGCCCAAGCACCGGTGCAGCAGCTCAGCCGCGCACACGGCAGCGCTCCCTCCCCATTCCCCGGCCGGCAGCGCTCCCCCCCCCGTTCCCC
>VXBR01006372.1:162729-176424 GCA_013400215.1 Cisticola juncidis | reverse complement strand
CAGACCCCAGATCCATGCACAGATCCCCCGCCAGACCCCAGATCCATGCACAGATCCCCCGCCAGACCCCAGATCCATGCACAGATCCACTGCCAGACCCTAGATCCTTGTCTGTGCCAAGAGGTGGCTTTGCAAAGGGCTGGTGGCAGCAGCACAGGACACCAGGATTTCACACTCTGAGCTGGGGGACAAGAGCCAGCAGTGGGGAGGGACACCGGTGCCAGGGACCCACCACAGGCAAGGGCATGGGCTCATGCCCCGTTCCTGCACAGAGGCAGTGGGGCTGCTCTGACCCCTGCTCCCACCGGCTGGAACCCTGACTTGGTGTTTTCTAGGAGTAGGAGGAAAAGGCAGGCTGTGAGTCAGGCAAAAGGCTGCACTGACACAGGAAATGGCAAACAGGGACAGCTCCACAGCTCGCATCCGGGCTGGCTGCTTTGCTCCCCTCTGACCACCCCAGCAGCAGCAGCACGCTGGGTTCCCACGGCCAGCGTGGGACCCTGTGGATTCCTGCCTCCAGCCCCAGCTGCCTGAAAAACAAACCCAGGGCCAGGAATACAGAGGGGAGGGCACTTTCCATGCCGGGATGCTCAGCAGTGTGGTTTTGGTACCTTTATGGTTTTGAAACCTTTTATGCCAACACAGCAGGGGCTAGCAAGGTGTCGTGGGAGGGTCCACACTCCACAGGTCATGGAGCATCCTTTGGACCATCACCCACTCCCCACTCAGGCTGCTCAAGCCCTGTCAGCTCCCTACCAGGCCATGTCCAGCTGTGCAGCATCTTCTGGGACCATCCCCACCGGAGTGCAAGGGCTGTGGCTGCACAAGGTGGCTCAGCGGGAGCATCTGTGACCCTGTCACATCACCCACCCTGCCCACAGAGCAGCCACACCAGCAACCCACAACCAGCAACCCCTGAGCAATGCCTGCAGATCCTGTTCCAATTCCAAACCCTGCCAAGGGCAGGGACACCTTCCACTATCCCATGGTGCTTCAAGCCCTGCCCAGCCTGGCCTTGGACACTGCCAGGGATCCAGGGGCAGCCACAGCTTCTCTGGGCACCCTGTGCCAGGGCTCCCCACCCTCACAGGGAAAAACTTCTCCCCAGTATCCCATCCAGCCCTGCCCTCGGCCAGTGGGAAGCCATCCCTCCTTGTCCTGTCCCTCCATCTCTTGTCCCCAGTCCTTCTCCAGCTCTCCTGGAGCCTCTTTAGGCACTGGGAGAGACTCTCAGGTCTCCCTGGAGCCTTCTCCAAGTGAACATCCCCAGCTATCCCAGCCTGTCCCAGTGCTGAGGGCCTCCAGCCCTGGGAGCACTTTGTGGCCACCTCTGGACTCACTCGAGCAGCTCCACATCCTCCTTCTGCTGGGTGCCCAGAGCTGGAGGCAGCTCTGCAGGTCGGGTCTGAGTGGGCAGAGGGACAGAATCCCCCCAGCACAGCATTGGTTTCTGGGCTGCCAGTGCCCATGGCTGGGTCACATCCAATTTGTCCCCACCAGGACCCCCAAGTCCTTCTCCCAGGGCTGCTCTCAACCCACCCGGCCCCCAGCCTGTGCTGCTGCTGGGGCTGCCCTGACCCAGGTGCAGGACCTTGCACTTGGCCTGGTGGAACTTCATGAGGTTCACATGAGCCCACTGCTCCAGCCCGCCCAGGGCCCTCTGGATGCCCCATTCCAGGTGGATCCACTGCACTGCTCAGGCTCTGCTCAGTGTCACCCCCAGAATCACTGCTACAAAGAAACCCATCCCACACCACAGCTCCAGTCCCACTGCTGCCCTTCAGGTGTCCTCAGCAGTGGGAAGATGCAAAACCTTCCCAGGAAAATGACTAAAAATGGCTCTGGGGGTGGAGGGAAGAGAGAGGAGGTGACGGAGAAGACAGGGAGTCAAGCCTACGCCTTCCGCCGGATTCGCAGCCAGGAGGTCCCGGGAACGCTCCCCTCCCGTGCCTGCACTGGCTGAGTGGTCACCACAGAGCCTCAGTTCTCACCCAGAGCCCCAGGATTTCACCCTCTTGTCCCAGAGCCATGTTCTCCTGGCCAAGACAAGCCAGACAACCCACCCTGAGCAGCATTAGCTCTTCCTGACCAATACCACTGCTCGGCCAAGGCCACCAGAAGCTTTCAGAGGTCACCAGTGGTTTGTTTTTTCCACAGAGGAAACAGGGCTGCTGTTTTTCCACTGCAAATTTGAGCAGTTGCTCACTGCCAGCCCTAGTCCCTGTGCGGATCATTCCCAAACACTTCCACTTGGATCTCAGTGTGTGAATTTTTAATCAATGTGAAATCTCTAAAATGACAACGCATCACTTTGGGCCAAAAACAAGCTGAGTTTTGCACTTGACATTTCTAAACTTTCTTCCAAACTACTTTTTCCCTGCAGTGATCCCTGAGGAAATGAAAGGTTTTCTTAAGTGTAGCAAGAGGGGAATTCATCCCATTTCACTTTTGCATCTTAAGCTCCAGTCCCAACCTTCTGATGGTGGGCCAGGAGCCTGATCCCAGGGACTTCCTTCCAGCTAAAGCCAGTGAGAGCATGGCACAGCAGTGCTAGGGTGGCACAGCTCTACTAAGGGGTCCTGGTAAATCTCCAGGCACCATCTTCCCTGCTCCCGGGGCAGGGAACCCCTCTGTCTCTGGCCTTGCAGCCATGCTAGGGAGGCTCTGGCCCATACAGGGTCATTGCTGGGGGCAGGAGCTGTTTGAGGGAGCCAGGGCTGGCAGGGGCAGTGGCCCTGGGCATGGCCCTCTGCAGCTGAGCCCTGCAGCTGCACAGCCCTGACGGAGGGGCCACGCTGGCACTGCCACGCTCCAGGCATGGCCACAAGAGCCGCATTCAGGAGCCATTCCCAGCCCGCCCTGGGGCTGAGGGGGAAGGCCAGGGCTCCTCCAGCACTGCCACTCACCCCAGCGCTGCTGCAGCCCAGGGTCAGCCCCAGCCTGGCAGCACCAAGCCCCTGGGACAGTGGCACCTGCAGTGGGATGCTGCCACCCTCCGTGGCAGCCTGGTCACCTGCACTCACCTGCACCTGAGGCTGTGGGAGAAAGACACCAAAGCCCCCATGACCCCCAGCACCCTCTGTGCCTGGCTGGGGGTGCTCAGCACCCTGAGGGCACTTGCAGGCTCTGCAGGGCCCTGAGCAGCACTGAGCAGCACAGTGCAACCTGTCCCACCCCTTTTTCCTCTTTTTTCCCACGGCCCTCAAGAGCTGCAGAAGGAGATGTTGCCCTGGGAGCAGCTCTGTGCCGTGGGGAGGAGCTGTCCCTGAGGGGAGGGAGCAGCAGCCATGGAGCCCTGCCCATCCCACAGCACCTTCCCTATGCACACTCAGCTCCTGCTGCCCCAGCAGAGACCCCAGAGTGGAGGCCACGGGTTCAGAAAGGACACAGGTCCCAGAGTGCTGCCAAAGGGACAATTTCACTGAAATATCTTCTGTCACAAACCTGTAAAAGAGGTTTACACCACAAGTGCAGTGAACTTGATGGAATTCTGAAGTTTTTGCTTTCTAAATATTTCCTACAGTGGGAACAGGACCCCATCCCACTGGGCACCAGCCTTCCCAGCACCCAGCCTTGCTCATGCCTGTCCCACTGCAGTAAATCCTGTGCTGAGGCTGTTGGAGGCAGCAGACACAGACCCCCAGACCCTGCCCTGTGCAGGGCAGTGGCCAAAGGGCGCCTCCTGGCCCCACAGGCCCTGGGGCCCAATGCCTGTTTTTCAGCAAGGGCAAGTTTTCAGCACAAGCCCAGTCTCCAGCACGGGCTGGCTCGATCCTGCTGCAGCTGGAGCCCGGGGCTGGGAGATCTCCTGGGGGGAGAGGGCTGGAGCCGGATGGAGCTCCAGGCTACCGGAACAGACACGTGGGAATGGTGACTGCAAAAGGAAGCCTTAGCAGGATCAGAGGCAGACCTGCTTGTCATGCCTGGAATCTCCTCCCATCATCTCCCTGCCTGCTCCTCCTCCCCGTGGTGTTTTCCTCCTCCTTCCCCTCCAAGCTGGAGTGTGGATTTCCCAGCTGCTTTGCCCCAGCACTTTCCCAGCATATCCCAGCTCCAGCCTCTGCAGCGCTCGTCTCCCAGAGCCTTCCCTTCCCTGCAGCCTGCTCTCCCCCTCCCCTGCCCAGTCACTCCCTGCTGCCGGGCTGGTTTCCAAGGTTGAGCATCCCCCTTTTCTTCTGGGCTCCCCCTTACGCCCCTCGCTCCCTGCGGAGGCTCTGCCCATCCATGAGGCTTCACCTCCGGAGCATCTCGGTCACAGGCAGGCAGCAGCCCCTGCTGAGAGCCTAAACTGGGCTCCAAACACTGCAGCTCAAGTGGGGAGCACAGAGATGGGTGCCAACCCAGGGACCCCCTCCCTCACCCCGCCAAGGGCCCATGGGGCTGATGGTGGCAGCAAAGCCCCCGTCACATTGTGGGATCACACTGGGGGACAGATGCTGCCACAGGGACACACGGACATGGGGACAACCTGCAGGGGTGGCATGGCTGCATGGCACGGGACAGGGGGCCAGGTACCTGCCAGCCCCCAGGCAGAACGGAGATGCTACCAGGGCTGTGGCACCCGGCACCCTGACCAGGCAGGGCTGAGCTGGCAGGGGACAGGAGCAAAGGCAGTGCCTTGCAGCCATCCTGGAAACCTGAGGGGAGCCCGGCAGGGCGTCCTGGGAACCCTCCAGGGACACAGAAACAAGGAAAACAGCCCCAAAGCCCGGCAGCACACAGCACCCTGAGCCCCAGTGCCACCCCTGGGCTCAAGAGCCAGCCCTGGGACCTCACCCCCAGCACGGGATGCACAAACCGTTCTGCAGTGCAGCCTGAGAGTTCTCCTGTGCTGCTCTGCAGCAGGGCCAGAGAATCATATGAGCTGTTTGTGGTGAAGGGGAGGATCAGAAACACAGGGGATCCGCTGCTCCTGGACACTGAACCCTGATCACCTCACGAGGGACTGACCGGGGCAGAGATCTGTCTCGAGCTGTAAAAGTGCCCCGTCATAGAATCATAGAACCGGCAAGTTTGGAAAAGACGTCTAAGATCAAGTCCCAGCACCCCCACCGCCCCCGGGCTCCAGGAGCCGCATCCCCCCGGCCGTCCCCAGGCACCCGGCGCTGGCTAAAGCCCANCCGGGCTGGCGCTGCGTCCGAGGCAGCGCTTTCTGCAGAGCCGCCTCTTCCCACGCCCCGCGCAGTGACGGATGGATGGATGTGCACTGCAGCCGCAGCCGGGATGGGATGGGAGCTGGGAGCGGGGCTCCTTCCCGCCCAGCGCCGGGCCGCCCTCCGGGGCGTGCCCAGAGCGCCCCCCGGGGGTGCCGGTGCCAGCCCCGCCGCCCCCGTCCCCGCAGACACCTGACTCATCCCGGGCCGGGATCCTTCCCCGCGCACGGCCGGCAGGGCGGGAGAGCTCGGCTGCACGTCTTGATCCCGAGGGAACCCGGCACTGTCCTGCACTCCCCGGCCCTGCCATGGGTCCCGGGGCTGCAAACACACATCAAACCCAGCACCCCGCTCGCCCCGGGCCGGGCTGAGCTGTCCCAGCAGCGGCGGCTGAACAGAGGCTCTTTCATCGGCCCTGTCCAGCGTGAAGTGCCGAGCGTGACACCCGGCACATCCCTGCCTGCAGGGCACACGTCCCCCGCTGGTCCCCTGGGAGGGACAGCCCCAGGGAGCAGGCACAGGGGGACACTGCAGGGGTGCTCAGCGCAACAGGGGTGTCCTGCAGCTCAGCACTGACCCCGCCGGGCAGAGCGACAGGTCCCGCTGTCACCGGGTGCCGGGGACACCCAGAGCACAGGCAGGGACACGGGCGGGATCCCGGGGGCAGGGGCTGGGGTACCCTGGCCAGGTGTGCCCAGGCAGGACCCACCGGCTCTGGCACATGCTGGTGGAAATCCTGGGCATGCCGAGCTGTCAGGAACCCAAGGGGCCAAAGCACAAGTCTGCAGCCTTGCTGGGAGACTCCCGTCAGGCTCTGGCTGTCGGGATACAGGCACTCACTGTGTGGGTGACCACAGTGCACACAAGAGGAGAAACCCAGACTGCCCAGCTGCTCACCAGTGTGAGCTCCCCAAGTGGTACCCATGGGGTGGGATGTTCGTGGACTGTTCCCTCAGCCAAGAACACCAGCCCTGGGGGAACCAGGTGGGCAGGAAAGGGGTCTCAGGCCCCACAGCCCTCCCTGAGGCTGGGCACCTCCACAGGGACTCCTGAGACACTGAACTGGGACACTGGGACATCACTGGGTCCCATTCTGACACACAGAAGCCTGCAGCCATGGAGAACCAGCAACCCCACATTTCCCAGCAAATTCATACTCCTCCAAAATCCTTGCCTGGTCTGCACCCTAATCAAACACCTCAGCAGTGCAATCCCCACATTTCAGGCAGGCCAGGGGCCAGCAGGGCCTGCAGCTCCCCCACACCCTGTGCCCCCCCTGGGAGCATCCACTGTGCCTAGGCAGCCTCAGCATCTTCCAGCCCTGAATCTCCCCCTTTCCCAACTCCCCAGGAGGGTGCAGCCACTGGAGTTTGGGGCTGGGGGCTACCAGTTCCAGGCTGCTGAACACTGGTCAGGGCTGGTGTCACCCACAACTGAGCAGAGTCCCTGGGTGGCTCCATCAGGTAGCCTGGGGAAAACAAGGGCAGGAAGGATCTTCCCTCCATCCCTGGCAGGAAGCAATGATGGACCCAGAGAAAGGGGCTCAGGCCAGGGGACCCACTGCATCCACTGTCCACTAACTGCAGAGGGGCCTGTGGAAACTCCTCTTGACTCCAAAAATCTTGGAAAGGCTGGTCTGTCACTGACACAGGCTTCCCAGGGCAGTGGTGGAGTCACCATCCTGGGAGAATTTAAAGGACATACAGATGTGGCACTCCAGGGACATGGGTGAGTGGTGGCCTTGACAGTGCAGGGGTAAGGGTTGGACTTGACACACAGAATTCCTTTCCAACCTCAGTGGTTCCATGACTGGTGAGGACCCCTGGGTGCCCAAGGATTGGGGAGATGTAAACAGTTCCAGGTTTCAAAGGGGTCCTGCTGGCACTCGGGCCTTGTGGCACCTTCACTGTGCCCAGGGAGGACCCCACTGTGCCTGTTGAACCCCTGCACTGTGCTCCAGAAGTGGGTCACAGGCTGGCTGAGGCTGGTGGCACCTCTGGAGGTCACTTTGCCATCAGAGCCACCCACAGCCAGGTGCCCAGGATGTGTCCAGGTGGCTTTTGAGTCTCTCCAGGGATGGAGACTCCACCACCTCCCTGGGCACCTGCACCAATGCCTGGCTTCCCTCCCAGTGCACAAGTGTCCCCTGAGCTCGGAGGGTCCCTCCTGTGTGTCACTTTGTGCCTGTGGGCCCTGGGGCTGTCCCTGGGCACTGCTGAGCAGAGCCTGGGCCCATCCTCTTGGCAAACCAGGGACAAGCTCCCACATTTCCTCTCTAAGGAGAGGCAAGTGAACCCCTTGGGCTGGCACAGGCCAACTCAGGCAGCACTTCGGAGGGGGAGGCAGAGCCCAAGAGACCTTCATCAGTGTTTCAGCGCAGGGATGGGGCCAGGACAAGGACATCAGCCACAGTGCTACCCCCAGAAGAGCCCTCTGAACTACCATCGTGACAGCAGGCTCAGCCAGAACCCACCTGATTCCTGAATCATCCCATGGAGATGAGCCTGAGCCTGATCCTGCACCTCCTCACCCACCAAGAAACCACACCAAGACACCTCCTGGGGGAAGGGGAGTTTTAGAGCCCCATAGGTGCTCTCCCTGCCCCAAAAGTGTCCCCTAAGCAGGCACTGAGCTGAGCTCCTGCACAGGCAGTACTGTTGGAGGGTCCTCTCTTGCTCCTGCTGACCCCATGGCACCGTTTCCTCACATTCCTGTGATCCCACATGGCACAGGAGGGCATTGCCTGCATCCCCCACTGCCACCTGGAGCACGACTTGGTGACTCAGGCAGGGAAGCAGAGCCAGCTCCCTCGGACCACAGTGGGACACAGCTCAAGTCCTGGAAGAGTCAGGGCTGAACTGGGCTTTGGTTTCAGCTGAGTGTCCCAGGAAGGCCTCAGTGCCCAGCAGAGGAGGCACTGAGGGGGCACTGGTCTCACCCCTGCACCCTCGCCCTGGCAAAGCTGCCAGCCATCCTTCTGGAGGCATTTGGGAACCTGGAGGAAGGCAGAGAGCTGCTGATAGAGCCTCTGACTTCAAGCACCAACATGTTCCTCATTAATTTGGTAGCAATAAAGCTGGGGTGGAGGGAGGGGAGGGATGGCAAAGCCAATCCCTGCTGTGCTGGAAAGGCTGGAAAATCAATTGAAAAACGTCACCCGAACTAGCCCTGGGCACATCCCGCCCTGGACACTCTGGCATGCCCACAGGGAAGGAGGGAAGTGTTGGGGGCACTGCTGGGAGGGGCTGGCCTGCACTCCCCAGCAGAGGAAGGGCTGGCACAGCCCTGGGGCAGTGGAACAGGGCCCCAGGCTGTGCCAGCCGTGCTTGGGACTGGCTCTGGGCCCAGGGGCATGGTGGCTCTCCCTGCTCAGGACAGGGACTGTGGAGACCAGACTGGCCAAGAGGTGCTGCACTGGCCTCCCTGTGTCCCCTCCCTGAGCTCACCCAATCCTGACAGTGGGAACTGAGGCCCACGGGGCTCAGTCACAGCCAGGCACCCTCCCTGCCCCCCACCCAGCTGGGGATGTTGGCATGTGGGACCAGCCTCATCCTACACCCAGCTGCCAGTTCAGGCAGGGAAACAGGGAACACTCCACCAGTCCTTGAGGGTTTAAATCCACCATTCCCTGTAACCTCCAGAGCACCCTCAGGCACCCTGGTCCCACGCAGGCACAGGGAGACACTGTCCCCCTGTCCCCATGCATGTCCCTGCTGCCCTCTCCAGTGTGAGCACGAGAGAGGAGGACTGGGGATGCCAGGGGCTCTGGCCTGGCACAGCTGATCCAGGCCCACACCAGTCTTTTCCCAAAACACCCCACTTGAACGTGTCAGTGTGTGCTCATCTCTGTCCTCAGCACCCTCCTCAGAGCACTCACTGGAGTATTTGAATACTTGTGGGGTTTAGCCCAGTTCCCCATTTTTGTGATGCCTTCTGAGCACACACAGACAGCAGTGCAGGCTTCCCTGGGTTCCTCCCCACCTGACCCTCTCCCAGCCATGTTTGTCACAGAGAGGGGACCCTGTGGCTGCTCAGCATTTCCACCACTGACAGACTGGAACAGGACCAGGACCCTGAAAAACCCCAGAGTGTCCCCAGATGAGATTAAATGACACAATCATGTGCAACACAGGCCTCCAATCCATGCCAGGATTCCACACCACACTAAGGAACAGGGACAGGGCCACAGACTCACGGGATCCACCAGGGCAGGAACACCAGGGAGCAGCCTGTCCTTGGGGGGACCCACAGCTCCAAGGAGAACCCACAGGGCAGATGAGGAACCCTCTGCTATGCCTGGAAACATCCCCCTGGTACCCACGGCACAGCAGATCCCAGGATGCTGCAGAGAAAGACGTGGCCCCTCTGTAGGTGCCCAGGCTTGGGAGGAAAGAGGATTTTCAGCTTTTGCCAAGGCAAGGGCACCTCAGAGGCCTTGGGGGTGCTCAGGCCTCACAAGCAATTATCAAAAAAAGAGAGAAATGTTTTTAACAGAGGGCATGCAAGAGGGATCAGAGTGGGGAGAAGAGAAAGTGATTGAGCTCAGAGCTGCAGCAGAGTGGGGAGCAGCACGTGGGCTCCTTTATCAGCTCTGACCTTCCTTGTAGGGGACACCCTGGGACAGTGGACACAGAGGGGACTCAGGTGCAGAGGAGAAGGCACCTCAGTCCTGCCCCAGGGCTGAAACTGCACTGCAGGGAAGCCCCCAGTCCAAGCCAGCCCCCCCAGTGCTACCCACACGGGGTCCTGTCACCTACCCCTGCCCCAGAGACGGGACATGCTGTGCCATGCCCCAGGGCCCGTGGGACAGGGGTGTCCCACTGCTCTGGGGAGCCTGCAGGGCCTCCCACCCCAGCCAGGCTCACTGATATCGATCCTTGTGGTTTCCAGTTTCTCTTGGACAGTGCTCTGCAGGCCTGGGGTCCCCATGGCCCCCTGGACTCTCACTGAAGCAAAGCTCCCCAGGAGCTGGAGCAGGACCAGCATCATGGCCAGACATCCCCCTTGGGCTGGCCCACAGCAGCCTTGGCAGAGATGGATGGCAAGAGGTGCAGCCTGGAAGAACCTTTCTTACCTGGCTTTAACTCTGCTCTGCTAAGAAAACATTTCCTCAGTCTCACTTCCCTACAAATTTACAGCAACTGCATTTGTGTCCCCACAGAGCTGAGGAGAATCCTTTGGCATCCAAGAGCTCAGACACGACAAACACCCAAACTGAGAACTCCTCAATGACTTGCAAAATGCAACCAAAAAAAGCAAAGCTCCCCAGTAACTGTGCTGGCCAGATCCAGGACCTGGCAGGTCCTGGGGGAGCACCCCACTTCCCCAGAGCAGCTCCTTGTGTGGGGTAAACCTCACGGGCACAGAGGAGAGGTGCTACCAGCCCTCCCCACCCTCCATGGAGGAGACTGGGAGGGGACAGGCCATGCCAGCAAGCCTGGAGGACCAGGAGTGGAGCTGCCCCATGGCCACCTCCAAGCCCCACAAGCTGCCAGCCCCCATCAGCTCCCCACATCCCCCAGGAGCTGGGATCCCTCAGCCCCAGTGCTGCTGCATGTGAGAAGTGCCCACATCCCATCCTGGGGAATGGCTTTACTCCCATTCCCTCTTGCTGAACACCCTTTAGAGGTTCCTGGTTGTCACTGAGCAGCATCAGCCCTGCCCAGGCTGCTTTCCCTGCCTCTCTGCAGTTCAGGCTGTGTTCACAATGTGTGGTTTGTCCACATTAATGCAGTGTCACCAGTGTCACCACCATAGAGCCAGCACGCCCTGACCCCTCCTGCACAAACCCCAAAGCACCAAAGTCTCCAGACTTGCCCCCAGCACCCACCCCTAAACCTGAGGGTTTGAAACTCTGTCCTGAGCCCTACAGCACATGTGGCTTAGCTGGGTTCCAGCTGCTGCAGGGAAAACTGGAACTTGGAAATTTCCATCCTCTGAAGCATCTCACAGATACACAAAAGGACTTAAAAGGTGTNCCCCCCACTCCCAGGATTCAGCTTGGCACGGGGCACCTGCTCTGCTAAAGCCCTTCAGGAGGAGAGCACAGGCTGGGGAGCACCAGCCTGAGGAGGAGGATGCACATCAGCCTCTGACCCCACCCTGAGCTGCAGCACCCAGGATGGGCCGAGGCCCTGAGAGGATTGTACCTGGGGCATCCTCACAGCTCCTCACCTACAGGGGAGGGCATCTGACATGGAAAGATGCCCAAATAAGATTTCTGAAGCACGAGCTGGTTGGTTCAGAAGAGCTGAATTGATTTCCACCTGGGAAAAAGAAGGGTCTGGGAAGAGCTCAGAGCCCTTTCCAGTGCCTGAAGGGGCTCCAGGAGAGCTGGAGAGGGACTGGGGACAAGAGATGGGGGAGGAATGGCTTCCCACTGGCTGAGAGCAGGGTTAGATGAGATACTGGGGTGAAGTTTTTCCTTGTGAGGGTGCTGAGGCCCTGGCACAGGCTGCCCAGAGAGGCTGTGGCTGCCCCTGGATCCCTGGAAGTGTCCAAGGCCAGGCTGGGCAGGGCTTGGAGCAATCTGGGATGGTGGAAGGTGTCCCTGCCTAGGACAGGGGGTGGAATGAGATGGGCCTTAAGGTCCCTCCAGCCCAAAGCATTCTGTGATTCTGTGATTTACAGGATGTGCTGGAGCTCCCTGGGCAGGCAGAGCTGCTGTACCTGGCAGCCAGGCTGGGGAAACGCCGACAAACGAGGGAAAACATCTCTGGCTCCCCCGCGCTGCCCCCTGCAGCCCATGAATCCCCGCAGCAGCGCCGTGAATCAGCGGCACCAGCGCTGACTGACTGAGCCCGGCCGTGCCTGCCGCGGGACCCCGGACCCCGCGGGGACAGACAAAGCCCCCGTGCTCCATCCCACCCACCCCGGCCCGGAACAGCCCCCGGGACAGACAAAGCCCCCGTGCTCCACCCCACCCCCCCCGGCCCGGAACAGCCCCCGGGACAGACAAAGCCCCCGTGCTCCATCCCACCCACCCCGGCACGGGGGCACCGCCACCAGCCCGGCCCGAGCCGGGAACAGCCCCCGGGGACAGGGGGGGATCAGGCTTCTCTCCCAGGGTCACAGGATGCTCGGAGGGCTGGAGCCCCCTGCTCTGAGCCAGGCTGGGAGAGCTGGGGGTGCCACCTGGAGAGGAGAAAGCTCCAGGGAGAGCTCGGAGACCCTTCCAGTGCCTAAGGGCACAGGGAATAGAGAGAGAGACTTTTTACATGGAGAGAGAATGATAGGACAAGAAGGAACCATTCCAAACTGAAACAAGGGAGATTTAGATAAGATGTTAAGATCCTCGTGAAGGTGGGCAGGCCCTGGCACACACTGCCCAGAGCAGCTGTGGCTGCCCCTGGATCCCTGGCAGTGCCCACGGCCAGGTTGGACAGGGCTTGGAGCAGCCTGGGACAGTGGAAGGTGTCCCTGCCCATGGCAGGGGGGGGGCAAGACAAGCTTTACAGTCCGTTCCAACCCAAACCATTCTGGGATTCTGTAACTCCTCTCCTGCACCACCACCTGTGCCAGGGCTTTATCCTCCTCAGCTTAGAGAGTTGTTCTCCATCTCAGAAACCCTCCCTCCCTCCAGATCTGGGCTGTTGTTGTCCCTGTCTTGAGCAGCCAGGGCAAGGCTCCTTCTGCCTTTCCACTCTGAAGTTGTGCAGCTCCCCACTGTCCCCAGGGCCCCGTGACCCCCATGGACCAGCCCTGCAGAGATCCAGTGGCAGTGACAGCTCAGTCCTGCACGGAGAGGCCAAGGGTCCTGGAGGGTCACAGAAGCCCTCTACAGCCACCGTCCATCCAGCAGGACCTGGTGCCACCCCACGTGGAAGTGCTGCTCAGGTCCATCAGGTTGCAGCCTTGGTCTTTCCCAGGGCTGATCCGGAGGCTTTTGGAGAGCAGCAGGTCTCCAGTGGAGTCTCCAGAGCCCTGAGGAGCTGCCCAGGGAGGTCCCTGCAGCCCCAGCAGCTCCTCTGAGCACCAGCAGAGACAGCTGGGCACTGCTGGGGCCAACCCCACATTCGGTTCCTCCTGCCCACAGGGTCTTGGCTGCTCCCGAAGGGAACAGACCCTGCTGCCTGCAGCTGGAGGGACCTTGGGATTCCCTCCTCTCTGCCTGGCTCCTGCAGGGCCCTGCTCACTGGGACAGAGCAGCTTTGTGATCACAGCACCAGAATTTGCTCTCTGACCCCTCAACCCCACACACTTCTCTCAATCCCCCTCTCCACGTTCCCTCCTCAGGTCCGACTGTTTCCTCAGTGTTCCTCAGGTCAGTCACACAGAGGGGCAGTTTAGCCTCCAAGTCTTTTCCCAGACAATGACAATCTCTCCTGCTGTTCTCCATTTACAGTAAAGCAGCTCCCTGCTGGCCTCACACCCCATCCCACGGGCACCTCAATTCCCACAGGAACAGGCAGACCTGGGGTGCTGGAGAGGCTCCACTGCTCCCCTGCACCAGCACCCACCTCATCCCAGCCTCCCTGCAGCCACGAGGTGCCTGCAGGCATCGTCCCTGCACTCCCCTGGGCCCCCCACACATCCCCCCTGT
>VXBR01006372.1:142254-162680 GCA_013400215.1 Cisticola juncidis | reverse complement strand
TGCCCCCAGCCCCCCAGGCCAGCTCCCTCCCAGCCCTTGGCCAGCAGCCCTTGGAAGATGTCAGACCAGGAGAGCACGGTGTTCTCCTGCCCAGCAGGATGGGATTGAGGTCAAAAACATCCCACTGGGAGCGTGAAGGGCAGCGTGAGCATTCCGTCTTCACCTCAGATGCCTTGGTCCCCAGCCTGTGAGAAGGTTTCACACCAGCCCAGGTGAGCTCTGTCACCTTGTCCTGCCAACCTGACCTCAGCTGTCCCACCCCAGGGCAGCACAGCACCAGGATGCACCAGCTTCTCATCTCAGGTGCTGTGTCCAGCTCTGAGAGACCTTTAGGGGCTGGAACAGGTCCAGAAAAGGAAACAGAGCTGGGGAAGGGCCTGGAGCACCAGGAGCAGCTGAGGCAAAGGGGCTCAGCCTGCAGAAGAGGAACTCAAGGGGACCTTCTGGCTCTGCCCAACTCCCTGACAGGAGCGGGGAGCCAAGGGGAGATTGGGGACAGATGAGATGAAATGGCCTCAATGCACCAGCAGTTTCAGATTGGATATTTCAGAAAATTTCTTCACTGAAAGGGTTGCCAGGTATTGGAAGGGGCTGCCCTGGCAAGTGGTAGAGCCTCCATCCCTAAAGGTGGTCAAGAAATGACTGGATGTGGCAACAGTTTAATTAACAAGGTGGTGATCAGTCACAGGCTGGAGTCCAAGATCTTGGAGGTGTTTTCCAAGCTGAATGATTCTGCAGTTCAGGAGGGGAAGAGCTAAGAGGTCTGAACCTGCTGGTGGAGGAAATCACCATGGGCTGAGCATGGCAGACTGCTCCCAGGGAAACCACTGGGACACGTCCACTCCTGTCCCTCTGGCACAGGGGGACAGCCCAGAGCCTGCCTGACCAGGGAGGGCAGGAAGGGCTCCTGCAGGCTGGCTGGACCGGTCCCTTCCTGGGGACAGGCCCTGTAGGGCTTTGCTGGTGACTTCAGACACCTTTGTCCAGACAGGTGGGGACTGTCCTGCCCTGAGCCAGCCCGGCAAGCTCGGGCTGTCGAGCTGGTGTGCTCAGCTCCACTGACCTGACCTGGAGTTCCCCAGGGATGCTGAGCCAGGGAAAAGGAGCCAAGCCCAGGCTGAGGCACCAGCCAGCACCACTGAAGCAGACAGAGCAGACAGCGGCTCGTCACTGACACGGAGTGTGACAGCCAGGCTGGAGCTGCCAAGTGAAGAACTGGGTCAAGTGGGGAAAAACAGGAGAGCAAAGGCAGCAAGGGTGGGGTGATCTCACAGGAACACACACAAGTGAGGGCAGCGATCCTGTGTGACACCTCCACAAGCTTTGGGATCCACCACCCAAAAGGAACCCGTGGCGTGGGGCTCTCCCACCTCCCTGCTCTCCTGCAGGCAGCCCAGCCTGAACTGACACGTGTTGAATGTGTGTTTGGGCAATTATGGATTTACATGATGTCAGCAGCTGCCAGGAGCCCAGACATCTGCTCGCTCATCATGCCCGAGCCAGGCAGCGCAGGGACATCTGACCCTGCTGACAGGCACCAGGGGCCTCCCCTGCACAGCTCCTCCTCCCCGGCACCTTCACCCACAGGGGACAGGCAGTGACCTCCTGCCCACAGTGCCAGCCCCTGATCCAGGGTTAATAGAGCAGCTTGAGCTTATTCCGCAAAACTACGCCCTGGAAGTTGAGATCAGCATCCCTGTGGCTCCAGAGGCATTGTGCCACATGTCAAAAATGAATCATGAGAAAGTCAGAGGGGGGAAAAGAAGCCACCAAATTGACAGGGAGTCATCCCCCGAGCCAGGCTGGAGTCAGGCAACGATGGCAGCTCACTGACAGCTGCCAGTGCCGACAGCAACCAGGGCAGAGCCCATCCCCAGAGACCAAACCCTCCCTCCAGCTTGCTCTGGCCCCTTTTGGCACCGGGAAAAACAAGGGAGGAGGAGCACGACCTCTGCTGCCTCCCAGGAGGACGGGGCTGAGGCGCCTGCTCCTCCTCTGAGCCCTCCAGCATGCGAAGGCAGTGTCCCCCCACCCCCCCCTCACACGGCAGGACAGGCTCCTTCTGCCACACACGGGAAATCTGGGGCCACTTTAAACAAGGTTTCACTCCTACCCTTTGGAGTGACACCTCCCAGCTGAGTAAATAAGACCAGGAATGAGTTGCTGTGTCCCCTCAGAAGCCAAGGAACACCTTCCACAACCTCATTAACACTCAAATGAAGATGCCCCAGCTGGCGGGGTGGGAGAGCTGTGAGGCACTTGGGAGCAGTGGGTGCATCAAGGACAGATCCTCGTGGCAGGATCCACAGCAAGCCAGGCATTCCCTGTGCCTGCACAGCCAAACCCACCCCACTGCTTCAGAGAAGAGCCCAGGGGTCTGGCAGCCCCCTGGGGCTTCCTGCAAAGCCCAAGGCTGCCCAGCTTGTCCCCTCCATCACTCCAGGCAGCCTCATAAAGCCAGGAATGTGCCTCTTCCAGGGAAATACTGACCTTTCAAAAGGCATGGCTTGCACAGTCAGCAGAGTGGGGAACGAACCAGGAGTGGAGAGAGGGGAAATTCACGATCTGATGGCACAGCTGGGGCTTTCAGCTCTTCCAGCAAAGTCCAGCAAGGAGCACTGGATGGACAGGACAAGGCTGGGGACAAAGCAGATGCTCAACACTCAGCACACAACATCCTCCAGTGCCATAGCCTGCCATGAACCAGCCCTAGTGAGGCACTGAAGGACTAAAGCCAGCCCAAAAC
The DNA here is from genome assembly GCA_013400215.1 of Cisticola juncidis. NCBI lineage: Eukaryota > Metazoa > Chordata > Aves > Passeriformes > Cisticolidae > Cisticola > Cisticola juncidis. The sequence goes on along the minus strand of VXBR01006372.1, from coordinate 159,934 downwards.
ATCCTCCCCATCCTCCAGGCAGACAGGGAAGGCTCCTTCCCACCTGCAGGATGTCACCTGAGCCAAACACCAGCCTTGGGAAGGGCACAAAGAAACAGAAGCCAAGGCCACAACATACCTAGGCAGGGTTGGGGTCACCCTGAGGGACACCCAGCCCTCCTGTGCCAGCCTGAGTGTCCCTGTCACAAAACAGCCATAGCCTAAGGAGGACCCAAGGCACCCAGGCTCCCTGGGCACAACTGCCAGAGGGAGAGCTGCTCGTGCAGCATTCCACAGCCAGCTCACCCACACACCCAGCCCAGCCAGAGGACTGCAGGGAGTCTCAGGATGCAGGAGCCTTGGGGCTCCCCTCTTTTGGCCCTCCTTCCCAGAGCCAGGCAGGGAAGTAGTGCTGAGGTGGGAATCCCAAGCAAAACGGTCAACAGAGCTTCAAAACATCTTCCTTTCCCAGGGAAGGGTTTGGGTGATCATGGGCAGAGAAATCCCAAATCAGCGTTTAGTGATGCCCAGGGACACTCGGGGTGCTCTCCTGCCCCAGGGCAGGGTGGTGTGGGCAGCAGGAGGTCCCACCGAGCTGCCTGGGAGGATGTGGGAGTGCCAGAGCAGGCAGGCAGGCCGGGTTCGGGCAGGGATGCAGGCAGGGATGCGCTGGGAATGGTACCCGGGAAGCTCCACCTCTGCCGTTGCTTAGCGACCGGCATCCCGCAGGAGCCGCTGCACCCGGCCCTGCCGGCAGCGCCGGCCCTGCCGCAACGCCGGCACCGAGGGGAGCCCGGGAACACCCGGGGCCACCCCGGGCCCAGCAGCCTCCCCCTTCCCGCTGAGCACTGCGGTGGCTCCGTGGGCTCCTCTGCACTCTGAGCTGCACAGCTCAGCCCCACCTCGGCCCAAAGGCCCCCAGGAAAGGGAGCAGCACTTCCAAATGAGACCCTCCCAGCCCAGGTCCAGCTGCTGCCTCCAGAAACTGATAAATGCCATGCAGGGAAGGGAAAGGACACATGGAAACACCTTCATCACATCTGAGTCCTCCTCAAGAGCCAGTCCAGCTGACTGGGATCCCAGAATGGTTTGGGCTGGAAGGAATCTTAAAGCTCATCCATTTCCACCCCCTGCCATGGGCAGGGACACCTCCCACTGTCCCAGGATGCTCCAAGCTCTGTCCAGCCTGGCCTTGGGCACTGCCAGGGAGCCAGGGGCAGCCACAGCTGCTCTGGGCACCCTGTGCCAGGGCCTGCCCACCCTGCCAGGGAACAATTCCTGCCCAATCTCCCCCCCAGCCCTGCCCTCTGGCAGTGGGAGCCATTCCCTGTGTCCTGTCCCTCCATCCCTTGTTCCAAGTCCCTCTCCAGCTCTCCTGGAGCCCCTTTAGGCCCTGGAAGGGATTCTAAGGCCTCTCTGGAGCCTTCTCTTCTCCAGACTGAACATCCTCAGCCAACAGAGGCCAACATCCCACACAAACACCTCACAATTCATTTGCATGGGACAAAATGCTGCAAATTCACAAGAGAAGAGCAGCAGATCTGTAAGTGAAACAGGCAGGAGCTCAAGGAAGAGAATTGCTCTTGCAAATGTCTTTTTGGGCTCATAAATTTTGCAATTTATGCTGCTGTTCATCTCCCTTCCAAGGGAAGACAGATTACCTGGCTGGAAAGAGGTGTGGGAGACTGCTGTATTAACTATGAAAAACCACAGCTGGAAAATCAATCTTTGGGGGCTTCCTTACACTATCCCCAGCACTGGTGTTTCTAGCAGAGTCTGACCTCTCACAGGTCAGAGGTACAGAATAAGGCTAAGCTTTCCCTTTGACTGGACACCTGAAAATCTGACTGATCACCAGTGCTGCAGGAAATCAATGCACCCACCAGCACATGGAGGCTTCCATGAGCTTCCCACCTTGGCACTGCCCCCCTGCACCCTGGCACTGCACCCTGGGCACTAAAGGACCCAGAGAGCTGCAGTTGGCTCCTCCCCAGAGTCCCCAGCCAGGGCATCCCTCCCTGCTGGCATATGGATGTGCTGGGTGCTGGGGCACAGCATCCCACACTGGCTGACCAACCAGCAGCATCAAACCCTAAGGTGCTTCAGGGAAGTGAAGGAGAATATCTTAGGTGGGTTATTTGGGTTTTTATTTTTAAGATATGGTACAGAGATTTTTTTTGCAACAAAATGCCTGCTGCTATAAGGGTTTTAAACCAAAAGAAACTTCCCCAGTTCCCTGAGTGCAGGTCCACCAAGGCTCAGAGGGTGGTCACAGGCCCCACTAGTGCCAGGGCAGTCCCCAGCAGCCCTAAAGGCTGCTCTGCCAAGGCCTGTGGGGTGCAGCTGGCACTGGCTTCCGCCACAGACCGAGGTGCTGACACCTCTCCCAGCCCTGCCCTGATCCAGGCCTGCCACCACAAACAATGTCACTGCTGGGATTTATTCCATTTGCTTTGTATCACTCCAAAGACAAAGCTGAGAACTCCTTCCTTGCCCCTGCTGAGCTGTGACTCAGCCATGAGCAGCAGGCAGCAGCTCCCGGGCCCTCCTGCCCTCCTGTGCCCTCCCAGCCCGGCGTGCCAGCCCAGCTGTGCCCAGCTCTGCCCCTTGGTGTGCCCCTGCAGGCAGCAGCAGGGCAGAGCTGAGCCCCTGCAGCAGGGCACAGCCCCAGCAGCAGGGCACAGCCCCTGCAGCAGGGCACAGCCCCTGCAGCAGGGCACAGCCCCTGCAGCAGGGCACAGCCCCAGCAGCAGGGCACAGCCCCAGCAGCAGGGCACAGCCCCTGCAGTAGGCACAGCCCCTACAGCAGGGCACAGCCCCAGCAGCAGCTGAGCAAACCCGGGGTCGGTGCAGGGAGCCCTCGGCTCCTCCTGCAGAGCTGCTCCAGCCCCTGCTCCCCCTCCAGCTCCCTCGGGCCTCACCAGCAGAGAGACCCCCACAGCAGCCCCCTCCCAGGCACGAGCTGACATTTTCTGGAGAGCAAATATCGCTGCTTTTCCCTCGCTCTCCCCCAGCCCTTCCATTTTACCTCCTGGACAAACCTGAGCTGTTGTTTTTCCTTGCTGTTTAATCTCTCCCCAGCTCCCAGAGGATGTTCGCTCAGCACCTGCAGAAGCTCAGCTCGCTTTGATGTGTCTCAAATTCTACCCCCAGGCAGGTGACAAGTATTCAGGGAACTTGGACAATTAAATGACAGGAGAAGGAAGGGCTGCAGAAAAAGCTTGAAAACGTAATAATAAATAAATAAAGGGGAAACAAAAGGCAAACCTGAGCAAAGCCTCCCCACCACACCCAAGGGCAGAACCCGAGGGGGGCAGAGCCTGAGAGAACCCAGAAGCACCAGAGCCTCCTGCTCTGAGAGGAGGTCCCAACCCAGGCACCCTGAGCCCTACACTGGGAGCAGGGATCCTATAGCCACAGCCAGGCTGGGAGCAGGGATCCTATAGCCACAGCCAGGCTGGGAGCAGGGATCCTATAGCCACAGCCAGGCTGGGAGCAGGGATCCTATAGCCACAGCCAGGCTGGGAGCAGGGATCCTATAGCCACAGCCAGGCTGGGAGCAGGGATCCTATAGCCACAGCCAGGCTGGGAGCAGGGATCCTATAGCCACAGCCAGGCTGGGAGCAGGGATCCTATAGCCACAGCCAGGCTGGGAGCAGGGATCCTATAGCCACAGCCAGGCTGGGAGCAGGGATCCTATAGCCACAGCCAGGCTGGGAGCAGGGATCCTATAGCCACAGCCAGGCTGGGAGCAGGGATCCTATAGCCACAGCCAGGCTGGGAGCAGGGATCCTATAGCCACAGCCAGGCTGGGAGCAGGGATCCTATAGCCACAGCCAGGCTGGGAGCAGGGATCCTATAGCCACAGCCAGGCTGGGAGCAGGGATCCTATAGCCACAGCCAGGCTGGGAGCAGGGATCCTATAGCCACAGCCAGGCTGGGAGCAGGGATCCTATAGCCACAGCCAGGCTGGGAGCAGGGATCCTATAGCCACAGCCAGGCTGGGAGCAGGGATCCTATAGCCACAGCCAGGCTGGGAGCAGGGATCCTATAGCCACAGCCAGGCTGGGAGCAGGGATCCTATAGCCACAGCCAGGCTGGGAGCAGGGATCCCACTGCCACAGCTGGTCTGGCCCCAGCACAGCAAATCCCAGCACAGCAATTTGTGTCCAGGACCATGCAGCAGAGGCTGGCACAGCCGCTGACCTCCCAGCTAAACTGGGAAAGCTTCAGGCAGGACCAGAAACACAAAGCCAGAGGTGACTCCAGCTCAGCCAGGTCAAGCCCAGACTGAGCCCTCTGTCCCAGCCAGCCTGGGCTGGCACAGCACCGTGTGCTGCTGCTCACCAGTGCCTGCTCACCCCTTGGGGACATGAAGGTGGTCTCTGACCAGACCCTTCTAGAGGAGGAGAGGACAGGAGCCTGGACTTTCCAAGAGCTGGGGCTGCCCATTTTGGTCACCAGGGGAATGAGCTGAGTGAGGGCAAGGCCACCTGCCCCCTCAGCCTGCTGGGGCTGGCACAACGGACACACCTGGAGATGCCTGTGGAGCGTGGGCCCTGCTCCATGCCAGAAGCACCCACAGCCACCCAACCCTTCCCAGCCTGCCGTGACCTCCAGGCACCATCCAGGGCAGCCACAGCCACCAGGAGCCACTGAGGAGGGTGTTCACAGCACCGAGGACTCTTGGCACACACATGGCTCAGCACTGTGTCCCCTGCAGCATCCTCAGAGACTGTCCCTGGGTCTGTCCCTGATGGCAGCAAAGGGTGGGACACAATTCAGTCAGGGGCTGTCACCGGGGCTGTCTCTGGTGGCAGCAGAAGGGTGACACAACCCTCCCTGCGGCCGCAGCATCTGCCACATCCCACGGCTCTGTCTCCCCGGCAACCCGGGCACCTTCTCACTTGCAGCTGAGCAGGCTGGTTCACAAAAGCCGAGCTGAATCCAGAGCCCTCTCCTTCCCTCATCCTCCCCAATTCATCCAGCCCCAATTTTCCACCCAAAATACATCAAAAGCACACCCTGGCAGTGAGAGGCAGCAAGTGCAGCTCCCCCACACCAGTGTCTGCACTGGCCAGCACTGGGATTTTGGCTGGAGGAAGGTGGCACCTGTGGAGCAGCTGGAGTGACAACAGCACTGCCTGCCTTGAATGACAGCATGCACACGGGGCTGGACAGGTGACACCACTGGCAACGAGACCCAACCTCCCCCTGCATCCAGCAAGGCCAGTGGCCTGAGGCTCTGAAAGCTTCTCCACAGTGCAGAGCTCCCTCCAACGCCCCACCAATCGTCCAGCATGGCACCAGGAGTCCTGCCTGCTGCACAGGGGGTCCCATCATAGAGGAAAGAACAGCAAGAGCTGTGGGAAATGGGATGGAAGGAGCTAGAGAGGTGCTGTTGGAAGATGATGGCCCAGAGCACACCTGCACCAGGGCAGGCGCTCTCCTGAACACGGTCCCGCCTCTGCTGCTCCCCTGGGAGCAAGTCCTGCAGACCCCCAGCCCACACTGGGCCTGCTGAGATGCTGCCCACAGCTCCACATCCCTTGGGCCCTGCTGTGCCAGAAAAGCTGGTGGAACAGCAGTCCCGGGTGGCAAATCCTCCTTGGCAGGGATCTGAGAGCAGCCAGCTCTCCCTCTCCGCCCAGCCCCACAGGGATCCCCAGTGCAGCAGAGCAGGAGCCCAGCCCAGCCTTCAAACCTTTGGCCAGGGGGGAGGGCAGGCTGGGACATCAGAACAGAGCTCTCCATCACCTGCCCAGGGCCTGGGTGAGCACGGGGCCATCAGACCAGCAAAGCTGCATCTTCCCAGGAAAGCCCCAGCTCCTGCTGCCTGAGCACACAGCCCTGCATGCCAGAGGAGGGGCAGGATCCCAGCGTGGCTCTGGGCAGAGGAGGCTCCAGCAGCCGGGCACAGGGATCCAACACAGGCGGGCACCCCGGCCTGCCCCGCCGTGACCCAGCCCGGGGGAAGCCCAGCCCCTGAGTGCTGCACAGGAGGTTAAAGGCTCAGCCAAGGCAAGCAGGGGTTTGGCCAGCAGCCAGCCTTTCCCAAGAGTTTGAGGGAGCTGGCAGCTCCCCCAGCCTTCAGGGCCCACATTGCCACATACCACAAACCTGTTTGCTCAGCCCAAGCAGCTGGGATGGCACAGAGCAAGGCTCGTTGACCAAGGCATGTCTTGCAGCCAGGATGGGCCCCAAATCAAGAGGAAAGTGCAGCAGCAGCCCCAGGGCAGGGCAGGGCCAGGCAGGGCACTGCCCTGGTACCCACAGGCAGCACTGCCAGCTCCCACTGGCTGTGCCAGGGCTGTGCCAGGGTCCTGCTGCAGAGAGGGGTGGAGGGCAGGGAGCACAGAACAGCCTCATGCCCCCAGGTACTCCATAAAACAGCCCGACACCTTCTGCCAGGCCAGAGGGGATCCGTGCCGTGCCCTGGGCCAAGTCCTCTTACAGGGACCTAATCCTGCCCAGGGGGTTGAGGGGGCACCTCAGCAGGTGCTCCTTGCCCACCTGAGCCTTGCAGGCATTAAAAGCTGCCAGTGAGCAGAGCTGTGGGACTGAACCCCCCACTGACACACCCTGGCAGCCCCGGGGCTCTGGAGCTGGCCCTGCCCTGCTGCCCACCCTGGGCTTTTTGGGATGGGGAGTGACTTCCAAAAGGTGCCACAGCCAAGTCAGCCCAGGCAGGGACCAGGAGCACGAGCACTGCAGCCATTCCCCCCCCCCCACTCCAACCCTCACTCAGGGATGGCACCAGAGCCCTGGAATGTTCTGGTGCAGCAGGGGAGGGAGGCTGAAGCAAAGGCTGTGATGGCAGCAGCCAGCAGCCTGAGAACCCAGTTCAGATGCCACTGCCCACTGTGCAGCACCAGCAAAGCAACTGGGCTGCACTCCAGGAGCAGGCAGGGGGCTGCAGCCCCTGTGCAACACCCTGTGCAGGGAACGCTCTGCCCCTGCCAGGGACTGGCAGAGAGCTGTTCCCATCCTTCCTGCCTGCAGAGGAAGGCAGAGACCACGGGTTCAGCTGCCTTGTGCTGGGATGTGGCAGCCAGGGGAGATCAGCTGCTCCCTGGGCAAGAACACAGGGCCAGACACCCTGGGAAGCAGCAGGCTTGGAGAGGAGAGGAGCTTGAGTAGGGGAACCACACCCAGAGCAAGGGAAGCCACCAAAAGGAGCCCGGTCCTGACAGAGGCTCAGCACTGCCTTCTCCCATCCAAAGGAAGGGCCAAGCCCTCTCCCCACCATCATCACCCTCTGCTCTGCAGCCCCACCAGGGCCCTCTCAGGGTCTACAGTGGTGACAAAGTGTCATTTTCCCCAAGGTAATGGTGACACCTTGTGCACCACTTTGAGGAGGATGGGGTAGCTCAGTTGGAAGGGACGTACAGTGGCCATCAGGCCAGCTGATGGATGACCATGTCCTTTGAGCAAGCTCCCATGGAATCAGCCCCCACCCAACCCCAGCAACCAGGAGCCCTGCCCAGGAGGTGGGATCCAGCACCAGCTCTGAGGGAGCTGCTGGAATCCAGAGACAGGAGAAGCTCATGGCCAGCACAGTCCCTGTGCCACGACCCAAGTGTCACCGACCCTTCCTGAAGCAGGGGACACCTCCCTGGGCACACAGCAGCAGCTGGCCCAGGCTGTGCTGGCAAGGACCTGCTTGTCCAGACCTGTGGGGGAGCTGGGACCTGCAGGGGACGGGCACAGGCTGGGAGAGCCTGCCTGGAGTGCAGGGACACAAAGCAGCTCTGCTGCAGCTGCCCCGAGTCCCAGTACCCAGCAGATACAAGGGGGAATTGTGGAACCAAAGACACCCAGACCTTGGCCAGGGCCCCCAGGTGCACCTGGGCCATCAAAGCCACCAGCAAGGGCACCAGGGGTCACCATGGGGATGGCACATGTGCTCCTGCTCCTCATGCCACCCCCAGCAGGGATTTGCACCTCATCCAGGACAGAGCTCCCGGTGGCATTGCCCAGGAGCAGAACACCCCCAATGGGTGCCCAGCCTCCCAGGAACAGAGCCCAGGGCACCCTGGCCCACCCTCAGGGGACACTGAGGCCATGCAGGAGCACATGAAACCCACAAGAAATCCATCACTGACACTGGGCCTGCAGCTCTGCCTTGACCAACTCCAGCCTGGTGACTCCACTCCCAAACTCCTGAGCACACGAAGGCAGGACAAGAATCCCTGCCATTCTCCTGGCTCTCCCCACAGACCTGTACCCCTGGGCACAGGTGGAGTTGGCATCTTGCAAAGTGCCTGGAGGGGCAGACCTGCTGAGAAACTGCTCATAAAACGTGGACACCTACCCTGCTGTGAGCCAGAGCCAGCTCCAGCCCCGAGGAGCCCATCAGAGCCCTCAGCAGGGACTCAGATCCCTGCCCACATCCACACCCACAGAATCAAGGAACATCCTGGGCAGGAAGGAACCCACAGGGATCATCCAATCCAACCCTTGGCCCTGCAAAAGGCACCCCAATAATCCCATCCCATTCCTGGGAGTGTTTTCCAAACATTCCTGGAGCTCTGGAAGCCTTGGGGCTCTGGGGGGTCTGGGCAGTGCCCAGTACCCTCCGGGTGTGGAACCTCTGGATGAAGAACCTGCACCCATTGCCTGGTGTGGGCAGGAGCCAAACCCTGTGGACAGCAGGGTCTGAGCCCTGTGGTGCACACTGCCACACACTTCTGTCACCTGGGAAAGAGCCAGGACAGCACAGTGCAGCTACACAGCTCCTCATCCCAATTTTCAGATAAGGACACCGTCCTCCCACCTCAGCCCAGAGTGAGGGTCATGGTGCAGCTCTGCCCAGGCTCACCTCAGGTCAGAGAGCCAAAGCAGAAGCAGGACCTTGTCCCCCCAGCCACCCCCAGCCCTCACTGGCTGCTGGAAGCAGCTCACTCCTGGTTTCACATGGATGTCACTGTGCTGTGCAGCGTGACTCTGGAATGGAGCAACACAACCAGCTGGAGGGACCCTGGGGTCCCTGAATAGGCCTGGACCCCAAGCCCTTGACTCCTTCAGGCATCACAGCAATTGCATTCTGCAGCTCAGACCTCTCCTGTGCTTTGCTCCCAACTGCCCGGCCATGCCAGCCTTCCTAGGACCTGAGCCCTGGGCAGGGATCCACAGCCAGGCAGACACCACAGCTGCTTTCAAACATGCTGCTTTCCTCAGATCCTGACACAAACGAGGGCACAGAACCTCAGAGCAGGGCAGGGCTGTGCTCAGAGTGACACCCCAAACCCGTCAGGGGACAGGGACTGGGGCACCTGAGGGAGCCTTGCTGTTGGCAAAGGGGCTGCCCCAGGCCCAGCTCAACCAGGGAGCAAGCCCAGCACAAAGAAAGCCACAACAAGCCCAAGCCCAACAGTTGAGTGTTTTGGTGGGAGCAGGCCAGATTCCCAGATTCCCAGATTCCCCTTGTTCCTGGCAGACAAGGCTCTCCCTGCAGCACCTCTCCGTGCTGAGCAACCTTTTCTGTGCTGCAAAACCCACTCAGCCTCATGTGGGATGAGGAAAGGAGAACAAAAGCTTTCAGGGTAAACTCACGCTGCTTCCAGGGGCTGCTCTCAGCGCTCGGCTTGGGCACGATTTACAACCTGCAAAGAAGAAATCAGTTTTGGTTAAAGAGAAGGGAAAAGTCCTTGCCAGAGATGATGGCAAGCGCTTGGAAGGACAGCTACAGCTGTCACCAGAGGGTGGCTGCCGGGCTCCAGTGCTGTGTTTGGATTCCACACAAATCTCCCTGCTGGAAATGGGAGCTGTGCATTGCTCTCGACGTCGTTTTGCTCTCCTGATGTGCAGCCAGCCCCGCTCCCTCCTGGGGAACAGCAAATATTTACTACGGCAGCGCCGCAGAGCCCACACACCTCCGAGTGCCACCGGATCCCCTGGGCACGGCCCCAGCTCTCCTTTCAGGCCACCTGTGCCACCCCTTTGTCACCCATGCCCGTGGCTCGAGGGCAGCATCTGGTGGGCAGGGCTGGCTGCGGGCCCGGGGCGGGGCAGGGGTGCCCCAGAGCAGCCCCGCTGCTCCAGCACGGCAGGAGGAAAACCAGGGCCAGCCCCAGCCTTTGCAGAGCCTCTTTTTACATGACAGCTGCACCTAAAGAGGAAGAAGAATCTGCCCAGTGGCACTACAGTGTCACAGAGGAGGTCATGGTGTGGCACAGCAGGGATAGCTCCCACCTCTCCAAGGGTTAATTTTCAAACATCCTTGGACAGGCAAGGCCCAGCCTCCCCCTAGGCAGGAGCAAAGCAGGCCTATGCAAAGCTTCATCTCTCTCATGGATTCAGCAAAATCCTTTCACTCTCCACAAGCAAACATCAGCTGTGTGCAGCCACCAGCCCGCCCTGAGCAGCACCAACCCCAGCAGCTTTCCCAGGAGGCACAAAAGCTGCTCCGCTTGTCTTCTGGACTGAGCCAGAAAACCTAATGCAACAAGGCTGTGAGCTTCAGCACCTCCAAGGAAAGAACCCCACCTCTGAGCAGGTGATCTGCAGGAGAGATAAGGTGAAGAGGAGGGGGGGTTGCAGCCACCACCTGCATGGCATTTTTGAGTGTCTGTCACCCAGGGGAGGCACAGGCAGGATGTCACCGTGTGCTGGCTCTGGGTGCACTCCCTACACCCCGGCCCAGCAGGCACAGATTCCTTCCCAGCCATGTGGTTTTACTGGCTCAGCTGTCCTGGGTGTGGGGAGCAGGGCTAGGTGGCCACACAGGGCACTCCTGTGCCCAGCTCCAAGTGCTGGTGGCACCCACAGGCACACAGGACCACTGTCACAGGGCCTGAAAACCAGAGCTGGATATGTGTGACAGTGTGACAGTCTGTCCACAGACTCAGGGATGCCACCGGTGTCCCCCTGCCAGCACCTACGTGCCCACACCACTCCATCCCAGAGCCCAGACAAACCTCCCTCTCTGTCACCTCCTCCTCTGCTCACGGAGAGGCCCCAGCTCAGAGGCTCAGGAGCCAGAGCAGAGCAAGAGACCTGTGAGAAGGGCTCTGTGTCTCCAGCAGGACACAGGGGTGCCCCGATCCATGGGGATCCACAGGCTGAGCTGATCCACGGACTGGACTCCAGCAGCAGACACAGGGCACACAGGGGGTCTGTGGGCATTCTCTGCCTGCTTCAGCACAGCTTCCATGGCCCTGCTCATTCACTGCTGAGCCCAATGATTTCTGTGGGTACCCCGTGCTGCTTCCATGTTCGTGTGCTCAGATTTCCCTCATCCCAGCGCAGGGGGGATCGATAGATGCCCAGCAGAGATGGGCAGGCAGGTGCAAGGGCAGCCAGCTTTCCACAGACCCCAAAGGAGGAGTATGGCACCAGCAGCCCGGGCTCCCAGGGCTGCCCCCTGTTCCTGCTGCCAGGCAGGATGGAGGGTGCAGCCACCACAGGCAGGGCAGAGGCACCTGGCACTGCCCAGCCTGTGGGTGCTGGCACTGCCAAACAGCCCCTGCGCTCCCCGTGAGCCTCAGACCACCCCTCCTGCCCTGCGAGTGGCCACAGGGCTGCTGTGCAGGCCCTGAGCCATGGCCATTTTGGGATGTCAGACACCCCACAATTAGGATCACATTAATGAAGTGGCAGCGGTAGCGAGGCCTCCCCAGCCCTGCTCACTCCTGCCCAGGAGCAGCAGCTCCCCAGAGCAGAAATCCTGGCCAGGCCGTGCCCTGACCCTGGCACGCAGCTCTGCCGGCGCCAGGCTGCTGTGGACAGCATCTCCAGCACAGACACTGCCCCGGGCTCACACACATCCCACAGTGACCCACATTGTCACCAGCTCGTCACCACACGCAGCCAGCCCGGCCCTGACAGGTCGGCGTGGCACTGCCCGGGGACAGGCGCTGGCACAGGGGGCACAGGGATGGAGGCAGCGCTGGCTGGGCTTAGGAAGGAGCCCTGCACTGCTCCAGCTCACTCAGACTTAACCCAGCACCTTGCAAACCTCCTGATGGGTCCAGCCAGGGGACAAGGACTCATAGTGTCCCCTCCAGCAGAGCAGGAGCACACACAGGGCAGGGAGTGCACCTGGAGAGGAGCCCAGGAGACCCAGAGGATCCATGGACCACAGCACCATGGCCTTCCCAGGCCTGCCCGGGGTGGGACTGAGCTCCACAGCTCCGTCAGCAGAATGGAGGTGGCCAGGAGGGCTGAGAGGGAGCAGACTCACACAGCGTGGGCAGCTGCTCTACATCCAGTGGCCATCCCTTGGTGACCCCAAGTCAGCTGCAGACTGACTTGGAGTGGCCGAAGTGACCATTTCTTACAGACATGTCTTACACCAGGCCAAGGCAACGAGCAGGAATTTACTCACTCCACAGAATCCCAGAATGGTTTGGGTTGGGAGGCACCTCAAAGCCCATCTCATTCTACTGCCTGCCATGGGCAGGAACACCTTGCACTAGACCAGGATGCTCCAAGTTCCATCTAGGCTGGCCTTGGACACTTCTAGAGATGTTATGATACCGTGGCCACCATGTCCTACCAGCAGGAAGAATTCCTTGGTTCCCTGAAGAACAGCCCCAGGGAATTTGCAGAGATAACAGCTCCTGCCCCACGTAGGGATGTGCAAATCCAGGCCAGATCAGCCCTCACAGGAGGCTTCTCTTATTCTGGCCAGTTCACTCCACAGGACCTTCATCTATCAGGACTTGAGTAAATCTCCTAAAGGGAAATACTGCTGAGAATTCAGGCTGGAATTTTCCCCTACCAGAGCTCACCATCACCATGTAACATCAGTCTGTATCCTTGTCAAAAATGGCTCCTTCCCTCAGCGAGCAGCAGCCCCAGCTGTCCTGCCAGCCTCTCCCACCTCCAGCCCTTTGCCACATCCCTCTCAGCACCCCCAGAGCCCCAAAGCTTTGTCAGGTGCCACTACCCCCCCGCACTCCGCAGGGCTCCTGCCTGCACTGGCACTGCCAGAGCCAGGGTGCAGCTCCTCACAGCACCCAGCTGCTTCCCACGGGATCACCGAGACAAAACCCTGCCCACCCCGGCCCTCCACGCGTGCCCACCCGGGCTGGTCCATCCCCCCGGCCGTGGCTGGCACCCGCCCCAGCCAGGCCGATTAGCTGATTACAAAGGGGAATGTGTCATTTCAAACACACAATCACATTTCCCGGCCCTTCTGCCCATAACAAAATGTCTCGTGAAATGGCTCATTCTGTTCTCCCATAGAAACGTGTTTCCCTTCAAAAGCCTGATACGAGGAGAGGAGGGGAAAAAAAAAGGAAAAGGCAAAGCTAAAAATATCATCCGAAAGATACCATGACAGCAACAGATTCACAGGAAAATGAGGTGGGAAGGGGGCTGTGAATGTGTTAAGATCCTGTTTAATCTCTCCCCAGCCACCTAAAAAACGCACCGAAGGCAGAAACGATACCTCAACATTTCCTTTGTGCGAGAGCTGACTCCACCCTGTTTTCCTCTCCATCTGATGCTCGGGGAAGGATACCAGCAGACATCTCCGCTGCTGCCAGGCAGCGAGGGGCCCCGGCAGTGGGTTAGTAGGAGCAGAGGGAGGAAGGAGCCGGTGGGAGGAACCTGGCAGCAGGGCTGGGCTGTGAATCCCCATTCAGCATCTCCTCAGACGCAGGATGCGCTTTACACTGGCGCAGCACCTGCTCCTGCTCCCCAGCCCAGCGCCAGCCCCTCGCCGAGGATCCCAGGGGGGCTCGGGGACAGCAAGACCCAGCCAGGTGGTCCCAGGGTCTGCTTACAGCCGGTGGGGAGCGGGCTGGGCACTGGAAGGGGGATGGAGCAGATCCCAACCTGCGGCCGCATTTCGCTGCCACAAAGAGGCCAAGTGTCCGAGTGAAACTGCTGACCTGCTGGCAGCCACAGATCTGCAGCTTCAGCCTCATTTGTCTCGTGTTCTGAGCACAATGGGGTCAGCCCAGCATCCCCTGGCACTGTGATCCCACCAGCCCCGGGGGCTGAGCAGCTCCTGCATGAGGCAGACCCAGCCCGGGGCACTGCTGAGCCCCCAGGGAGCCAGGAGTGCCCTGCAGAGGGCAAGACACAGACCATCTGCAGCAGAGGGAAAGAAAATCCTCCTCTAGAGATTTATCATCCAGATTTTAAAGCTGTTTGCTGCTCCCATTCCTCCTGCACCTGAGGGTGCATGAGTGGGCTCAGGGGTGTGCAGACCCCGGTCAGGACACTGACAACTCTGAGCTGCATCCAGAGCCCCCTCAGCTGTGTACTGGACATGCAGACACAAGAATTTGTGCCAAATCACCCATCCAGGGCTCTGGGATGTCTGTCCCGTTCCATGCTGTTCCACCACTCTCTGCCCAGCCCAACAGCTCTTTTCAGGATTGGATATTAGGGAGAAATCCTTCCCTGTGACGGAAGGGAGGCTCTGGCACAGGCTGCCCAGAGAAGCTGTGGCTGGAAGTGTCTAAGGCAAGGCTGGACAGGGCTTGAAGGAACCCAGGATAGTGGAAGGTGTCCCTGCCCATGGCAGGAGGGTTGGAATGTGATGAATTTTAAGGTCCTTGCCAACCCAAACCCATAATTCTATGGCTCCACACATCCCCAAACAGTCCCCTTGGAGCAAGGCAGGGCAGAGGGAGCAGCTGTCACCAAGACAAGGGACATCCATGGACCCTGGGCCTGGCACCCTGCTTTGCACCAGGGACACGCTGTGTGTACAGCAGAGCTGCTGGAGGAAGCAGCCACTGCTTCCACATTGGAAAATGTGGCTGCCCAGATTTCCTCCTCTTCTTCTGAAGACACACTTAGGTCCTGCACAACCCACAAGCTTCCACTCAAGGGCTGGAAGGAGAGGAAGGCTGGATCTGCAGCCACAGGGAAGCCTTGCAACATGTCCCCATCAAAGATAGTCTCCTCTCAGCACACTTTCCACCTCCTGTAATCCAGACAAGAGGCTGATGAAGGACTGGACCATGAAGCCTGGCTAGCAGCAGTCGTGCTCAGCTGTATAGCCCTGAATGGCACAGGGTAGGGGCTGGAAGGGGTTCCTGAGGGAGGCTGTCCTCCAGCTCACACAGACACAACTTCCAGGCTCAAGGGACAGCACAAGCTCACCGTGCCTTTGATTTCAGGCTCAAACCCCACATCTCCCTGCAGCAGGGTCAGGGCCAGCCCCACTGCTGAGCACCACAGACCTGCACAGGCTGTGACAACCCCAAACCTGCTGACTCAGAGCCACTCTAATGAGAACAATGAGCCACGCAGCCATCACTGTCACAGCCCCAGCGCCAGCACATTTTTAGGTGCCGTGTGAGAGTCAGGTATTTGTGGCTGCACAGGATTCCCCGTGCAGGAGCTCCCAGCACTCAGGGTCTGCCACTGTTTTGTATTTGTCCTTTGGCAGAGGGAGCTTCAGGCTGAGCTCAGACCTCCAAGTGACAGGCAGGGCATGGCAGTCTGCTACAGCCTGCAGGGGTCCACGGCGCCCGGCCCCGCTGGCCCTGGGCACACGCGCTCCCCACGCCGGGCACACTTGCTCCCCATGCCGGCCCCGCTGCCCTCGGCGCCGCAGCACCGGGCCCAAGGCAGCAGGGAAACAGCCAAGGGCACAGCCAAAGAGAACTAAGGCAAAGGACACTCCAGTGATGTCTGTGAGCCCGAGCAGGAAGCAAGGCTGGGAAGAGCCAAGCCCACCCCCTGCCCTTTAACCGGCAGGTCATTCTCAGCAGCTTCCTAATTTAGAAACCCTAATTAGTTATGGGAAAGATTTCTTCTGTTAGGGACAGAATTAGTCAGGCACCTGACTGGTCTGTGTTGTCTGGAAGCCTCATGTAGGAAAGCAGAAGTCCCCAGCAGTGCAGGGAAGGCAGGCAGGATGCCCGGAGTGACGCCAGAATTCCCCGTGGGACGAGGGCTCAGTGCTGCCAGCAGAAAGCCTCAATGTAATTCTGTAAATCAGTGAGGGATCCAGCTCCTCACCAGGACCAAGGTCATCACCCAGAGCTTGAAAGGGAACTCAGCTGCCTGGGGGAACAAAAATAATTTTTAAGACTTTCCCCCCCATTCTATGCTGCAGTGACTTCTTCAGCTGAGCCAGCCACCTCTCCTGGCCACAAAGACATCACACACCAGGAGACACTTACCCTGGAAGGTTGGAGTGGTGATGGCAACCATGGCAGCAGCCAAGGGTAGGAGGCCCAGCACGCTCTGTGTCTCCATGGCACAGGGAAAGGCACTAAAACCTTCCCCCTTCCCCTTCTGCACACCATGAACACTCATACCTTTAGCTCAGAAATCCCATACTGGACTTCAAAAACCCTGTCTAGATGCTTCATCTTAACCAAAACATCTCCCTCAAGAGTTCTGGAAAATGCTCACATCTCAAAAATTGATAAAAATCAAAAATTCTAGGCAGTTCTTGGCATAACATCCAGAAGCAACCAAAGCAGCAGAGGAAGAACTCATCCCCTGTCAAACACAGGCTCTGCACCCCACAGCCCTGCCCAGGGCTCTGCTGGGAGCGGCTGCACTGAGGAAAACAATCCCCATGGCACAGGGATGGGAGGAGGAGGAGAGGAGATGGGAATCCTCCTCTCCCAGAGGGGCTCAGCCCACAGGAGGCAGCTGCACCCTGATCCTTGACTCCAAACACAGAGGCCATCCCTGGGTAAGGAGGTGAGCTCTGGACCTGCCACAGTTTCCAGATCATGCCCTGCATCCCTGCAGGCAGCAGGGACAGGTCCTCGTGGAGAGCACAGCTCCGAGCACCTTGGGGAGCCCCATGGTTGGGCTCTGTGCCTGCCAAGCCAGACTCTAAACCAACATTATTAAAGAGCACTGAATTCCCTTCCTGCAAGGACCATCACCAAAGCCAGGCAGCCTTCCCTCAGTTCCAAACTTGCCTGGTGGCAACAAGGACACACAGCTGAAGGCCACCAGAGCCCCTCTCCAGCCCTGGTCCAAGGGGCCTGACATGGCCAGAGCCCTCCTGTGGATGTGGAGACCCACGAGGAACAGACCACAGAAACACCGTGCTTCCCACACCCCCAGTCCTGCTGGAGCAAAAATCCCTTTGGACAAGTGTAGCATGAGAAAGCTGGAGGGAAAGTGGCAGCTAAGTGCAGGAAGGAGACGGATGCATGGGCTGGTCTCTCTGGGGATGCTGGAGAAGCCACACCTCATCCACAGCAATGGAGAAGGGGCTGATCAGGAGTCACCTCACACCATCCACAGCTGAATGAGGCACAGCTTTGCCATTGCCTGCAGCACACCGAGACTGCCCAGCCAGCACACCCAGAGCATTGTTTGCCCACAGGAGGGTCCCCACCGAGACAGGCTGAGGGCTGGGCACGCCGGAGGGAACAATACCCCGGGAAACAGCCAGAGAAACGGTGACGGGGAATACAGAAACCACTGATGGGGAAAGGGCCACGCAGGTCCTCTAGTACAATCTCCCGGGTAACCGGCCTATGGAGAAAATGCTGAGCTCAAGGATACCTCCAGAGCTCACCTCCTGCCATATGACGGTACTCCAAAAATAACCACAGAAATATGCGAGGACCCATTCCAAGTTGTTCCTGGCTCTCTCCACATTCTCCCTCTAATGTAAATCGTCTTCCTCAAATCACAGCCCGGCAGTTCAATGTGTGCCGCAGCTCGGGGCTACGGATCCCCGGGGCTGCGGATGCCGGCGGTCGCCTCATCCCGCCCGCAGGACGCGGCTGGCGCCGCCGCCTCCCGCGCTCCGCTG
>VXBR01006372.1:108273-142108 GCA_013400215.1 Cisticola juncidis | reverse complement strand
GTCCCCGCGGCACCGAGGGCCCCCGTCCCGCGCGGCGCCCCCCGGCCACGGGCGGGGTCCCGCGGAGGCACCCGATACTGTCCGTCTCTTCCCCCAGGGCCCCATCCCTGCCGAGCCCCCTCTGTCACCCCTTGCGCGACACGCGGCGGGGCCTGCAGGGTGCCGGCCCTTCGGGGAGCCTCCCGGGCTGTCCACCCGCGGCGTTTGGGGGGCACGCCCGTGAGCCGGGCCCGGGAGATTTCCACATCAGCAGCTGACCAGACTCGTGCATTTTGGGGGTGACAGGGCAAGCAGCCCCCACAGGAGATGCAGAGGGAAAGGGGAGGCTATTGCTCTTCTCAATATGCATGCACCCACAGCACGGACAGCAGGGGTGCAATGGGAGGCACAGGGATGCACTGGTTGCAGAGGGATTCGCTGGATGCACAGCAGGGGTGCAATGGGAGGCACAGGGATGCACTGGTTGCAGAGGGATTCGCTGGATGCACAGCAGGGGTGCAATGGGAGGCACAGGGATGCACTGGTTGCAGAGGGATTCGCTGGATGCACAGCAGAGATGCAGTGACCCCTCTGCTGTCAGTGTAACCCCTGAGTATGGGGTTGGCTCTCACATACAGGAGCAGGGAGGCTGCACACTCAGCCCTCTCTGCCCCCCTGTCTGGCAGACTCTGAGCAGTGAAGGCTGGAGGAAGGTGCCAGCCCAGCACCCGGTCTGGTTTCCCCATTCCCAGATCCTGTGGTGGCTCCCAGCTCAGTACCCAGTGCCCTCTGCTCAGGTGCACCTCATGCCATGACTGCCCTTCAGGGCCTGGCTTTGCTCCCTTACCTGGTGGCACGGCTGCCCTCGGTGACCCTCCTGGCGTGAGGGACAGAAAAGGCCTCCATTGGTGTGAGGAAGGCTGGGGGACCCTTCCCAGCAGGGAGCTCCAACCTGGCTGTCTCTGCTGGTCCCCTGCAGCCAGGCAGTGACAGTGTCAGCATATGCTCACCTGCCTGGCAGCAGCGGTGCCAGGGCTCTGCCCCAGCTGCCTCTGGGTGCTGCTCCTCAGCTTCCTGCCCAGCAGCCCAGGGAAACCTGCGGCTCCCAGTCCCACAGGGAGCCCGACCACTCAGCACCACGGCCGGGCTGGAGTGCTGGAATGGGGCGGGTTTTGTTTTAATGCTTTGGAAAGTGCCTCCTTTATTAGCCACACTGAGGCTTTTTCCCTGACAAACCACATACCAGCAGAGAGTACCAGGAACAAAATGAGGCTGCATGGTCCAGTGGTTCGAGCCAAGGCAGTGATGCCAGCAGGATTGTGGGCTCTAATCCCCTGCTGAGCTGTTGACTCACTGTACAAACTCAGGCAGGTCCTGCCGCTTTGTGCTGTGGAGAAGCCCAGCTGGAAAGTTGGGTAAATAGCAGGAACCTCTTGGAAAAAAGAAACACCCCACTGCATGGGAGCCAGCTTGAGGGAGGGCATTCATTTACAAATAAATATTCCAGCTGGCTGCTGAGATCCCCCGTGCAGGCACAGCTTTCCCTTCCAGCCTTCCACTGCTGCACATCTTTAAGGGACAGTGCTGAAGAGGTGCTTTGCCTGGGGCTGGGGTGGCTTCCCTGCAAGCAACAGCATTTACTACAAGGGACACAACTGATTTGAATTTGTAGGGAATTTATACAGGAGAAAAGCTGGGCTGTGTTGTTGAAAAAAATAATTGCACTTGTGTGCAAGCTGCTGTGACTGTCTGCATTCATCTCCCAGGCCTTCAAAGGGAAAGCAGTGATGGCTGCTCAGAGGGTTCTGTCACACTCCAAAGGAAAACCTGGGAAACATAAATGTTAATTCACTCTCTTAACTGAGTTTGAGTCAGATGAGTCAGTGGGTGACCACACTGGCAGCATTCTGAGCACAGATATCCTTAATGTCACTGCCCCCTTGGGATGTAACATCCCCTTTGGGAAGCCAAGGACCTGGAAGAAGAATGTATAAAAGATTTCCCCAGTGAACCCTTCACTCCTCACACTGGTGCAAACAACCCAGCCTGTCCTTCCCTGACCACCAAGCTAAAGCCTGAAACTCTCCAACAGTCCTGAAGGCATGGAAAATGCACCTGTGCCTGCTGAGATGAGGGAAAGAGCTTGCCTGGCAAAATAATCCCCTGTGAAGTCTTGGTGACCCCAGCTGTGCTGGACTCTCTGGCTATTCAATAATCAATAAAACAGCTTTCCTGCATCCCTGTCCAATTCCTGCTGCAGTGATGGGAGCAGTGGAAATACCATACATGGCAGATGGGGTGGGCAAGGAGGGGAGAGCAAGGCTTCTGTTTTCCCCCAGAAAACACTAAGGAAGTGTAAATTTTACAGGATCTTCAGGAACCTAACCTAATTAAAAGATAGTTAAAGACATTTAAAGGAGCTGCCATTTGTTCAGGTATTTTTTCAGGTAAATTGCACACATTTCCAGAAAATACAGTTATTTTAAACCCCAAATGCAGCCACCACTCAGCTGGTGGAGCTGCCCTTCTGCCTGTCCGTTGTCCAGTGCCCACCCTGGTTTTTCATGGGTGCCCAAGGGAAAACTTGGAGCTTCCTGCAACGTCAATGTGAACAGAGGGACCTGTGAGCCTTGGGGAGCTCCATGGGAAAATCTCCCTCTTTTGAGAGTGCAGTAATTTTTGCCGCCCAGTTTTAACCCAAGTGAGGATGTCCTGACCAGATTCCCATTGTCTAGCAGAATCAACCTGAAATAACACAAAAAACACCAGTAAATTCGGACTGGCATAAATTGCAAAGGGCTGGCAGATGTTTCACGGTTCAGTGTTAGGACAGATTTGGGCATCAGGCTTTTGGAGATTTTTAGCTGCAATGGGGGACATCCTGGGCTGGATCAAAAGGGGATTGGGCAGCAGGGGAGAGGGGGTTTCTGCCCCACTGCCCTGCTCAGTGAGATCTCACCTGCAGAGCTTCCTCCAGCCCCTGAGTCCAACATCAGAAGGATGTGGAGGTGGTGGAGTGAGTCCAGAGAGGCCAGAGATGCTCCAAGGGCTGGAGCCCCTCTGCTCTGAGCCAGGCTGACAGAGCTGGGGGTGTTCAACTGGAGAAGAGAAGGCTCTAGGGAGACCTTAGAGCCCCTTCCAGTGTTTTAGGCTTATAAAAATGAGGGAGAGGAGCTTTTTTTCACAGACAGATGATGACATGGCAAAGGGAAATGATTTTGAACTAAAAGAGGAGATATTTGGATTGGTTGTTAGGAAGAAAATCTTCCCTGTGAGGGTGGGCAGGCCCTGGCACAGGGTGCCCAGAGCAGCTGTGGCTGCCCCTGGATCCCTGGCAGTGCCCAAGGCCGGGTTGGATGGGGCTTGGAGCAGCCTGGGACAGTGGAAGATGTCCCTACCCATGGCAGGAGTGGCACTGGATGGTCTTCAAGGTCCCTTCCAACACAAACCAGTCTGGGTCTATGGCTCTATCTCCTTGAGAACCTTCAAGCTCTTTCATTCCAACAAGTTTTCCCCTCTCAGTTTACCTCTGCAGTGACTCTAACCTGGCTTTATGGGAAGGAAAGCAAAGAGGATCAGCACATCCTCCAGCAGTGCCTCTGGAATGCTTTTCTACATGGAAACCTGCTCTTCATTGAAGGAGATGGATAAGAGGGGTGCAGCTGTGGAAACAAATCTGCAAGGAAGAGCACCTTGGAGCTCTACCTTCCAAGCCCAGAGCAAAGTGTTAGTCAGCCCTCACGAGGGCTGAAGGCCCATCCCCAGCCATCAGCCATCCCTGCTGAGGATGCTCCGTGGCACTGGCAGACACTGGGATGCAGCAGGAGCTGGAACAGGGCTGTGCTGAGGTGAAGGAGGCCCTGCCTGGCACAGGGGGACAGAGCTCGGGCTACAGAGCTCTGCAGAGGAGCTGGGGGCACCCAAAGCCTTTATTGCCTAAATCCCAACAGCATGGAAAAAGGGGTGTGCGTGTCTGTGCCTTTTGGGAAGGGGTTATTTTGGGAATCCCTGCCTGAGCTGCTGCTGGTGCTGATGCTCTGCGATAACAACCTTTCATGCCTTTTGCTTGTTTATGCAGGGCATGAAAAGGCCCTTTGTGCAGCTCGGGGAGCTGGCTGCCAGCTGGGATCAGTGAGACGCTCCCTGTGTGCTCCTCGGCTCCAGCCCCCTCAGCAAAACCCCCCCAGGAGGCTTGGGGGTGCTCATGGGCAGGGATTGGCACCCCACAGAAGAGGGGGCACAGCTGCTGCAGCTCCTGGGCACCTCTACCCTTCCCACCTTTGGGTGGTGGGAACGCTGGGGAGCTCAGGCAAATGTTTCCACCCAAAGAAAACATTTCCAGCTCTTGATGCCATCTTCCTCCAGGCTGTTTGAGTGGGATCCCAAGCTCAAAGAAGTCTCTGGGACAGATGTCATTGGGGACTGTCACCAGATCTGGTAATCAAGCCCTTATTATCCCTGCATGTCTGGAGCCCTGAAATCTTGAGGGATGAGCAGACATCCCACTGCCTTCATCCTTTGCTTCCCAAGGGTTCCCAAGGACCTTCTCCCCAAATGCTGTCAGTGCCTGGCCTTCAGACAGTTGGGATACTGCAGACAGTTGTGCACATGATGCAAAAATAGGAATAAAAGGGTGGGAAATTAGTTGTTTTTAATCAATCAAAGAGATTAATGACTCGTGTCACAGTTAGGACACACCCCATCTGCTGTCTTGCAGGTAGGGGGACTGCAGTGGGAAGCTTTGGAGCACACCTGGGACACTGGGAGGAAGGAATACTTGCCCCTAAGACCCAGGGCAGGGTGTGGGGTCGCTGATGCCTCCAGCCCAGCTGTAGCCAGATGCAAAGAGAGCATTGGTGCTGCAGCAGAGCTGGGGCAGGAGAGTGACAGTATTGGCAAGGGGCTCCTGCTGTGCTGTGGGGTGTGAGGGGCAGGAGGAAGGGGTGGGCAGGTCCTGCCCCAGCAGCAGCTGCAGCCCCTGGTGCGGGTCCTGAGTTCACTGGATCTGCTCCCCCCTTAGCCAGACCTCCTGCACTGAGCAGCTGGATGGAATCCTGGACCATCCCTGCAGGGCAGCAGTGCCATCCTGTGTGGGGATGCCAAGCCTCTGCCCCAGACTGCGCCAGGCAGAGCAATGGGATATCCTGTGTCTTCCCATCCTGAGGCTGCCAGGACAGTGCAGCTCTCCTGAGGGAGTCCCTGGCACAGGTCTGCCATGCTCTGATTCAAGGGAAGGCTCTAACAGCTTAATTAACTGCCAGCTTGGAGATGGCAGGGTCTGAGCAGAGATGAGGGACACCAGCCCTGAGAGCAGCCAACCCCCCCTCCCCACCTGAACCCCAGAGAGAGAGGCTGGGGACAGATGGAGAACAAGGTGTGAAGGGAGGAGGGGATGTGGTGACATTTGCTCCTTTAACCCACCCTGCCAACATCAGCCCTCGGGCACAGCTCCTGCATCCCTCATGCCCTGATGAGAAGGATGCTCCTGAACACTGCCTGTCCTGCATCCCTCAGCTTTGGGGAGCCCCAGAGGAGGCTGCAGTGCCAATTACAGCAGGGACCCCAGGACCCCCAGGCCCCCCCAATGACTTGGGGGACAGCACCAGCAGGAAGTTTCTGTCCAAGAACCTGACTTTGTCATGCATAACCTTTTCTGCTGCCCAAGGTCTTCTTTCTCAGTGCAAACATCTTGAGACTATGGATTTTTCTATTAAGAATCACAGGCATGAAGGGAATGCCAAAAAAAAAAAAAAAAAAAAGCCATCTGTTGTGGATTTGAGATATTTTAGATGACCAGATACAGCCACCAGTGTCCCAGCACACAGAGCCAGGTGACCATGTGAAGATCTTGGCTTCTAACACTGCTGGGCACAACATCAGAGCCTCCCTGGTGTGGGAATGGGGCACCCGGTGACATGGTTTAGTGCTGACCACAGTGGGACTGGTCAGTGTTTGGATTTGATGATTTTGGAATCTTTTCCAACCTTGGTGACTCAGTGGTTCAATAAAAGGCAGGAAAATTGGAAAGCTAAAAGCTTTCCAATGGCAGATAATGAATCAAGAGAAGGTCAAGAACAATCTAAGGATCTGCTTAGGTGGAAAAGTCACCACACCATGTGGAACTACTGCAACCTGTACTGCCAAGCCTGGAGAACTGTCCCCTGTCCCGAGTCCCATGGGGCTGGTGGCTGAGCTGGCCCAGGGGGGCACACTCAGCTGAGGAGTGATGGTCACCTGGCCACAGCCTAAGTTAATGACCTTCACTCCATAGCAGCAGCCCAGCCATCATTTAGCTCTAATTACTGGATCTTGCTGCATGTATCAGGTTCAAGAGGCTCCTATGAGCCTCTCCCCATGCTGGATCCTGTGGCTCCCACACACCTCTCTGGGCATTCTCCGGGGGAAGCCCCATGAGCTGGAGCTCACTCTGCTGCTGCCAGGCGAGTTCCTCTGCCCCAGCTGGGCTGGCAGCTCTCAAGGACCTCTTTCAGCTTCTGTCTTGGGCTGAAAAATGTAACCAAAAATGTGAATTCTATTTTCATTTGTAGAAACCAGTTGGGAGATTTTGTTCTTTATCTCTTGTAACTCTAGGGGGGAAAGAGGGCAGATGCCTTCTGTTAATGGACACCTGATAACACCAGATAAGGCAGGGCCTTCTTATCTCTTCCTCCACCCATCCTCCTCCGAGGGACATCCCCTGTGAATGGGCCATTGAAGGCTCTCACAGGACTGATGACATCACCTCATCCATTGGGAGAGGCTCCACCCAGTAGGGAGGAGCCAACCATTCCCTTCCCAAATAAAATGGGGACACAGCAACCTCAGAGCACTCCTCTTTTTCCATGGGATTATCAGAGGAAGACGGGACTCATCTCACTGCCACCACAAGATCATCTCTACTCCAACAGAACTGCATCTGTCACTCCAGGAAGACTTATCTGGACTGGTTCCAACACCCTGGCCAACAGGGTGTCAGGTCATATTCCTGACTCCATCAGGGTTCTCTAAGACTTCTTGTTTGTTTGCTTTTTTTTTTTTAATTGCTGCATTTGCCTTTTTATTATTCCTAGTAAAGAACTGTTACTACTATTCCCATATCTTTGCCTGAAAGCTCCTAATTGCAAAATTCTAATAATTTGGAGGGAGAGAGTTTTACATTTTCCCATTTTCCGCTCCAAGGGAGACTCCAGTTTTCCCTGACAGATACCTGAATTCCAAACCAAGACAGCTTCATACCTGATGACGGTGAATGTTTGTGGGTTCAAGACACACTTGAGACTCTGTTTCATACAGGGAGGATTTGGGATCACTGTAGGAAGAACAATACTTTCTTTCCAAGGGTCCCCAGCAGTTTGTGCTTCCTACCTGGGTTCCATACGTGGGGAAGAGGTGGGGACAACTCCCTTCTCTGCTCATGCAGAGAGGCAGAGAAGTTGTAGGGATGTGGATCAAAACAAGCAGAGGCTCCCTCCAGTGTCTTCATAGCAATCAATGGCTATTGTGGTTCCAGTATGGTTCCGTGTGGTACAATGAGGTTACAGTCTCACCCTGGTATAAGAAATGATGCTCACTTTTAAAAATTTCAACGATGTATTAAACTTAAAAAAAAAACAAACCAGCAAAAGGACTGAATAGGGAAAAATTGCAGTGCTGGGAGCACAAAACTAAACAGCCATGTGCTAACTCACAAAATGGCTGATCCACCTTTTATGTCCCTGGTGTTGCACCAGGTAACCCAGACACCTCCCAAAGCCTGGAAAGAAACGCTTCACCACTGTCCATTAGTGGAGATCACTGCGTTCAACATGGATTGGTGAGCAGATGTAACAAGCCTCCCCTCCTCACATGCCCCATGCAGGGGAAATGGTACAGCTCCCCTGCAATGTCCTAGTCCTAACCATAAGCCTAAGCCTAAGCCTAAGTGTAACCCTAACATGAACTCTAACTAACCCTTATACTAACCAAAAAGCTAACCCTAACTTTAACCCTAACCATGACCATTAATCCTAATCCTAATCCTAACCCTGACACTTGGTAACCATAACCCTAAACATAACCCTAGTATTAACCCTAACCTAAACCTAACCCTTACCCTTAGTAACCCTAAACCTAACAATAATAAACCCTAAGTCTAACTAACCCTAACCCTCACCCCAACCCTAACCATACTTCTAACACTAATGCTAACTAACATTAAGTGTAACATACCTTAACTCTAACCCTAATCCTAACCTTAACCCTAACCCTTACCCTGACCCTTAGTAAGCCTATCCCTAACACTAAACTTAATCCAAACACTAACTCTAACCCTAACCATAACCCTAAACCTAACCCTTATCCTAACTAAACCAAGCCCTAACCCTAACCTTAAACTTAATCCAAACACTAACTCTAACCCTAACCATAACCCTAAACCTAACCCTTATCCTAACTAACCCAAGCCCTAACCCTACTGCTAATCGTAACTCAAAACCTAACCCTAACTCTGACCCCAGCACTAACTGACCCTAACCCTACACCCTAGCACAAACCCTAACCTCCTAACCCTAATCCTAATCTTAAAACTAACTAACCCTAATCCTTACCTTGACCCTTAGTAACCCTAAGGCCTAAGCCTAAACCTAAGCCTAAGCCTAAGCCTAAGCCTAAGCCTAAGCCTAAGCCTAAGCCTAACCCTAACCCTAACCCTAACCCTAACCCTAACCCTAACCCTAACCCTAACCCTAACTCCACTACCAACACTAACCCTAACCCAAACACAAACTCTAACCCTAACCCTAAATGTAACCCTCAGCCTCAGCCTAAGCCATGATTGGGCCCCCACTACCAGCTCTGCCCTGGCTGGGCCACCAGCCAGGATCACGAGGATGCCCAGGCAGGATGCAGCACGGAGCTCTGCACCTTCACAGGGTCCCTGAGCCATGGGGTCCCTGCCACGTGGGGCTGGTACAGTGCTGGGGCTGGTACAAGGCTGGGTCATCGCCTCCCCACTGCTGTCTCCATCCCAGATACCCCTGAGCCCAGCCTAGATGTGGCCCCTCTGTGTTGAACTTGGAAAAGCTCTGCTCCCCCTCTCCCCAGGCCCAGCCACTGCAGCCCCTGGCAGGATGCTCTTGGTGCTCCAGGGTTGTGCTGAGCCTCCCTCTCCTGCAGCCTTGGCCTGTGATGTGTCTCCCTGTGGGGCCCAGTCCCACAAGCAGCACAGGAACGGGGAGGCCAGGTCCTCAGTGAGGTTCCAGTGAGGACACAGGACCTTTGGCCTCCTGTCATCAAATGTCGTGGGACGAGAGGAGCATCTGCAGAGGGCTGCCACCCCACTGAGATGTGGGAACACAAGCCCACAGCGGAGCTGAGAAGTCAGGGCTGGGGAAACAAGCCCTGTTTTGTCCCAGATTCCTGCTTCCCTGGATCCGAGCAACATCCACTGCTGCCTCTGGCATGAGCTGCCCCGTGGCCAGGGGCACCGAGAGCAGAGTCCCTGGGGCTGCCAGGGCTCAGCCCCACATGCTGTGAGAGCACTTCCAGTGCTCCACAGCCCATTTCCCTGGCCCAGGCACTCTGGCAGAAGCACACAGAGAGATCCCAGCCTTGTTACTGCTCATCACTTACAGGGTCATGAATAATATTTGGAAAATAAAGATCTGTGCAAAGCCAGCCCCTGCCAGGGATGTCCAACACCCAGCTGGAGCCTCTCCCAGCAGCACAGGACCAGGCTTGATGGTGGGACCCTTTTTTCAGAGTGCTTATTCGTGGTGCTGAGACCTCCAGCCCCCTGCCAGCTTCAGCTGCTGCTGGTGGACGGGTCCAGAAGTGAGGAGGAGGGATGGGGCCTGTGGAGCAGTTCATCATGGTGCTAGCTCTGCTCCCTGGCCAGGGCTCCTGTGGACACCAAGGTCTTGTGTGACCCCTTGCAGACAGTGCAGGGCACACCAAAGCTCCCCCAGCCCCGTGGGATGGCAGCTGAGCACAGGAAAACAGGGATTCGAGGGGAAGGACCAGAGCCAGGGAGCCCTCAGTGCTGCCAGAAGCCAAGGGCCACGTGCCCTTGGCACAGCACACACTGGGCAAGGCTCTGAACCTCTCCTGGCCCCTGGTCCTGCCCCAAATGCCTTGGGGGAAGGGCTGGGAAGCCCAGGGCTTGGGTGGCCACAGAGACTCTGGGCTCAGTGAGCTCTGGGCAGTCACTTTGGGGAGGGATGTGGGTACTCAGCACCTGAGTGGGTCAGGCCCTCTCTGATCACAGCTCTGTGGAGCCTGGGGAGGAGCCCTGAGGGCTCTGCTGCAGCCAGGGGCACAGGGACCACCAGCCAATGCTGATGCCAGCTGGGTGCTTTTGGGACACAGCTGGAGATCCCCAGTGCCAGTGGCCATCTGGGTCCAGGGAGAGCCACTCCATTCTGAGCACATCTCCCCAGAGAACCCGTGTTTGAGGGGTGTCCATCCCCACCTCGGCCTTTGGGATGTGCCCTGCGAGTAACTCAGCCCAGAGAGGTCCTGGCTCAGGGCCTTGGCATCCCCAGCGTGTGTCCTTGACCTGTCCTGAGGGACCCAGTGCCCTTTCTCCAGGCCTGAGGTCAGGGAGCTGATGGCCAGTGGTCACCAGGAGTGGGCAGCCCTGCCAGACTGAAGGTGCTCACATGGACAGGTCAGGATGAGTCCTGCAGCAGACACAGGCACCAGCACAGAACCACCTGGGATTTCCTCCCAGCACAAACCACTTGGCCTGGCTTGTGGGAGCCCTGGGGAATTCATCCTGCCCCTCAGCCTTGGGGCTTTGCCTATAAGGAACATTTCAAGTCCCTGCCCACCTGCCAGGGCCCAGTGTCCTGTGGGCAGCTGTGACAGTGCCCTGACGCTGGTGACAGGGGCACTGACCCCCAAGGGTCACCCAGGGGAGACCAGCCCAGGCTGATGCCCTCCTCCAGCACCATCTGGCTCCTCACTGCCCCATTCCACGGCTGGCACAGCTCCCCAGCCCCTGCAGGCCCTCAGACACACGCATGGCTTTGGGCAGAGCAGAAAGGTCAGTGGCTGGTGCTGGGGAAAGCAGCTGGTGAGCTGTGCTGAGGCAAGGACTGTGCTCTGCCATGCTGCAGGGGTGGAGCAGGCTGGGAAATGCTCCTTTTTGCTTGAGGATGTGTCTCTGAGCAGCGAGCACACCCTGGGACAGCCATGGTGACACCCCAGCAGGTCACACTGCACAAGGATCCGTGCCTGGGATGCATGGGCCCACCTGGACCTGACACCCCACAAGGGATGTTTGCTGGCAAAAGCTCTTCCTCCTTAGAAATACCACTGAGAATGTCAGACCCTGAGCACCAGCCCCAGCTGGCACTGGAGCAGAGCCAGGTCCTGCCACCTGCTCTGGCTGGCACGAAAGGCAGATGGGTCAGAGGGACTGGTGGGTCAGAGGGACCCACCCTTCAGACAGATGTGGGACAGCCTGTCCTGGCACTCCGCAGAGCCTGTCCTGGGACTCCTCAGAGCCTGTCCTGGGACTCCTCAGAGCCTGTCCTGGGACTCCTCAGAGCCTGTCCTGGCACTCCTCAGAGCCCCTCCCAGTGCCTGAAGAGAGCTGGAGAGGGACAAGGGATGGAGGGACAGGACACAGGGAATGGCTCCCACTGCCAGAGGGCAGGGTTAGATGGGATATTGGGCAGGAATTGTTCCCTGGCAGAGTGGGCAGGCCCTGGCACAGGGTGCCCAGAGCAGCTGTGGCTTCCCCTGGATCCCAAGGCCAGTCTGGACACTGGGGCTTGGAGCAGCCTGGGACAGTGGGAGGTGTCCCTGCCCATGGCAGGGTTTGGAATGGGATGGGCTTTAAGGTCCCTCCAACTCAAACCATTACATGACTGTGATTCCATGGGGGAGCAGGGCCCAATTTCTAAGAACTTGGTGCTGATTTATCCTCCAAAGGCAGAATTTCCTTCACAAAGCACTGTTAGGATTAGTAGCCATGATCCATGGAAACCTCTGCTGTGTCTCAGCTGCAGAAGGTGGATGTCCCTGACTGGGTGAGCTCTTTGTGGTTATAATTGCTGGGATAAATATGAGCACTTCATTTCTATTAAGGAAAGATTTTAGGACCAAAATTAGCATTATCATCTCTTATCAAATGCTGATAACACCCTTTCCCAGGCCAGCCTTTTTCCATGACAAGGCTCTGAGCAGCAAAGCAGCAGCTCCCTGCTGTCACATTTGGAGCCCAGGCCCTGCAGCCCAGGAGCAGCTCAAAGGAACTGAAATCAGCTGGAAAATGACTCTCAACCAGCCCTGCTAAATTGCCATGAAAATTTAACAACCTGAGCGCAAAACTCCTTTGCCTCTTTGCTTTTCCCATCCTGGCAGAGGGGATGGGAATCAAGTGCTGCTTTCACACCCCAGCCAAGGCCGAAGGGACACAGCCCTGGGCCCTGCTGCTGTCCCCCAAGAGCCACACCAGCCCCTCTGCTCACCCAGGGTCACCACGTGTCCATGGCTCAGAATCATGGAAATGTAGAATGGTTTGGGTGGGAAGGGTCCTGAAAGACCCTCAAGTTCCAGCTGGACCAGACAGGGCCTGTGTGGTGTGGCTGACATGGGCCATCAATGGCCACCACTGAAACACACCCAAGGCTGCAAAGTGTCCTTCTCCTTGGCTCTGTCAGCAGCAGAACACGACCTTCTTTCAAACACCTCAACTCCTGGGCTGCAGCTGCTTCTGGAGACATCAAAGGGAGACCTGTGCTCCCCCAGCACCAGCTGCCTGCACACTGAGAGTGAATTTGAATCCACAAAAAGGATTTGAGGCTACCTGAGTACATCAGAGCCCTGTTCCCATTCCCTTTGCCCCTGGAGAAGGAGACAGCTGGAATTGTGATTTCCAGTCC
The DNA here is from genome assembly GCA_013400215.1 of Cisticola juncidis. Lineage (NCBI taxonomy): Eukaryota > Metazoa > Chordata > Aves > Passeriformes > Cisticolidae > Cisticola > Cisticola juncidis. The sequence goes on along the minus strand of VXBR01006372.1, from coordinate 129,260 downwards.
AATGGGGTCCTTTTCCTGAGGACAAACAGCAGGATCCCTGCAGGACCCCCATCCTCAGCTACACCTGAACTCCACCAACCCAAGCTTCTCCATCTTGGTTGCTTGAGCTTGAGAGGCTTCATTTAAAGTCCAGTGTTTTGGAAATGCGCTCCCATAGATGCTAAAAGAAACACTTTACAAGGGAGCCGTGCATATTCTGTTTGATTGGATGTTACTGAAAATTCATCTGTGGGTTTGAGATGCTGTGTAAGGGATGAGCATCCTAGGCTGGAGAAAAGTGTCCTTGCTCATGGCAGAGGTAGAATGAGATGGCCTTAAGGTCCTTTCCAACACAAATCAATCTGTTATTCCATGATTCTGTCCTCTAAGTGAACCTGGCCCTCCTCTGCCCTGTGGCTGGAGCTGCTCCTGCGCTGTCCAGGCACCTGCAAAGTGGGCACTGTTTCCACCTGGCACAGAGAGAAGTTCCCCAGACACCAACTGGCCCTCTTGGTTTTTCTTTAACCAGGAGGTGAAACAGAATGTTGAAGGGCTCCCTGTTTGCCAGGAGGAACACTCCTGGAGGTTAACCATTAACTGGTGCCTGGTAGAGGAGGACAGGAACAGCCTGGGAGGCTGGAAGCTCTTGGCCTGTGCCTAAATCCCATTCAGCCTGGTCAGACTGTAACACTGGAAGAAAAACAGGCAGATCTAGTGAGTCTGAACACACAAGGGAGCCTGCAGAGAAGGCAGGAGGAGGTGGGGAGGGTGGGCAGCCATGTGCTCGCAGGTCTCCCCCCCAGCCCTGCCTCCCAAGGCACCTCGGGGAACATGCACCAGGGAATAGTTCTGATCTTGGGGGCTTTCACTACAGGGCCTCCCATCACCATGGATAGCACAGGATGGGATTTCCTGGCTCTGCATACTCCAGGTGATGCAGCTGGGGAACCCCAATTGCAGCCCCAGTAGGGCCAGGGCAGGAGTGGAGCTGTCACAGTGGATCCCAGGCTGACTCAGTGGCCCTGGTCTGGTCTCTGATGGATTTTCACATGTGCTGTTCTGCAAGAAGGGAATTCAGGGATGTGGGACAGGGCATTTGGGGTACACAGAAGCTCTCAGGCCAAGAGCCTGGCTCTGGGAAGGCTGAGGTCAGGGCCAGGTCATGGCTGGCCTCTGCTTGGGCAGGGTCCTGGTGAGACTGAGCACACGGTTGGGAGAGGAAAAGCAACCCCAACCCATGTGGTTGGTACAGCCTGTGTGTCATGAAAATGGGTAAAGATGGCAGAACCAGGCCAAAAGATTGTCCACTGCAAAGTTCAAATATTCAGGTTGAAACAGGGAAAGAATTCCTAAAAGGTCCTGGCCAAGGGCTCAGTGCTCCAGCAGGGATGGTTCCACCAAAGCCTTGGTGCCCAATTGGTGCCTCTGGTGGAAAATCAGTGGCTGTGATGGTGCCTGGAGGGCAGAGCGTGGTTCTGGCAGAACAGGACATGGTGAGGTGCTCCTTGGGGAAGACAACAACTCTGCTTCAGCCTGGACAAGGCTGGACATTCTGATGCTTTGCACAGACCAGGGCATCATGCTCACAGGGCCTTGTTAAACTGCAGGAGAGAGCCAGTTTGCCCCAAAACTCTAGTCTCAGCACCCAGATGAGCAGAAATACTTGAAGATGGGGAGGATCAGACTTTGTCAGACCCCAATGGCTGATCTGAGAGTCTGTGCAGAGCTGGGAGAGCTTCAGAGCCCAGGGATCCACCAGTGCCCTGGTGAGAGCAGAGCTTTGCTCCCAGAACCCACCTCCTGCTGGAAAACCCTTTGGATGCTCCCCACAGCCAGCAGCCCATAGGGCTCCCTCCTCAGCACACTCATCCTGTGCCTGTGCCAGGGGCATCCCAGGCTGGCCCACGAGCACGGATGGGCACAGGTGGCACAGAATTCATTGTGTGCCTGGTACCCTGCAGAGCCAGCAGGGCCCGGGGATGTCCCTGGGGAGCACTCAGCCCCTGTCCCTGTCCCAGCAGTGCTGAGGGCCTGGGACACCCCGCTGTGCCCAGGGGATGGGAATGGGCTGGGGACAGCCAGCAGCATCCGCGTGACACCCCCCAGTGTGGGATGGACAGCAGGCAGGCCCTGGCTCTGCTCCTGGCCTGGATGGAGGCAGGAAAGCAATTCAAATGGAAATGCTGTGCTGCTGAATTAAAGAGCTGGAGTGAGACAGAATGGGAATAAAGAGGGAGAGACTAGAAAGGAGGAGGAGCACAGCTGGAGGGATGGGGAAGATGAAAGATGCAGGAGGGGTGCAGCAGAAAAAGGATGACGCAGGAGATGCAAAACAGGAGTGGAGAGACAGGAGAGGAGAGGCTGGAGTGGCAGAGGGATGTCTCACAAAGGGGACAACTGGAGCTCATGGAGTTGATTTTCCCATGCAGTGGCACAGCTCACCAGAACAGCTTCCACCCTCTGGCTCAGGGAAAAGACCTCCCTCTCCTGGGGCAGGGAGGCAGCAGGTCCTGGGGGGTGGGACAGGAGCCCCTCACTGCCTCCCCTCTTCCCTCCTGCACTCGGGGTGGCTGTGCCCAGCCCTCCCCTGCCTGGCCCTGGTTCACCAGGGATGTCTCCCCAGAAACCCCAGCACAGTGGGGTCCTTCCAGGGTGCCTGGCAGCCCCAGAGCAGCTGGGACTGCAAGGAGCTTTGGAACACCTAGAGCCCAGCCAACCTTTGATGCATCATCATGTGGCACAAGGAAAATCTCCTTGCAATATCAAAATCCACCCTAAATCTCTCTAGATGCAAATTAAGCCAATTACTGAAAAAAAACACCCTTGGCAGGCCTGGGAATAAGTGATCACTAATCTCTTTCTAGTGCTTTTTTGCATTTTACAAGGCTGTTCTCATGTCCCTGCCCAGGCTTCACCCTGCCATACCCAGATTTGATTTGTTCTTCCCCTTCTTGAAGCTCAGGGTTTTCAAACTTCTAATTAAGCTTGTCAGCATCTCCTCTGGACTTTAACCTGTTTGCTTCCTGCTCCTTGAGATGACCAGCACAAATCTCTGGCTGAAATTTTTCCCAGGCCAAGCAGAGCAGCTCTGGGGCTGTCCTTTGTTGTGGCTGCCCCATCCCTGGAAGTGTCCAAGGTCAGGTTGGACGGGGCTTGGAGCAACCTGGGATAGTGGAAGGTGTCCCTGCCCACGGCAGGCTATGGAACAAGATGAGCTCCAACACAAACCATTCCATTATTCTATCCCTGCCCTACAGGGGTCATCTTTCTGGCCATGCCCAGCCTCTGCTGTCCTTGCCCTGTCAGCAGAAGGTGCCCAGCCAGACCAGGCATCACCAGAGTGCCCAGCAGTGGCCGTGGTCCCCGCCAGGGTCTCTGCACGAGGGTGGTGCATTGCAGGTCACCTGCTTTGTATTTGTCTGTACTGAACTGCACGTTACCAATTCCGAGTCATTGCCCAGCAGCTGAGTTTTATTTTACATTCTGCTCATGTCTTTTGAAGCAGTTGCAGCCCTTTGTGATCTGTTTTTAATTCAGCATTTATAAGCATGATCACTGTTCCATTAACCTTGTGGTTAATGGAAATATTGACCAGGGCCTGGCCCAGGACAGACCTGACAGGACCTCACTGACCACAGCTGCCCAGGCTGGCAGCACCTGAGCAGCTCCACCTTCAGTGCTTTAACCAGCTGGATTGTGTCCCATCTGCTGTGTTTCCTGAGGAGCATTCCCATGGGACATCCCAAAAACCCGTGCAAGCCAAGACCTACCATACCTACTGCTTCCCATTTCCAGCTGGGCTAAATCCCCATCAGTGATGGATTTTGCATTGGTTCAATAGGTTGTATGATTGGCAAATCCCTGTTGCCTGTTCTTTATCATGTTTTATCCTTGAGAGGTTTAGCATATGCTGAGTAATAATTCCTTCTGTATCTCTTCAGGCATCAACGTCAGGCTGCCCAGTGGATTTCCCTGCTCCCGTTTAATGCCACAGGCTGTGCTTCCCCCTGCTCCACTCCATGAGGATCTCACCTATGCTTGTGTTTCCTGAGCTCAGAGATAACTGTACCTGGTTCCTCACGTATGCCAAGGTAATCTTCACAAGATTTTGACAATTTGAATATTCCCATGCTCTGTTCTTCTCCTTTATTCTGTTCTTGCTCTGACTCTTGCTGCCAGTTGTAATCTGGTTAGAGTGAATGTTTCTGCAAATATTTAAAGCCCAAAGGTGCTGAACAGTTCAGCCATCTCATGTATCACCTGGCATTCTCTTCTTTGTACCATTGCCTCAATCGAGACTTTCCTGGACAGACAGATTTATGTTTTCACAGGCTTATCCACCTTGGATTTCTTCCTTGGTCTGCTTGATTTTCCTGTCTGTATTTGTGTTTTGCTCTATGTTCATCTTTACATATCCATCCTTGATGGATAGAAATTCAGCTCTATTCCCTTTTTCCAGGCTCTTCCTTTTTTCCTGACATACCTGGCCTGTGCTGTCTCACCCCTGCTCCCAGGGGACATTCCCAGCTCTTCCCTGTTGTCCCCATTGCTGCAGACATTTGTCTGTGCCCTGCTCAGGTGTCAGGAGTCTTCACCACACTCCCTCCTTCAGCCCTGTTCAGGCTCCACTGCACCCTCCCATTCTTCCTGAAGGCTTTTATTAAACTTTCCTATTTCTCCCTCTTGTTTTTTTCTCATCAGTCCTTTCAAACAGGACATAAACTTCTCACTGGGTAGGGGCACCGTGGTCCTTGGATGTGCTTTCACTCTTCATCAAGAAATCTTGTTCTGCCCAGTTGTGCTGGGAAGGGAGCCAAGTCTGAGCCTCCCCCTTGGATCTCTTTCACACCTGGATGAATTTATAGAATCCCAGACTGGCTTGGGTTGGAAGGGACCAGTGCCACCCCCTGCCATGGCAGGGACACCTTGCACCAGCCCAGGGTACACCGAGCCCTGTCCAACTTGGCCTTGGACACCTCCAGGGATCCAGGGACAGCCACAGCTTCTCTGGGCACCCCGTGCCAGGGCCTGCCCATCCTCTCAGGGAACAATTCCTTCCCAATATCCCATCCATCCCTGCCCAGTGGCAGTGGCAAGCCATTGCTCCTTGTCCTGGCATTCCAGAGCCTTGTCCCCAGTCCCTCTCCAGCTCTCCTGGAGCCCCTTTAGGCACTGGAAGGGACTCTGAGGTCTCCTTGGAGCCTCCTCTTCTCCAAGATGAACACCCTCAGCTCTCTCAACCTTTCATTTACCCCAGCAGGGATGTGCCTGGAGCTCAGGGAATGGCCCCACACAGACCTTTTGGAGCACAGAACCCCCATCACTGCATGGGGCAGGGTGGGGTGGGCAGCTGGGGGTGTCCAGGAGCAGTGAAGGCTTGAGCTGAGCACAGGCACATCCTCCTTCCTGCACAGAATTTCCTGCACACAATTAATCCACATTCCAAATAGGGAAACACCAGATCTTTTCATTAAGTGGAACACTGCAGGGAACAAAGCAGAAGTGTCACTTCTGGAGAAGGGAAGCAGGTGAGGGGTTCTGATGTGCAGTCAGCAAGAGTTGCCAGGATGGGAAGAGTTGCTGTAGCTTGTCAAGCAGATCCCAAGCATTTAATATGGGTCAGTTCAAAGTGACACTTCTGTGTCTCCAGGGCTCTGCTGCCTCACCAGTGCCAGGAATCCTCAGCTCACTCCTGAAGGCACCTCCTGGGTCCATGGATGTGCCAAGGGGAGTGTCAGGGATGCCAGGCTGAGCTGTGGCTGTCAGGAATGTGGTAGCTTGGCTGTGGCAGAGCAGAGAGGAACACTCAGGCTCTGCAGGAGCTCCCCAGCCCCTGGCAGGTACCAGCAAGGTCAGGGGTGCCAGGAAGCACCAGGGCAAATCCTCTCTGGGGAGAAGCAGTTTGGCAGGAATTGCTCCTGCGGGCCATGCCAGCTGTCTCTCATCCTCAGGGACTGTGATCCCTTTGGATTTGTGCATGAGCACATATTGCTCCTGTGTCTGCCAGGCCAGGTTTGAAGTGATGTTGTACAGGAGGTTTGAAATCTATCTGGCACAGGGGATGGGAAGTGTCCTGGTGTGCTCCCCTGGTGCCCCAGGAGCCCCTGGCTGCTGGCACCTGCTGCTGACACACCCTGGGGAGTGTCTGAGCAGTCACCCAGACTGGAGGGCAGTGCAGGATGAGGAAGGAGCACTGATGATGGTTCAAGGATCTGATCCATCCTGGAGCCTCCACTTGCCAACGTGCTGCCTACAGCCTGCTTGGGTCACTGAGCAGAACTGGGAGAAAAGGCAGTGCCAGGGTGCAAGGCTGCCTTCCCTGGGCCATCAGGGAACGTGGATGGGGCTGCTCAGTGACACCCTTCACTTTCCAGAGGCAACAGCAGGAGCTTGCAGGGAGCAGCAGGCAGGGGAGGCAGGCAGCAGCCAGCAGTGATTGATGCTCTTCAGACACAGCCGGCACGTACAGAACGCTGGCCCTGGCCTGCAGCCCTGGTGTCCCACAGCTCTGAGGCTGCAGTGAGGGCTCAGGGGACAGGACTCGTCCCGGGTCAGTGCCTGCTCCAATGGAGGCTCAGCTGATGGAGGAGGAGCCCCCTCTTCCCCCTGGCTGTGGGGTCACGCTGGGCTGAGGGGGCTGCCAGGGGCTCTGGGCTGGGCTGTGGGTGGGGGGCGGGCCCTGTCACCAGTGCCAGGGCTCAGCCTGGCTGGTGCCGAGCACAGGGAGCCACGGCAAGAGCTGTGCCCGACTCGGGAGGGCTGGAGCCGTGGGTGGGAGCCCCGGGGCTGGCGGAGCCGCCGCCTGCTCTTTCGCAGGTGGCGCTGCCTTTTTGTGTTTCTGACATGATGGCACCGGCGTAACAACACTGACGAGGCTTCTTCTGACAGTGCTTCCTGCTTGTGCTGATGGCTCTCCGCCCCCTCACTGCAGATGGATTTAGGCTGCACGGATCTGGGCACGATGCTGGGAGGAATCCCTGGAAGTGCCGCACTCTGTCTGCCAGCCCAACCCTGCCCTTGTTGGGCCACGTGTGCTCCCTGCTCCCAGCACAAGGGAGAGGTTCCCACAGGCCCTTTTGCCCTTGACATCCATGGAATGACCATATTGTTGCTCCAACACCTTCTGGTCCTTGTCTGTCCTTGCTGCCCCCAGTCCTGGTGCTGGTCAGCGCTGCCATGTCCAGTGCTGAGCTGGCTCTGGGTGTGTGCTGCAGTCCTTGTGCCTGCTTGTGCCGGAGTAACCCAGCACTGAGGTTTCCCCAGCGCTGTTAAAATTCCTCTCAGGATATCAGGGTGGTGGCTGTTCCATCGAGGCACCCAGTGCACACTGAGGTCCAGCAGCTGGAGAAAAGGGGCTCTGAGCAAAGTCTGCTCCTGGCACCAGCCCAGTGATGCAGCACTGAGCACTGCTCTCCCATGGCCAGAACCTCTGGGGACCTGGGCACAGCGTGGGAAGCTGCCCAAACAGAATGGGATGCGTTTTCTGCTCCCCCATAAGTGACTGGGGGGGTGTGGGGCAGTAGCAAACTCCTTCCCACTGCATCACTCCTCAGCCGGGCTCCTGCAGGCTGCAAAACGCAGGTCCCATCCCTGGCTGATTCCTGGAGTGCTCAGCTTTGCCATGTCCCATGGATGCTGATGGAGCCACCAACACAGGGGCAGAGGGAAGATCTCCCCTGGGGAGTGGGGCAGGGGGCAGGTGCTGCTCCTTCAGGGCTTGGGAAGGCAGTGCCAGGGGATGCCAGAGAGCTGCTCACTGCTCCAGCCTGGGCTGCACATTCAGGTCTGGGGCTCTGGGGACACTCAAGGCTGGGGGTGCAGCTCCAGCCTGCTTCCAGGTGAGTGTCAGGAGCTGGGATGTCAGATGGGTCCTTCCTCCTGCAGGCTCCTCTCCAGACCCAGCCCAGGCAGCGCTGACATCCGGGGATGACATGCTGGGAGCAGGGACAGACGTGGAGAGAGGTGACACTGTGAGTACGGGCAGGATGACAGGAGGCTTGTCAGCCCTGCCCAGCTCGTCCTTGTGCTGCCATCCCTCATCCCTGTGCTGCCATCCCTCATCCCTGTGCTGCCATCCCTCATCCTGCCTTCCCCACTCTGCCAACAGCTCCTGGGACACACAGGCTGGGTCCCCACACAGACACTGCACTCCCCACCCACTCCTCACTCCTGTGAGGATGTGACAGCCTGCTCAGGCTGGTGGCACAACATGTGCTGCACTTCACATCTGGCTCAGCACAACCTGGGGGATGTGCCCCAGCACAGCCTTGCCAAGGATTTATGCTGGCCTTGGCAGGGTTATGAAAACAGGCAAAGATCTGGGTTATGAAAGTGGGTAAAGCAGGATCTGGCCAAAAGCTTGTCTGCTGCAAAGTTCAAAAGCTCAGGCTAAAATCATAGAATCCTGAGTTGGGACAGACCCAGAGGGATCATTGAATCCAACTCCTGGTCCTGCCCAGGGCATCTTAACAATCCCACCCTGTGTCTGGGACCATTGTTCCCCATCTCATGAGGAAATGAAGAGCTTGGATGGAGTGAAGCAGCAGCTTCTGGGTTCCATCCAGAAAATGACAAAACTCTGAACTTTTGACCCTGGAAGAAGCAGTAAGCTATTCCCAGATCCAATTCAAATCTGTAAATGGGATGCAGAGTCAGAATTGAGGTTGTGTGAGTGCTGGCACCTCAACACATCTCTGGGGATGTAGGACTCTGCTTCCAGGGACCTGAACTTGCTTTTCTCAAGACTCCTGAACCCACACAATGCTCTCCTTCCTGTCCCTCTCCCAGCTTTACCAGGTTCCCTGTGATTCCTGCTGCTTCCTCTCTCGCTGCTATCTCCAATCCTCCCCGGAGCTCCTGGGGTTAACACAGAAATAACAAACCCACCATTTGCTTGTGATTTCTGTGGGTTTAATGTTTAAGCATTTGTTCTATGTGGTGTCTCTTAGTTTGGGTTGCACTTAGCAGTCTTGGTGATAAGATAAAAAAATCTTTATGTGGGATTTTCTAAGTTTAGAGAAACCCAAACACTACGAGACATGAAAGACAGGCTGAGACAAGCGCTGGGTGCCTTGGCTGGAGGCCTCCGTACTCAGATCCTCTTCTGCCTACTTCCCTTACCATTCTCCAGCACATCCCTCCTCACTGCCTCTTCTCCTGTTCCCACCTCAGTTTCCCATTCATCCCTTCCCTCCCTGGTTCTCTGGTTTTTCTGTCACAAGTTTAGCCTGAGCTGGCAGCTGAGGGCACAGATGAAAAGGTAAATATCAGCCTTGTTCTTGAACCAAAGCAGGGTTTCCTAAAGCTCTGAAGGCAAATAAAGGCAGTTTCCTTAGAAATCTGGATTCTTCCTCCTCGCTGCAGTATCTCCAAGAAATGCTGGTTCCTGTCCCTCTGTCCCCCTGAGACAGCCAGTGAGGTCCCCTGCCCCTGGCTCCTGCTCCCACTGCTGCTCCCAGCAAACCCCCGTGAGACCCAGCAGCCACCAGCCCTTCCTGGTCCACAGTGGTTGGAAGCTGCTGGTATCCAGAAATCCCAGCATCATGAGGGCCCTGTTTCTCTCTGTGTGTCCCATTCCCTCCCTCAGCCAAGGTCCCTGCCCACAGCCAAGCACTGGATCCTCTCCACAGTTTCTCCCATGGAAGAAGGAACCACCTTGTCCTCCTCACCCTCACCTTCTCTCCGTACCCTGGTCCCTGCACCAGCTATTTTGGAAGTCCAGTGGTGCATCAGTGATGGAGCCAACTTTTAGGGAATCAAAACTTTCCCAAGTCACTGAGGTCATGGCATGTGATGGTAGAAATGTGCAGGAGCCTCTGGTGAAGTCTAGCAAAAGCTGGGATAAATTCCTCCTGATCTGAGGAGCCAGGCAGGTTCTGGAGGGTGTGGTTGCTCTGTCGAGCACAGGAACTTTTTTGAGATACCCTGACCTGTAAGGAAGAGCAGGAAAAGTTGCTCTGTTGTACTTTGGTGCACCTCCCACCTCAGCACCAGGCTGAGATAGGACAAAGACACTGGGACACCTCCATGGGGCCAAGGAAAACCAAGAGCATGTGGGAAGCCTGGAATTTTATAACCCATCAAGGTTAGGAGAGGGAAGGACTGAAGAGGGGCCACCCAAGGAAGCACAGGCAGTGTTCCCTGGCCCCTGCGCTGTGCCATGGGAGCTGCAGGCTGGCAGCAACCCCAGCCCCACAGGTTTGGTGGTGCCCATTCTGGGTTTCCAGCCCCACAAGCAGAGAAGGTGGCACCCAGGCCCTGTGAAGAACCTCATTAAAAGTCATTAAGGTGTATCCAGGGCATGTGAACCAGGGCATTGCCCTGAACACACCCTGCTTTCCAGCCTGTCTGAGCAGGGGTGCCCCAGGCCTTGGAGGATCTTTGTGGTGCTTCCTCTTTTCCCCCAGTGCCAGGAGCCCCCCGGAGCCTGCCCAGCCATCCCTCATCCATCAGCCTCTCTCAGAGTGAGGGAGGAGAGGGAGCACAGATGGCACAGGGAAAACAGCAACACTCACAATCTGGCCAGGGAGGGCTGATGGGAAGCAGAACCCTCCGGAGAGCAGAGCAGAGCAGGAAGGGCAGGTCTGCATCAGGGGAATGGGCCCCAGCTCGCAGCAGCTGTGCCCAGAACGCCTTCCTGACGTTTGTTCCCAGCTCCACAGCCCCTCCAAAGAGTCTGTCTGTGTGAAGCTTGCTGTGTTCCAGCCAAGGAAATTTGTGCTGCAGCATGTACTGATTGTAAAAGTGAGGCTGAGCCCCCAGCTCACCTCCCCATCTGTGCTTTGGGGTCTCCACCAGGAAACAGGGCAGGAGACACAGCTCTGCCTCCCTTTGAAATCCTATCTAAGCTCTGCAAACCCTGCACGTTCACAGCCCATATCCTAAAGGCAGAAACACTGGGGAGCTCCTCTTCCCAAGGCTGTGTCCCAAAGGAGGTGCTGAGTGTGCCTGGGCCCACGGCCTGGGCAGTGGTCACATTCCCAGCTGGAACACTGGGAATGGAGCAGTGCAGCATCCTCAGCAAGGAGTCACAGCCTCCTCAGAGAAGGCAAACTCTGCAGATAATTACAGGCATTCCAGGAGCAGACACGCCGCTTGGAGCATGGCCATGTTTGAGCAGCTATCAAAGCTGTCAGAAAACAGGGAAGAGTTAAATGTGAGACATGAATGAGAGTCCAGAGGGAGAGGGAAAACAGAGGGAGATGGGGAGGCAGAGCGCCAGACGTTGGCTGTCGGAGGGGCTCCTGTGCAGTGGGAAGTGCAGTGACACGGCCAAACAGAGACTGGGAGGGGTGGGAAGGTCCAGCTGGGAGCCAGGAGGTGCCAGGCCCAGGGCTGGCCAGGCCTGTTTGTTCCCTTGGCACTTAGCCATGGTTTTAGTGACACTTGTGAGGTTTTTTCCTATGAATCCCTGCGTCATTCCATGGATGGGAAGGGCGAGAAACTAAGGCGAGGAAGCTCTCCTTAGTGAGAGGGGGAAGCAGGAATGTGTGGAGCTCTGCCCTGGGATGGATAAGAAACCAGGGAAGTGAATCTGGGTTGGGAGGCAAAGTGATGTGGGGGCCAGAGTCCTGTGTGTCTCCTGCAGACCTCTGGATTGGCAAGAAGAACACAAAGCTTTCTTCAGACAGCTCGGAGAAGGGCACTGTTTGCAGCCATGGCCTTCCCAGGAGACCTTAACCCCTGTGGTACCAGCTGGAGGAGAGCAGAGCAGGGCACAGCAATCCTGGGGGCTTCTGGAACAGGCTCTGGAAACAATTTCTGGAAACAATGCTCTGGAAACACCCCTGTGCTACAGGTGGTCAAGAAGACACAGCACACAGGGCACAGTAGTTTGGAGACAGGAGTAAAACCAGCATCCAGCTGTGGCCGGAACATCCTGATACCTAAAATGCTCTGATGGATCTGATACCTAAAAACTTGGAAGAACTGGTGAGGGGTGTGAAGGATGAGGGGCAGCCTTAGCTGGAGAGACCACATGGTGGAGTTCAGAGTCCTGAGTGGAGGGAGCAGAGCAAAAAGCAGGATCACAAACATGGGCTCAGGAGAGCAGACTTCAGCCTCTGGAGGGATCTGCTTGGAAGGGTTCCACAGGATGCAGTCCTGGAGAGAAAAGGTGTCCAGGAGACACAATTCATTTTCAAGGATCAAGTCCTCCACTCCACCCTGACAAGCAGGAATCAAGCAAAGGCAGCAGGGAATGGAACAAGGAACACCAGGACACTGCATGAATACAAATCCAGGAGTGCTGGGATGGAGTTGGGACAGCCAAAATCCACCTAGAGCTGGGTCTGGCAGGGATCAAGAAAGGCAGCAAGAAAGGCTCCTACAGCCACACCAGTGTCTGTGATGGACAGGGAGGGACTGGAGCACCTCTCCTATGGAGAAAGCTGAGGGGGCTGGGACTGCTCAGCCTGGGGCAGAGCAGGCTTGTGAGGGATCTTATTAATGGATATAAATAACTGAAGCTGGGTGCAACAGGGACAGAGCCAGGCTCTTTCCAGTGGTGCCCAGCACATGGACAAAAGGCAACAGGCACAAACTGAATACAGAAAATCCTTCTGAAACATCAGAAAGAGCCAATTTACTGTGAGGTGGCTAAACATGGTGGGTTAATGTCTTGGGTTGAAAAATGTAACTAAAAATGTGAATTCTATTTTCATTTGTTGAAACTGGTTATGAGATATTGTTCTTTATCTCTTGTAACTCTAGGGGGGGAAGAGGGCGATGCCTTCTGTTAATGGGACACCTGATAACACCAGATAAGGCAGGGCCTTCTTATCTCTTCCTCCTCCCATCCTCCTGAGAAAGATAGCACCTGTGAATGGGCCATTGAAGGCTCTCACAGCACTGATGACATCACCTCATCCATTGGGAGAGGCCCCACCCAGTGGGAGGAGCCAAAGCCTTTCCATGGGATAAAACAGCAACCCCAAACACCAAGGGAGCCATTCCCAGTGGATTCCCAGAGGATGACTGGGCCCTTTCTTGAGGATCATCTCTACTTCCATGGAGCCACAACTGTCACTCCAGGAGGATTTAATTTGGACTGCTTCCAACACCCTGACCAACAGGGTGTCAGGTTTGCATTCTGACTCTGCAGTGGTCCTTTGTACTATTGAATTTTTTTTTTTTTACCTTTTTTTGTTGTTTGTTTCTTCTTTCTCTATTAAATTGTATTTCTGACTTGAAGTCTCACTGGTTTTGCTTTCAAACCAGTACAGTTACTCAGAGGGGCTGCAGAATCTCCATCATTGGAGCTGCTCAAAGCCCAGCTGGAGACAGCCCTGACTGACCTGCTTCCCTTGGCTGTGCTTTGAGCAGGAGTCTGGGTCATGGAACCATTAAGTTTGGAAAAGCCTTTTAAGGTCATTGAGCCCAGCCAATACCACAGCACTGCCAAGGTTGCCACTAACCCATGTCCCCAAGAGCCACTTCCACAGGGTTGTTAAATCCCTCTGGGAATGGCAACTCCACCACTGTCCTGGGCAGCTGGGCCAGTGCCTGAGCATTCTGTGTGAAGAAAGTTTTCATACTGAAGGGTTCCAGCGTTGCCTTCCAACCTGAGCAGTTCCAAGGATCTTTATGGAATCAAGTGATTGTTTAATATCACCAGGCACATCAAGAAAGGGCTGTGGATACCCTGTGGAAGAGCCACATTGCTGGAGGTGTTCCCAGCGGCTTCCATCCTTTCAGCTCTGCTGATCCATGCCTTGGTGGGAAAGATCCCAACTCCAGCCTCCCCTGGAGAGGTGGATCTGTGTCCAGCCCAGCTGTGCTGGCAGCTCCAGGCTGTGCCATTCCAGCTGGGACACTCCCCCTGCTGCAGAAGCCTCTGTCACACCTGCAGTGCCAGCAGCGTTTCTAAAGGCTCCTTGAGAGGTTTTAGGCTGCTGCCAGCTAAGCAACTTGGGAATTGTTTTCCCTTTCTCTTCCTGGTCTGTTTTTCAGGATTGAAAATGCCCCCAGAACACCCCAGTGAGGTTCCAGTGGTGTGGAGGGAACCCAGCTCACATCTGTCATAGAAGTAACTTGTGCTGGGTTAAAGCAGTGGAAATGTTGACCTGAATCATGCTCAGAGCCGTGGTGTGGAAGGGACAGGGGTGTTCTCAGAAAGGCAGGACAGCTGAGGAACAGGGCACAGTGCCAGCAAGGAGGGAAAGGGGCTCCCTCCTTGCACTCCCAGCTGCAGAGATCAGTCCTGGGGAGCTGCTCTGGGGCTTGGGAATGACCCTGGCCGGGGCAGGGAGGTGGGCTAATGCTGCACTGACACAGCAAAGACACCGTGGATGGAAGTGAAAGAAAACCACAGTCAAGCCTGGCCAGAGCTCCAGGCTGTGAGGAAATGCAGAGGTAATTAGGGCCCATGAAAGAACATGGGAAAAGCCAGATCCATTTTTAACAAGAGCAAAGGGGGTTAACTCCTATCATTATGGGGAATACTGATAAGAAAAACCAGGCATTTCGTCCTCTTTTGATCTTACTTCTGCTCATACCAGAGTTGGCAGCAACATGTGTCAGTGGGATCTGCTGCCCCATCATCCCCGTGTGCCCCATCACGGGGGAAAACTGAGGCACAGCAAGGGGCTGGTGCAAACTTTGTTCTCCACTTCCTATGAACAAGGTTGTCCACAAGGCCAGGGTGCTCAGGGGTCAGCAGAAGCAGCTCTGTCACATTTAGGATGATCCTAAATCCCTGCAGAGCTCTGTACCTGCCAGGGTCCTTCCCGTGCAGAGAAAGGAGCTTCTCTCAGCCCAGGATGGGGAACATCTCACTCTCCTGTTGCCCTGGGCACAGTAGTTTGGAGACAGGAGTAAAACCAGCATCCAGCTGTGGCCAGAACACCCTGATACCTAAAAACTTGGAAAAGCTGTTAAATCCATGATTTTAACAGCCTTCCAGAGTTTTCTGAGCTGTGGCTTTTCCAGCTGTCTCTCCAGGCACTGCCTCGGGCCCTAGGCATGTGTGTAGCAGGGTTGCAATCACGGTGTTTCCAGCCTTCAAGAGTTCCCAAGTCAAAGTCCAGGCTCTCAAAACCACAAGTTACTTTGAAAAGAGAAAGCTGAGGACCTTTTTAATTCCTCTTCTCATTTCTAGGAGTGCAATTTTCAATCACCCCAGAAATTCAAGAGCACAAGCACTGGAGTCTCTTGCTAAAGAAAAGCCCTCAAGGAGAAGTTGAGTTCTCTGTTTCTGTGGAAAGATACCGACTTCATCAGATGGAGACGTGGCTCTTGCTTCCCCTTGCCTGGAATTTCACCTGTGTTGACAACTGCCCTGGTGCTGGGTTTGAGAGATGATGACAAATCCCCTCTCCTGGGCAAGGCCAACAGGAGCTGAGGCGTTGCCACCAAGATCCCTGCTCAGCTGCATTCCAGGGGCTGACCAAAGCAGCCCAGCAGGTCAGGCTGGAAGGACACCTGCTCTGACAGTATCCCACCAGTCTGGGTAAGGGGTTACAGGTTGCCTTTCTGCTGCCCCATCACCCCCCTGTGCCCCACCACTGGGGAAACTGAGGCGTTGTGAATCTCTCACCAGTCCCAGTGAAGTTTTGATGTGCCAGAGGAGCACGTGCTGTGCACAGAAACAGCTCCAATGTCAAAATCAACAACAAACGCCCTGGAATAATCCATATGGCAGGGAAACTTTCATCCTAGCCCCAGGCGAGGAAGTGGCCCCCAAGGGCTGCCCATGCTGCAGGGTGAGTCCTACACAGAGGGCAGTGGCCCAGGGCACAGGGTGACAATGCTCAGGGGCCATTTCAGCTCTGCAGAGCAGCTGAGCAGTGCAGACACCATCCCCTCTGCCTGAAGAGGGGTGGTGAAGAGGAAGGAAGGACCACACCTGGTTTGCCTCTTTTTTTTTTTTTGGTTGTATTCTTTCCTAAATCAGAAGCTAGGTGTAACAGTAGAAGACTGGAATGTTCACTTTGCAGTGAAATGGGGTAAATTTTGCCATGCTGAAGGCAGTGCACAAAATCAGAGTGACAGGAAGTGCTCACTGGGAGGGCTGGGCTAAGGAGGTGTTGTGCATTAAAGGGTTTGAGAGGATGAGCTGCTCTGAAGAGCCAAGTGTTGCTTTTCCTCCCTCTGCATCCCCAGGCAGCACTGATTCCTGTGCTGCTCATGGCTCCAGGTGGGATGCAGATTTCCCCCAGCAGCTCATGTGGAGCACCCACAGCTTCCCCTGGGGAGCAGCTGGAGCTCCCCAGTGCCAGTAGCTGTCCCTGGGCTCTCCAGACTGGGAGCCAGACCAGGCTCTGGGGAGCTCCATTAGTGCTCCTCTCCCAGCAGAACCTGCTGCTCCCTTGGGAAGAGGAGCCTGGGAAGGAGCTGGCAGCTCTCCCCCTCTCTGCCCCAGGGGTCCCAGCACCCCCTCACTCCCCGGACACCCTGGAGTTTGCATTCCCATTGGAAAGGGGCATCTGCAGATGACAGCAGGGTTAAAGCAAGACTCCGTTCCCCTGTGCCCAGGCTGCTCTCCAGAGCTTTTCTGTGCCCCTGCCTGGCTGTCAGGCAGGCAATTTGCAGATGCATGAGCAGGCAGAGAGATTCAGCACCACAGCCTTGCATGCTCTGTGCAGGGAAAACTGCCTCTGGAAAAACCAGGGCACCTCCAGCCTGCCCGGGCCCAGGAGGGTGTGCAGGATGCAGAGTTTGCTCCGTGCTCCAGACCCAGCACTGCCAGCTGTGTCAGAGCCCTGAGCCCCTGGAAAATGCCTGCTGAGAGCTCATCCAGAGGGGAGGCTGGGGCAGGAGTGAAGTGGCTTGGCCGAGGGATGGCTTGAACCTTATATCCTTGTTCAAAATAATATGTACAGGTGGCTCCTGGGGACATGGGTTAGTGGTGGACCTGTCAGTGCCAGGTTAATGTTTGGACTCCATCATCTTAGAGGGCTTTTCCAACTTTAATGATTCCATGATTTGATGGGGTTTGAGTTCCTTTCAGGCCCAACTCCCCCAAAACACAACCCCTGGTATTCAGCATTAGCCACACTCAGCAGCAGAGCCCCCTCAGCCTGGCCTCAGTGCTCTCCTTCCTGACAGGTGAGAGGAAAGGAATCCCTGGGAGCCCTGGAAGGGAGCAAACACGATAAGCAAATCCTGGTTTTTAAGATGTGGGGTTTGCTGTGTTTTATTTCTCTCTCAGTGTGGAGGGATTAGCACCAGCCAGATGAGAGATCTGCCAAGGCATTTCCAGCCCAGCCTCGAGCTAACTTCCAGCCAGGATGATTTCAGACCAGCACCTCTCTGCAGCATCCTCCAAAAAATAACGAAAAAGGAGGGGCAGGAAGAAGCTGCTGTCCAAGTGTTTGTTGCACAAAGAGTGGCTCTCCTCTGACACTGCCAGCCCCCCACAGTCGTGTCCCTGTGTCACCCGGGAGTGCTGCCAGCAGGATGGCATTGCCACAGCTCCTCACAGCCTGCCAGGCACGCACAGAGCAGGACCCTGAGTGCCCTGGCACCCCGGGGGGGACGTGGGCCACAGGGCAGGACACAGCAAAGCACAACCTGGAGCTCTGGGAATGAGCTGTTTGGGGTCTCTGAGCACTGGGTTTTGTTCTCAGCTCTTCTCAGCTGGTACAGGGCTCTTTTCCCAGGGATGCTGCTCCTGTCTCCCAGGGCTCTCAGCAACCTTTCCAACCTGCCCCTGCCACAGCCAGGTGTGGGAGGAATATTTTGGGTGAAAGCCAAGCTCTTCAGCAGCCTCCAGGATCAGAATCCTGGAATATCTGGGGTGAGAAGAGATCTTACAGATCATCTCATCCACCCCCTGCCATGGGCAGGGACACCCAGCCTGGCCTTGGACACTTCCAGGGATCCAGGGGCAGCCACAGCTGCTCTGGACACCCTATGCCAGGGCCTCCCCGCCCTCACAGGGAGGAATTTCTCTCCAGTGTCCAATCTGAGTCTCTTGGAGCTGCTCCAGTCCCATGAGCAGCTCCAGCCGGGATCAGGGCCCTGCAGGGAGCAGTGCAGGGCAGCACTGTCACCCCTGGGAGCACAGACATTCTCCACAGCGGGACAAGCTCCAGGCAGGGCTGTGGCTGGGATTCCTGCAGGGATCAGTGGGATCAGCCACAGCAGAAGGTGGGAATTGCCCTGAGTGTATGGGGCAGAGGAGCTGGGGTGATGCCCCTTCCCCCTGCTCCTCTCAGAGCTGACCAGTGCTGTCCCTGCACCAGACAGGGAGGCCACACTCCTGCAGGTGCCACACACATGGCACACAGGGCAGCTGGGGCTTCTCTGTGCGAGCTGGATTTGTCAGGACAGGGCACCAAAGGCTCCTTTCCTGTTTGTCCCCCTTGCAGCTGCTGCTGTGAAGAGCAGGAGAATCACCTGGTGTGTGGAGCTGCACTGGGATGGGGAGAGGCAGCCCCAGCTGTGCAGGGGCAGGAGGGAGGAGGTGACACCAGGGACCATGAGCAGGGACAGAGCTGGGGGGGGTCCAGGGCTGGGGACAGAGGTGGATGCCAGCTCTGGCTGTGCCCCTCCAGCTGCAGGATGACAGGGTAACACCCAGCCTGGGGTGTCTTGCCAACACCAGAGCAAGGCCAGTGGTCCTTGCTCCCAGCTGTGGAGTTATCCAGGCACCTGCTGGGAAATGAGTGTCAACCCAAGTGCTCAGAGCTTCTGAGCTGCTTTTTGGCTGTCTCTGCCGATTCTCAGGAGCAAAGGCAGCCTTGTGAATGCTGTGGCACTGGTTAATCCTGTCCTCTCCCTTGTCCTTTCCTTTCTCCTTTCCCTTCCTTCAGCATCCACCCTTTCTGGTGTCCTTACAGCCCCAGGCAGCTGTAAGATTTCCAGTGCAGACAATACTCATACAAACCCCAGCTGGCTCCCCTGGAGCACTCCAGGCAGGCTCTGGGCTTCTCCAGAGGCTTCCAGGGATTTCCCTGCTCTCACTGACCTTGCAGCCCCTTGGCTGCAAACAAAGGCAAGACTCATTGTCCCTGTTTTACAGGGAGGGAGCTGCAGCTGGATCCCCAAACTGAACCCCTGCAGGCTCGCACTGTATCTCTTCATCAGTGTCAGAAAAACCTGGCACACCCCAGCTGGAATTGTACCTGGCCAAAGAAAAGCAGTGACTGCAGACGCTCAGATCCATCATCCAGAGCCCATCCCTGCAGGGACCAGCCCCTCTGAGGGCCACACTAAATGCTGAGGGCTGAGGAGAGACTTCAGGCAGGAAAGAAATCAATAAATTCTCGTTTTAAAAGCAAGTTCCAGTGGGAGAAGCTTCCTCATCATTTGGGCCCTTCAGGACAAGAAAGACATTGAGGGGCTGAAGTGTATCCAGAGAAGAGAACTGAGCTGGGGAAGGGTCTGGAGAACGAGGAGTGACTAAGGGAGATGGGAAAGGGGCTCAGCCTGGAGAAAAGGAGGCTCAGGGGGCACCTTCTTGCTCTTTACAACTCCCTGTGACAGGAAGGTGCAGCCAGGTGAGGATCAGGCTCTGCTTTCAGGGAACAAGGGACAGGACAAGAGGAAACAGCCCCAAGCTGTGCCAGGGGAGATTCAGATTGGACATCAGGAGGAATTTCTTCATGGAAAGGGTGGTCAGCCCCCAGCCACTAACAGTCCCTGGAAGAGTTCAAAAGCTGTGTGGATGTGGCACGTGGGGACCCCTCCCCTCCCCTCCCCTCCCGCCAAGCTGAGCCGGGACTGTAACACCCAAACACGGTCCTTATGTGCAGGTTCCTCTGTCCCTATGAAAAGAGGAAGGCTCTTTGTTCCAGAGGAGGGAAGCTGCTAATGAAGGCTTTAATTACCGTGTCTGGAGCGGGAGGGGAGCAGGAGTCACTCTCCTCTTCCCGAAGCCCCCGGGCAGCACCGGGAGCGGGGCGGGAGCTCGGGCTCCCTTTGCCGTGGTGATTTCCCCGCTCAGCACGGGCAGAGGGGAGGAGAGGCGGGCACGGAGGGGCTGGGGCAGCAGCGCTGTCCTGCTCCGCTGTTCAGCACCCGGGGGGCAGCAGGGATTCATGGCAGAGCTTGGATTCTCCCCGCGAGGGGCACAGACCTGTCCAGCCCCCACCACCACTGTCCCCACTCCTGCCACCTCTGCACACGGCGGACACCGGAGAGGACACGGGGGGACACCGCCCACGAGGCCCGGGAGCTGCAGAGATCCTGCCGAGAGCTTTGTGGAATCGCCCAAAGGAGAGGATGGTACCCAGGAGGATCAACACAACACCCAACCTGTGCACAGGGATCACTCACAGGCGCCCCTGGAAACCACACAAGGAAAAGCTCAGATATTTCCCACCCAGAGTCCCTGGAGAGACTGAGCAGGACCACCATTTTCCAGAAAATTCTGACATTTTAAAATTCTTCCAAAGGCATATGGATAAAAGGGAGAAAAAAAGGCACATTCATATTTTCATCCCAAAAAGTCATTTTGGAAGTGTGTATCCTAAAAAAGTTGGTACATTTTCTTCTGATACTTTAAAATGTTACACCATTATATAATTCACAATAGAAAATAGGCTCTTGGAATAAAAATGTCCTTGAAAGGAAGGATTTTTTAAAGAACTTTTCTCAAAAGCAACACTCACTGACATGGACAATTCATAAAGTCTGGTTTTAGTGAAGCAGGTTCCAGAGAAATGTCCTGGAGGAAGGTGTTCACTCCCCCTGTGTGAGCTGGGCTGCCTCAGCCTGAGGTGGCTCAGGGGGTCTCCTGTGTCCTGAGTGGGGGGCACTGCCCTGTGCTCCCTGCAGCTGTGCCATTCCTTCATTTTTCATATAATTCTTCCCAAACCAACCACTTCTCTCTGCACAGCATGGGAGGGGTCTTTTGGTCTCATTGCAATGTGAGAAACCCTGGAGGAAAGGGGCTCCAGTTCATGGGGAAAGGGTGAGAGGAGATCACAGACCATGGAAAGTCCTGAGCTGGAAGGGCCCTACTGGAATCATCCCCTGTCCAACCCCTGTCCCTGCCCAGACACCCCAAAACCCCACCCTGGGCATCCCTGGCAGCGCTGTCCAAAGGCTCCTGGAGCTCTGGC
>VXBR01006372.1:84112-107945 GCA_013400215.1 Cisticola juncidis | reverse complement strand
ATTTTCCAGAAAATTCTGACATTTTAAAATTCTTCCAAAGGCATATGGATAAAAGGGAGAAAAAAAGGCACATTCATATTTTCATCCCAAAAAGTCATTTTGGAAGTGTGTATCCTAAAAAAGTTGGTACATTTTCTTCTGATACTTTAAAATGTTACACCATTATATAATTCACAATAGAAAATAGGCTCTTGGAATAAAAATGTCCTTGAAAGGAAGGATTTTTTAAAGAACTTTTCTCAAAAGCAACACTCACTGACATGGACAATTCATAAAGTCTGGTTTTAGTGAAGCAGGTTCCAGAGAAATGTCCTGGAGGAAGGTGTTCACTCCCCCTGTGTGAGCTGGGCTGCCTCAGCCTGAGGTGGCTCAGGGGGTCTCCTGTGTCCTGAGTGGGGGGCACTGCCCTGTGCTCCCTGCAGCTGTGCCATTCCTTCATTTTTCATATAATTCTTCCCAAACCAACCACTTCTCTCTGCACAGCATGGGAGGGGTCTTTTGGTCTCATTGCAATGTGAGAAACCCTGGAGGAAAGGGGCTCCAGTTCATGGGGAAAGGGTGAGAGGAGATCACAGACCATGGAAAGTCCTGAGCTGGAAGGGCCCTACTGGAATCATCCCCTGTCCAACCCCTGTCCCTGCCCAGACACCCCAAAACCCCACCCTGGGCATCCCTGGCAGCGCTGTCCAAAGGCTCCTGGAGCTCTGGCAGGGCTGTGCCCATTCCCTGGGGAGCCTGGGCAGTGCCAGCACCTCTGGGGAAGAGCCTTTCCCTGGTATCCAGTCTAAATCCCCCTGACACAGCTGCACGATTCCCTCTAGACTGTCCCTGGTCACATGGGAGGATGGCTTGAGGCAGAGGGACAACAGAGCTTGAGGTTGCTTGGCAGCAGCAGCAGTGGCAGCCACAGCAGCAGCAGTGACAGCAGTGACAGCAGCAGTGGCAGCAGTGGAAGAGGTGCCAGCAGTGACAGTCACATCACCACAGCTCATTGTCAGCACAGCAGGTCTGGAAAAGACAGTGGCACTGTAATTTCTTCCATGTCCTCATGCAAATAAAGAAGCAAGTTTGGACCTCTGTGAGCTCCAAACGAGGCTCGCCACATCTGCCACCGGAGAAGGGGCAGAGGTTTGGGGGGCTCCATATGAAGGGAGCAGCACAGGGAGGGGGTGGATGGGCAGAGGTCTCCACGAGAAGATGCTGGGCATGAGGAGCCAGCTGCCCTGGCACTCTGAGGGCAGAGGGCTGGCGTGGCCCTGGCTCTGGGGCAAGCAGCACCTCTGCCATGTCCCCATCCCCAGCACCAGCACCAGTGGCACCCATTGCTGCAGCACCCTGGGGAGGGAGAGGACAACAGGCAAACACCCCGGGACAGAAAAGTCCTACCCTGTTTTCACCAGCACCAAGGAATGGGCAGGTTTGCTTCTCTTTATTTTCCAGGAAAATGCTGAGGGCTCGAGGCTCTTTCAGGGAATGTGTCAGGAAACAGGGAAGGAGGGGTTCCCACACACAGCCCCAGCTGGATATCACAGCAGCAACAACCAGGGCTCCACTGGGCAAAGCATCACCATGGGCACCCCAGCAGGTGAGCACTGGCCTGTTAAAACATAAAGGAACAGCAAAATCCCATAGCTCTGCACCCCAAACCTCACTCCAGAGTGTCTTAAAGCTTAGAGAAAGCAGAAAGCAGAAAAACAGCCTTTTTGAAATTGTATCATATCCCTGGGTATTACAAAATGTTTTATTATCCCTGGAAGTGTTCACCAAACCCTGGGAGTGGTCAAAAGGCACGTGGATGGGGATGGGACATGGTTTAGTGGTGAACAGAGCAGTGCTGGGTTAATGGTTGGACTTGATTGTCTTAGAGGTCTTTCCAAACTGAATGATTCTGTGAGTCTAGATTTGAGCCAATTACATTTTCTTTCTCCTGACGTCTGACTCAGAATTTGAGAAAATGTAATGCTGGCACCACTGGAGAAGAAATATGATGTGAAGATAATTTTAGGTTCCAAAGAGGCTGCCTCGAATGGCTGTGATTTTGCTTTCAGCCAGTGCGAAGAGCCGGACTCACACCTTTTGTTAAATAATGGCTCTGGGATAACGCCTGGGCTGCAAGGGGAGGGCTGGCACACAGCCCTGCCCCCTTACACCCTGCTCAAGTGCTACTGAGTGGCTTCCAGGGGATTACAAGCCGGGAGTGGGCTTTGTCCTGGCTCCCGCACAGCCCAAGCTGTCTTTATTCTCCAGGAGAGCCGCTCTGCAGATGGAGCTTTGTGTTATTCCATGCAAATAATCCCCTCCAGGAAGTACCTGCTGCTGCTAGCACTGAATCGAACATTCAGCTGAGGGTCACAGCCATTATCTAAGACACCTGAAATACGGCAAGAAAGGCAAGAAATAGAGGAGCCAGAGGGCCAGAATGGTTTGGAGTGAGAGCATCCCTGGCTGTCACCTCTCTCCTGCCATTGGCAGAGACCCTGGAGCTGACAGGGATTGCCACACCTCATCAGGTGGCACCAGGAGTGCTGTGGCTGGGTGTCCTGCCCACCCTGACACCAAACAGTTCCCCTAACAGGATTTAAACACAGCATTAACTTGCATCTTCCCACAGAAATCAGCCCCCCGAGCCACTTTACTTAGAATTTGACATGAGGAAACAAATCAATGTCGACGTGACACTTCGGGTTTTGTGTCCCCCCTAACAGCGCTGGCAGTGCTCCTGGAGGGGAATATTCAGCTGCTGCCAGCAGCCCCTGGGGAGGGTGTGTTTAGCAGCAGGGTCATGCTGATGTTGGCAGGTGAAACAGCTTCCATCATCCGGCTGCCTTGGGAAAAACCAGAAGTGACTCTCTGTTGTTATGATTTTCGGACTGCAGGAAATAACAACAGACTTCTCTATATGATGGTAAAATGAGTGCAAACTTTATCCTTCTAAATTCGACCTTTATAGAGTAGTTTGGTACAAAGAACATGATTGGTTATTCAGAGTCTACACCCTTTTATAAACATCTTTTGCTAGTAAACATGTTGGAAAAACAGCACCTGCGGATGGTTTCTTTCTTCCTAAGGCTTGCTTGAATTAAGATTTTCCCAGGCCAGAATGAGAAAGTTGCTCACCTGCCTTTCACACAGACAATGGCAGAGTTGAAGCCTAAATTCAGACCAATGGTCTGCACCCATAGCTCTCAGCATCGACTGTGCTGGTAAAGTGAGAGCAGCCGTGGGCAGGGGTGTGTGCCAGGGCTGGGGAGATCCCACCAGCACCCACTGCCATCCCTGTGCAGGGTGCTGAGCACCTGCTCTGGTTTTGCCCCCAAACACTTCGAGATACAGCCATAAAACCCTCTATGGATGCCCACACTTATGCCACCAACACCTCCAGCTCTGCTGGGCCCCCGAGGCAGCCCCAGCCCTGCCCTGCTGCGGGGAGAGGCAGAGGGAGCCAGGCTGGGGCCCTGAGCTGGCCATCAGCCACCACAGCCCGTGGCCCCTTCCTCCTGGATGTCACCCAGCCTGGGGCCATCCTCCCCCTGGGTGTCACCCAGCCTGGGGCCATCCTCCCCCTGGGTGTCACCCATCTCTGCACAGGCAGCACAGAGGTGCCCTCCACGAGGGGAGGGTGGCCTCCCCACACAGCAGTTCCCAGGTGCTGGGAGCAGCCCAGGACTCAGCTCTGGGACGTGGAAGGAGCTGAGATTCCTGCTCCCCATCACAGCATCCCCTGGCACAGCCACCCAGGGGGCCACATCTTCCCTTGCCAAGGCACAGGGCTGCCAGTGGCCACGAGCCCCCGTCCCCAGTGTCCTGCTGTGTGAGCCCCCTGTGCCCCATGCCAGCACTCCCACAGTGCTGTCCTTTCCATCAGCTCTTCTCCATCTGCTCCTCTCAGCTCCCTGTGGCACTGCTGGAGCTGCAGAGCTCTCTCCCCATGCACCCTGTGCAGGGCAGCAAAACCCCAGAGGGCTGGAGGAAGGGGCTGGAGGGAGGGCCAGGCTGGGATGCCGTGGCCATTCCCAGGGACTCCAGCAGGACTGAGCTGTCCCAGGGGCCCCAGGATCTGTCTGAGCTCTGGGGCCATGGGGCTGCCCAGGGCTGCAGAGATGGGTGGGCCACGGGGCTGTGCCTCAGTGCCATTAGGAAGGCAAAGTTCAAGGGGAGGTGAAGGGTGCAATGAGGAAACTGGGGTTAACCTCATCAACTGGGGGTATCATGTATTAAAAACACATCTTTTTCTGATGAGGGCTCTGCACATAGGGATATTTGCTGTGATTTACATGCAATCCCAAAAGCCACAGTGAGATGAGATGCAGTGTCTCTGTCTCACACTCATTCAGCAGCCCCTGAGCCCCGGAGAAGAAGGGACTGTCCAGTCTGCAGGAACAGAGATGGGATTGGGGAGTGCTCCACTTTTTAAGGAATGCTGCTGAGCTACTTAAACCTTGACCAGCTGGAAGGGCTCACACAAATAGAGCAATCTCCTGGAGCACAGATATGATCAGAAGTGGCTGAGAAGGCTGGAGGGGCTCAGCCTGGAGAAAAGGAGGCTCAGGGGGCACCTTCTTTACAACTCCCTGTGACAGGAAGGTGCAGCCAGGTGAGGATCAGGCTCTGCTCCCAGGGAACAAGGGACAGGGGGAGAGGAAACTGCCTTAAGTGGCAGAGGGGCTGTTAGATTGGGTATTAGGGAAAATTTCTTCATTGAAAGGGTGATCAGGCATTTGAACAGACTGTGGAGTCATCATGGCTGGAAATGTTCAAAAAAATATCTGTATGTGGCACTTGGAGAGATGGTTTAGTGATGAGCTTGGCAGTGCTGGGTTAATGGTTGGGCTTGATGATCTTGGAGGGGTTTTCCAATGCAAACGTTTCTCAGAGAAAAAGAAGAGCACAACAACCCCCAAGGAGCATCTCTCCGTGGGGGATCACAACAAGCACTGACCACCTGCAGCAACAACTGGACAAGGCTCTCAGGCACAGGGTGGGATTGTTGGGGTGTCTGTGCAGGGCCAGGAATTGGAGTTGATGATGCCTGTGGGTCCCTTCCAGCTCAGGATATCCCGTGACTCTTGGAGCTGCCTCAGCCCAGCACCATTCCTGCACAGACACCTTGGCATAGGAGCTCAGTGGCTGGGACACGGCTGTGGCTGCTGGGAGTGAATGGCAAGGACAGCTCTGGGCCACCTCCCCAGGCAGGCAGGGAGTCCCTCTGGCCCCGGGCAGCAGTTGCAGCCCATACACCCCTCAACCCTTATTTTGTGTTGAGGACAAAAGCCATCAACAAAGTCCTAATTAAAAAACAACCACCAAGCAAAAAGCACGGCTAATTGCTTTTTGACTGCAGAACAAAAGACGCTCATCTGCCTAATTACACTGTGAAAATGAGAAGAATTTAAACAGGAATTATAAGTAATCACAGAAGCAAAGAGAGTAGTGAATGCCTATGGAAACCTGGATGCAGGGCTGAGCACAAAGAAGGCAGCAGCTAGAAGAGGGGGATGACAAGGAAAGTATTTAAGGCTCATTATATTGAGCTAATTGGCTGCTCCTCAAGTACCTCCCTGCTCAGGAACTCCAAGCACCCTGTGCATCCTGGTGAATTGAAGCTTCCCAGTATCCCAGAGGAGTCCCACGGGTCAAAGTCATGGTCTCCGGCAGGTGGGGAAACACGGGAGTCACTCTCTCATCGAGGCCACCAACCCTCGAGTGCCTCCCCTCTGGCACAAGACACTTCTCCCGCTGTCCCCTCGGGCACAAGACACTTCTCCCGCTGTCCCCTCGGCACAAGACACTTCTCCCACCTCCTCTGAAGCACAGCTGGACGCTCTGAGGGAAGGAGACCATGCAGGGTCTCCTGAGAGCAGAGCTTCCCCACAGCGGGATGCTGAAGGCTCCCTGTGGGGTCTGCAAAGGTCAGGTTCACAGAAGATCCCGAGCTGGAAGGGACCCACACCCAATGCAGCTCCTGACCCTGCACAGGACACCCTGACAATCCCATCATGTGCCTGAGGGCATTTTCCAAGTGCTCTTTGAGCTCTGGCCGGTTCCTGTGTGGGCAAAGGGATGGAGAGACCCGAGGAGAGCCCGAGCCCTGAACTCAGCTCCACCCAAGCCCAGGGCTGTGCAGGGGCCCACTGGGGTGGGCTGAGGGGCCTCTCTCAGAGATAAGGGTGGGGAAAGGAAAAAGTTATTTGGTTCTGAGAATAATCAATGGGGCAGAAACAGGAGGAGGAAATCATGGAAATTCTCAGGGCCCTCACTGGAAAAGCAAATCCTGTTCTCCCGAGACCTGCATGGAGACAGTGGTCAGGAAAGCTGGATCAGTCAAATTAATGTTTCCTTAGGCTAATTAACCTGCAGAGCTCGCTGTGGGGAAGGGAGGTCCTTGTATCAAGTACCAGGATGACTCCCTGTCACCCCAGACTGTCACTTGCACGGACACAAAGGACACACTGGGCCAGGAGGTGTCACTTTCTGGTGGTTGAAGCCCCTGGCCCTGGCAGGAGGAGCCTTTGCTTGACCCACCCTGGCTCAGCCACCTCTGCCACTGCACCTGTGGGTCGGGCAGAGGTGGCACAGAAGCTCAGGAGGGGTTCAGGAGGGGCTCAGGAGAGGTTCAGAAGGGGCTCAGGAGGGCTCAGGAGGGGCTCAGGAGGGGCTCNCTCAGGAGGGCTCAGGAGGGCTCAGGAGAGGCTCAGGAGGGGCTCAGGAGGAACTCAGGAGGGGCTCCAGTGTCAAGCCCTGCTCAGGTCCCAGGCAGACCCAGCCCAGCATGAACCACAACATTTGATCCTGTTTCTCCCACCTGCAGTGGAGGCCAGGAGAGAGCTCCCCTCTGAAACCCGCTTGTGAATTGATCGTTCATTTCTCATCACAGGGGCTGGGGAGGGAGGGAGCGGCAGCAGGAACAAATCAAAGCAAATGGAAATGACACAGCCACAAGCTGATGTCTGAGCCAGCCCCGCAGCAGCAGCTGCAGGTCAAAGCAGCCCAGGCTCTGCCACATCACTGTCAGACTTGGAGGTGCTGGGAGATGTGAGAGCCAAAAGCCTCTTGTCAGGAGGGTTTGTCAGCACAGCTTTGTGTTCCAGCTGACCAGCAGAGTGGCATCTGGGCTTTCACCCCACCTGAGGCCACCAACCCACCAGGGACAGACTCTGCCCTGGAGCCCAGACACAGCCTGGCATTCTGCACCCAACAGAGGAATCATGGAATGGTTTGGGGTGGAAGGGGATTACAGACCATCCAGTCCTACCCCTGCCATGGGCAGGGACACCTTCCACTGTCCCAGGTTGCTCCAAGCCCTGCCCAGCCTGGCCTTGGACACCTCCAGGGATCCAGGGGCAGCCACAGCTTCTCTGGGTAACCTGTGGCAGGGCCTCAGCACCCTCACAGAGAGGAGTTTCTTCCTAACATCTCATCTGAAGCTCTCCATTTTTACTTTAAAACCCTTCCTTCCTATCACTATCTGCCTGTGTAAAAAGTCTCCCTGGTGCAGGACAGTGCATCCCGTCCCCATCCCCATGCCTTTCCATGCCTTTCTGTATTTCTCCCATTCCAGAGCTCCAGCCCTAAAGCTCAGACATGGCTGCAGTGCTGCCAAGGTGCCCTTTGCTCCAGGCAGGTCTTTTCCCAACACTAATGATCCCCACTTTTTGCAGAAAAATCCCCACAGGTTTTTAAAAGACAAGAATTGCTTGAATACATCCCAGACCCAAAAATAGTGAGAAGGAACTTGCCATACTGCTATTAAACATTTTGCAGTGCTAAAAGCAGCATCCCAAGATCTGGGATGATGGCATTAAGCTCCCTTGAAATCCTTGATTTGCAGCACTCTCCCCTTGCCTCAGGAGCAATCAAGCCCCCAGGTTTGATGTGGCTCTGGGCACAGGAGGAGCACATCTGGGATCGTCTCCAGGGAAAGATGCTGGAATGCAGGAGGGGTGCCCATGAGATGAAATGTACATTTTTCTCTTGAATAGGTTTTTCTACAGAGGAAAGGCTCATCCATCCTCATCTGCCCCTCCTTCTTCCTGCTGCCCCAAACGCCGGGGTTCAGGTTTCCCTTGGGCAGCAGCGATGCTGTCTCATGCTCCTTGGACGTGTTCTTGTGCCTCAGCAAACCAGCCCCGGTTTATGTAAGCGACCTCAGGGATATTTGCAGGAGGCAGAGGCACTCGAGGAGGCGGGAGGTGTGTTTTGTAAGGCTGCACACTCTGCAGGGAGCTCGGGATGCAGCGAGGGGAGTGGCTGCCAAGTGAGAGCCACAGCTCCAGTCCTGCTGCTGTCGTGGCACTTGCAGGTCCTTTTCTTCAGAGAGAAGACCAAGGAACAAGGGATGGAATCCTCCTTGCCAGCTTGTAGCTCTACAGGATGGCTCTGACAGGGGAGAGCCTGGCAGCAAGAGCACAGAGGCTGTCACAACCCTGAAACCTCAGGTTTGTCTGACACCTGGCAGGAGCATTTATCCACAGCTCATGGAGCTCAGGAGCCAGAGCCAGAAGGGAATTGCCAGTATCAACCCTCCTTGTTCAAGCATTTTTATTCAGCCCAGTATCTCCTTCCTCACTCTTTCACTCTCTGCTGCTGAACTTCCCATGTGCTCCAGGCAGCACTGTGGCTGCTGGGTTGGAGGCACCTTCCAAGAAGAACCATAGAAGATTCATAGAAGAACCCCAGAATTGTTTGGAATCAACCTTACAGATGATTCCACCTCCCTGCCATGGGCAGGGACACCTTCCACTATCCCAGGTTGCTCCAAGCCCTGTCCAGCCTGGCCTTGGGCACTGCCAGGGATCCAGGGGCAGCCACAGCCTCTCTGGGCACCCTGTGCCAGGGCCTGCCCACCCTCACAGGGAACAATTCCTGCCCAATATCCCATCTAACCCTGCCCCCGGGCAGTGAGAAGCCATTCCCTGTGTCCTGTCCCTCCATCCCTTGTCCCAAGTCCCTCTCCAGCTCTCCTGGAGCTCTTTGAGGCACTGAAAGGAGCTCTGAGGCCTCCTCAGAGCCTTCTCGTGTTCAGGCTAAATAGTCCCAATCCTTTCAGCCTCAAGAACCCTGTAGCACTTGTGCTCACCATGCACACACCTGCAGCTGTGACTGGGGACCATAGGGGAGCAGCTCAGATCTGTCTGGTTTGTGAAACAACTCATATAAAATCTTGGCCATGTTTCATTTGACTCTGATGCAGAAAGTCTGGAAGAAGCTCTGGGTTCCAAAGGCTTCAGACCCGGGGGTAGAGCTGGAGTATTTCATGGTTATGGGGTGGTTACATTGGTCAGGGGATGCTGATGCATTCCAGCACTCAAGTCATCTGGGATCAGCCTCAGTTAATGTGTGTAGGCCTCTTGTCAGACCTTATTCCAGCCAAACCATCAGGAACCAAATCACCCCCATCCCTGGAAGTGTCCAAGACCAGGCTGGATGGGATTTGGAGCAACCTGACCTAGTGGAATGTGTCCCTGCCCATGGCAGGGAGTGGAATGGGATGAGCTTTAAGATCCCTCCAACTCAAACCATTCTGTCATTCTGTGATTCCATCAATCCTGGACACTTTGGCATCAGGCTGGCCCAGGACTCTTACCAGGGAGATGCTGGGCAATGCTGAGGCTTTGGAAACTGGACCTGTGATATTCTGGGCCTTATGCAGTATTTGAACCACATGGTGCTCCTGCTGAGCTGGGAACCTGGGCCTGTGCTGGACCACTGCACTGCTAAATCCTGTCCCCCTCCAGATTTACTCTGCTCTCAAAGACCAAGAGAGAAATGTGGTGGAAGAAGCGAGGACTTCTCAAGCAGTGACTGTAAAATGAGTTGTTGTTTGACCTCAGAGGTCAAAGCATCCCCCTCGTGCACTGACAGAGGATAAATATATCCAGGCCAGCCCTCATGGCTGCTCGCCCAACGCCCCTGTGGTTAATGGGCTCCAGAAGGCTGGAATGTGAAATGTTTGGAGTTCACAGTTCTGTCCAGGGGCTGTGAGTTGGCTGCTGTGGGCTGCAGTCAGGCTGCTCCAGGCACATCCCTCTGCAGTCCCTGTAATTCAGGAGTCAGCACGGAGCTGGTGCTGGCAGGTGGAGGCAGTTTGCTCTTGTCTATGGGATCACTGAATTTCAGGGTTATAAAAACAGGACTTGCAGCCAGGATAAGGCAAAAGCCTGGTGAATCACTCACCTGGATGAAGTCAGGTGTGATCCCATGCAGAGGTGCCGAGAAGATTCAGTTCCTGCTTATCTTCCAAACACTGCTCTTTCTGCACATCCTGGGCTAGCTTGAAAATCTCTGTGCTTTTAAGGAGGCCTGTGGCAGTCTCTGAGCAAGAAATCCTGCAGCGGCAACCACCTGAACATCCTGGAGGAGATGCTTGCACCAAACCCTGCAGCCCCTCGCCCTGCCAAAGTCCTTCCCACTCTCCCCTTCTCCTGGGATCCCCCCCACATCATCCCACTGCAGCCTGGGGTTTATTGTGTTTGCATCCGCCTCTTTGCATTCTAGATTTGGCCTTTGTCTTTGTTATTTGTGTCTCCAATTCTTCCCCTACCAAGTACATCAGTCGCTATGGAAACGATTATTTCCTCGGGATGAGTAATCTTCGTGACAGCCCCGAAAACAGCAAAAAGTCAGTGCATACACTGCACCTTCTACTTAATTCAGCGAGTTGTTAATTAGCTCTTCTCTTCAAAGGGATCAAAATCTCTGCCACCAATGATCTACAGGGGAAAAGAAGGAGTTTTGACTGGCTGCTTTGATCATTTTGTGCTAACTTGGCATGAATCGGAGAAACCCAACAGGCAGCTGCTGGAGCAGTAACCACAATCCAGTCCTCCGTGTAGGAGGAGCAGAGGACATCAGCTGGATGGAGGAAGCTCCCAGCAGCTCACAGCATCAGTGCCTGAGCGACTGAGCAAAGCAGAAATCCCGGTGGAGTCCCAGCACTGTGGAGCTGACAAAGTCACTGCACCACAGCAGGGGCTGCAGGATCCCCCACCAGCGTCCCCAGGTGGGCAGGGGGCCAGTGGCACCTGGCCTGTACCAGCCACGGTGTGGCCAGAGGGCCAGGGCAGTGCCTGCCCCTGTGCTGGGCACTGCCAAGGTCACACCTCAAATCCTGTGTCCTGTTCTGGGACCCTCACAAAAAGAGAGCCCTTGAGGGGCTGGAATGTGTCCAGAGAAGGGAACAGGGCTGGGGAAGGGGCTGGAGCAGCAGGAGCAGCTGAGAGGCTCAACCTGCAGAAAAGGAGGCTCAGGGGGGACCTTCTGGCCCTGCACAGCTCCCTGGCAGGAGGGGACAGCTGGGTGGGGGTCAGGCTCTGCTCCCAGGGAACAGGGACAGGAGGAGAGGAAATGGACTTGTGCCAGAGGAAAGCTTAAACTGGATATTTCAGAAAATTTCCTCACAGAAGGGGTGGTCAGGGACTGGCACACCTGCCTGGGGCAGTGATGAAGTCACCATCGCAGGTGACATCAAAAGCTGTGTGGATGTGGCACTTGGGGACACGGGCTAGTGGTGGCCTTGGCAGTGCTGGGGGGGGGGAGTTGATCTCGATGATCTGAAGGGTTTTTCTGACCTTTAAAATTCCGTGAGAGACAAAGAAACTCTGTAGCACGGCCCCATGAGCATCTCCATCACAGCCAGGAGTGACTGCCCCAGCAGGGACAGCGCTGGCTCTGCCAGGTCCATTTCCGAAATCCCCGAGCTCATCCAAGGCTTGACCTCAATGAGAGACGATGAAACAGCTCAGGCTCTCACAGGGTGTCTGATGGCTGTGCCAGCTCACACCCCTGAGGCACCCAAGTGCTGCCCCTGCTCCTCACACAGGGCTGAGGGCCGAGGTGATGACCTGGCCCTGGCTACTGCAAGCTCAGTGGGAATTGTACTTTAACTAAATTCTGGAAGGATCCAGGGATGAGAGGCAAAGAAGAGCCTGAGCAGGGCATCCCTGCCTACCTTCTGGAGGACGAGGCTCGGGTTAGGATGCCCCAGAGGAGAGCCTGGCTGGCCTCTCAAGGGCTGCTGGATGAGAGATGCAGGTCTCTGGTAAGAGCTGATGGCACAGGGCCAGGCTCACATCAGCAACCACAAAAGCTCCTTGGTGTGGAAATGAACAGGTGAAAAGATGACTGGGAAAACCCAATCCCAAACCACTCCAAAAGAAGTTGGTGTCTCCAGTGATCCATCCACAGGAATAAACCCAGGAATACCCCCTGACCATGATCAGTCTGGCTCTGCAGGCTGCACCACTGAGGGTGGAATGTATGAATGGGACGGGACAGACCGAGCTGCTGCTTTACTTCTCTTTGTCTCTACCCAAGAAAAAGGTGCTGCAGCGCAAACAGTGGCCCAGCAATGGATACTTCCTGCTCTCTCCATTTGGCCTCTTCCCAGCAGTGACTGGTACTGACATTTCTGAGGGCTGGGGCAGCACTGTGATACCTGCCACCTTCCCTGGGAACACCTCCTGCCCCAGCACCCCACACTCTTGGTCCACCCACTTGGCTGCAAAGGCAGCCACTGATCCCTGAACCTGCAGGACCCTGGGTGCCACCTCTGGGATCTTCCTTCCCAGCCTGTGGAGAGCCCATGGGATGGTAGGGAGCTGCCTGCAGCCCACCACTGCACTTGGGCACTGCAGGACCCAGGGGTGACAGCTTGTGAGGTGTCAGGTGGGTGCTCATCCCTGAGTAAAGAGCTTCCCTGAGTCACTGCTCTCAGTCAGGGCCAGGCTAAACAATCTATTTTCCATCCCCCCGGCACTGCAGCATTATTAGAAGGTGCTGATGTTCCAGATCGATCACCAGGAGCAGGGAAGGTCACATGCAGACAGGCTGATTGCTTCCTCACGTTGCTGAGTGAGGCATTTTGCCTGTCAAGTGTCACCTCTGGGCTGAACTTCACCCCTGTGCTCACCTCAGGGGTGTCTTACCCTGGAGAGGACTCGTGGCACAGGCACAGGGGCCAGACCAGGCTCTGACTCACCTTTCCCGAGCTCTCCCTGTGCTGGAGTGCAGGGAGGAGATGCAGAGACCCTGATCCAGGATTGCCTAAACAACCCCAGCTCTTCTCCCCCGCCACCCCCACGAGCAGCTTGATGTGTTTCCATATTTGACACCATCACTTCTCACCCTGCACACTCTGCCTTTCTCCCTACATCCCTGTACCCTCTGGCTGCACCCACCTGTCCTGTGGGTTTCCTGCAGGGACTGTAAGCCAGGCCTGCATTAAGTCCTGGCCTAGGGCATGCTTAGGTGCTTCCTGGGAGGCTGGAATTTCTGTAAGGACTTGAAGGCTCACTTCCAGCTAGCCAAGTTGCTCTTAAATCTCAAGGCTTCATTCCCAAGGTGGATAACAAGCCCCTGGAGCAGCTTTTGGAGGTGGCTGGTGAGGCAGTTCCCTGGTACAGATACCAGCTCCTTTACAAGGTGGTGCCTGCCCCTGGTGATCTCGTGGGCACTGCCCCTGCTGCCAGGGCTGGGGGATGTCCTGCTCCAGGCTCAGCCCAGCTCCTGCCAGAGCAGCACAGAGGGAAGGAGGCAGTGGGAGATCCCTGCACATCACCCACAGCACCACATGTACCACAGATGGTGAGGTCACCACAGTGACAGCAGGAGGCTTTCAAAGTCCTCTGTGCCATCTCATGGAAAATCTCAGATCCACACCCCATCCCAGTGAAAAGCCACTGATCTGCTGTCCCCAGGCATCCCTCTCAGCCCCCACCCAGGTGCCAGCAATGCAGCCAGATCCTGCATCTTCACACCACATGGCAAATGCTACTGCTATGGGGTTTATTTTTCTATGGATGCATTTCAGGTTTTACTGTAAAAATAAAAAAAGAATATTTAGCTTATTAAATGACATCCAGACAATCTTTTTATTAAGACACCCAAATATTCTTCCATCTGTGTTTGTAGTAAGTGAAAACAAATCCATTCTTATCAACAGGCTTGTCAGCAAGTCTTGGGAAAAGGGTAAAATTAAGTCATGAGTGGAAACCTCTTCTTAATATGAGCATCTGTAATGCCCTCAAAATAGAAGGAAACTAAAAATCAACTCAGTAAAATCAGAAAACAAGCAAATTACAAACTACTCTTACAGTACAGTGGTTTTTCTTTCTTAAAAAAAATCCACAAACAGGTTGATCTCCTGCTCTGTGTCAACAGGTGCAAAACTCTTCTCCTTTACCCAGTTCCTGTAAGCTCAGCCCAAAAGACAGCCCAGGTGTACCAGCAGTTACCTGCACTGGGGTCTTTCTTCCAGCCAGTTATGTGTGCTATTAAATGTCTCTTTCTTACTCATAGCACAGCCCAGAGATGTTTTGCTGGATTTACCAGGTCAATTCTGAAGTCTGGTCACATAAAGCTGTGGCAGAGAAAAATAAACTCAACACATCTTAATTCAAAGCCTGAAGACGCAACCTCCATGGAAAGCAGTTTGCACTGCTGAGAATAAATCTCTATCTCTGCTCATGTATAAAGATCTAAGAATAAATTATTTGATAATGTTTATCCTTGTGTGGAAGTCTTGTATCATTCATTACATACTCAGGATAAGCAGCTGAGCTCTGAGCTGCTCTCCTGACTGAACAGGAATGCTCTGAGGTCGTGCCAGGGTCAATGAATTACTCTTCCCCTCCCTGGGCAGAGAAGGGTCATTGCCTACAAGCCCCTGCCCAGCCCAGCCCCACTCCTGTGTGCCAGATCCCTCCAGGTGTGTCCCAGCACTGTCCCAGAGGGACATCACCTCATGCACACTGTCACAGCTCCTGACAGCTCCTCTGCACACCTCTGCTCTGCTCACCAGACCTCCTGGGGCCTCTCCAGAGCCTGGGGCAGCAGGGTTCCACCCTCCTGCTTGGCTTCATCGTGCTGCTCCAGCTGAAATCCTTGCTGGCATTCCAAGGAGAGCCTCCCACCCACCGGGGAGCTCATCGGAGCCAACGGCCTGGGCACAGCCTGCACATCCCAGCAGCTCCAGGACCCGGCAGTGCTGGGTTAACGGGTGGGCACCAGCAGGTCAGGAGTTCTGCTGCCTCAGCCCTCCATCCCAGAAACATCTGTATTCCAGCTCCCACTGCTGTAAACTCTGCCCCTTCCCCATGCTTGGGAAGGAACACTGACAGGCTGCTTCAGACAGATCAACTCTTTGATCTCCCAGGGAGGAGATCAGCTCTTTGGATTTCCACCCATAAGGGTTTAGGTGTTATTAATACTGCTGGAAATGGCATTTTTAATGCTAATTCAGTTTCAGCTTGAGCCAAGGAGGCCAAGTATCGTGGGCAGCACGGAGAAGGACTCACAGGAAGGATTCACAGAAGTTAAGGAGGGTTTTTTTTTAAATAAAGAAATCTGTGATTAATCTCCTTAATGCAAAGAGCATTTTCTGGGATGTCAGTTTAATGACTCAACACTTCTGCCGCAATGTCACAAAGTCCCTCCACTCATCCAGCTCCTGGAGTCCAGGGAATTTCTGGCTTTTATTCAGAGTCAAAAGTGCTGAACCCCAGCAGAAGGCCAATAGCTGGAGAAGGGAATATTGGTCTTGCAGGAAGGCATGCAAAGGCACTCAGCAAATCACCACCCCCAGACCAGACCGAGGGTTTGCAATCCCACCCCCACCCTCCTGTGCCTACACCAGGCTCTCCCCATCCCGACATCCCCCAGCACTGGCACTGGAGGCTGGGAGAGCAGAGCACAGGGACAGGGACAGGGCTGGGCACGGATGGTGACCCTGGCCACAGGTCTGGCCAACATCGGGGATGGGCAGCGAGCGCTGCTCGGGGCGCCCCAGGGGCTGCTGACCGCCCAAAAGCCACCCCACGGTGACAAATGTCAGCCAGGCCTGGCAGAGCAGATGGACAGAGGCTGGGAAGCAGATGGAGAGACAGGAATTTGGAGCTGATTTGAAAGGCCCCGAAGTGCCTCGTTAGGAAAACACAAATCCAGGCACAGACAGGGCAGCCTGCAAAGGTGGGGAGGACACGATGTGAGAGGAGCTACCACGCACAGCCTGCTCCTGTCACCCGTGGGCAAAGGACAGCCAGAGCTCCCAAGGGACACCACGCACCTTCATTCCCGTTGGATGCAGACCCCGTGGCAGCTTTCTCAACCAGCCACACACTCTAAGCAAATAAACCCACGAGAAGCTGGGAGCCCCCAGAACAACTCCTGGGGTTCCCTCACTGAGGATTCCAGCCATCATCCCTGGTGAGGGCGATGCCAGGCTGGCATCGCATCTGTGCGCTGGGTTGGTCCTGTGCTGGCTTCTACACCCCTCTGCTGGGCAGCCAGCACAATCACTAAGGAATGTGGCAGGAACTGCAGGAAGAAGCCTGGAAAAGCAGGAAAAGGAATAAAACCCCAACATGTTTTTAAAATGAAAATACCAGAGGAAAAAAACCAACTTCTTTAAAATTCCCGGTGTGGAAGATGACCACCAGCACTGTGGCCAGAAAAACTGAAGAATGTGTGAACATCCCCTTCTGCCTGAGGGGACAGGATTGATCTGAGATTTTCACCAAGAGAATCCCAAAAGAAAAAGAAGCTGGGAATCCTTGTCTTGCGGTTCCAGATATTGGATATCTAAAAGACCTGCACAGAATTCATATTAAAAAAGTATCACTCATCTTTTATATTCTTGTAAGGCAGCAGAAGCTGGTGATGTCCAAGCAGAAGCTTGGACACATCAGTTTTTAGTCTAAGCTCAGGCGTTTCCCACATGTTCTGTGACTTTTCTGTCGTGGTTTAGTCCCAGCTGGCAGCTCAGCCCTGCACAGCCACTTGCTTACCCCAGTGGGACAGGGGAGAGAATCAAAAGCAAGAAAAACAACCTCACGGGTTGAGATAAGGACAGTTTAAGAGGGAAGTAAAATACACACACACAAGTAAAACAAACCAAGGAGTGAATTCCCCACTTCCCCAGGGCAGGCTCAGCCATCCCCAGGACAGCCAGGCTCCATCACAGTAACATCACTGCTGGGGTGAGGACAGAACAGCCCCTGGCTGTGCCAGCCCTGCTCAACACAACCAAAACATCCCTGTGTTATCACAAATCCAAAACACAGCCCCGTATCAGCTACTGGGAAGAAAATTCACTCCACCCCAGTCAAAACAAGCATATTCCACCATTTATTCTATACCATTTATGTCATGCTCAGGTCCCACAGTATCCACACAACCTCACTGACCACCAGCCCACTTCCCATCTTTAGATATAATACACAGGCACCATTCCCCTAGTCTTTGGACCTAGACTGCATAAAATGCCCATAAAATGTCCACAAAGTGAGCATTCAGTTCATTTAGTCCATGCCTTTGGGCTCCATGGCATGGTGGTCACTCAGGGCTGGAGAAGTGGTGTTTGTGGGGAGCTCCTGGGCACCAAAGGCAGCCCAGGTCAGGTCACTGCTGCCCTGCAACTGCTTCTTGTGTAGTTCCTCCACTGGTTCAGGTGGTTTTTGCTGTAGTGATTCCCACAACTTGCAACTCAAATCCTGGGTTACAACAATTTAAAGTTATTTCCATGACAATCTCCACCTCTTTGGACCTGATTATTTGGTTTAACACCACAGTGAACTCTTCCCTCCTTCCCTGCCCTTGCTCCAGCTTGGATTTAATCACAGACTGCAGTCCCTTAGGGGTGTCTGTACTCCAAGTGGAGCTTTATCCATGAGCCACAGTCTTCACAGGAATATACCTGCTGTGGCACAGGCATATCTAGAGCCACAGTCTTCACAGGAATATACCTGCTGTGGCACAGGCATATCCAGAGCCACAGAGCTCTGAGTTGCACCTGCTCCAGTGTGGTCTCATCCAGGGGCTACAACACCTTCAGAGACTCACCTGCTCCAGCATGGCATTATCCACAGCCACATTGCCTTTGGGAGTGGCCCTGCTCCAACATGGCCCTGCCCCTGTGTGTGCTAATCCCACACAGTTTCAGATGCTCCAGCATGCCCTCATGCACAGCCATAGATGTTCAGGCTGTACCTGCTGCAGCACAGATTTATCCCACAGCACCAGGTGCCCTGAGACCTCCTTTCTCCAGCGTGGATTTATCCTGGGGCCACAATCCCTTTGGAGGTACAGCTCTTGCAGGATGGTCATGACCACAGCCAGACACTTCCCGAAGTACCTGCCCTGGTGTGGAGTTATTAAACACTTTGGGGTGTCCTGCTCCTGTGTGGACTCATCCTCAGGTCCCAGTTCCTTTAGGAGAGAACCTGCTCCTGCACAGGCTCACCCTGGGTCCCAGTGCCTCTGACTGGAGCTCACCTGGAGCCCCAGCCTGCCCAGCACAGACACAGCAGCGGTGCCACATCTCCCTGGCAGTATCCAGGGGTTCCCAGGCACAGCACAGTGAGATGATTGGCACCACAGCCAGCAGGGAACACCACGAGGTGCCACTAATGAGCCCAAGACTGCAATCTGACAGTGAGCACAGGAGCTGCCAATTCCCAGCTCAGCAGCACTCACACCTAGAGACTGCACCCAGCACATTCCAACCCAACCTGTCACTATCTCGAAGGCTTGGAGCCCCACAGCAGGCACCAAAGAG
This sequence comes from Cisticola juncidis, assembly GCA_013400215.1. Classification (NCBI taxonomy): domain Eukaryota; kingdom Metazoa; phylum Chordata; class Aves; order Passeriformes; family Cisticolidae; genus Cisticola; species Cisticola juncidis. The sequence continues at coordinate 89,395 of VXBR01006372.1, read as the reverse complement.
GTGTGGGCTGCTGCACACACTGGCAAAGCAAACCAAGGGATTAATTTACCACTTCCCATGGGCAGGGAGGTGCTCAGGACAGCCAGGCTCCATCATGGTAACAGGGACTTAGGCAATCATCGTCACCCCGATTATCCCCACCTCCTCCTTCTTCCCTGGCTCTACATTATGGTCTGGGATGTCCCTGGAGTCAGCTGTGCTCAGCTGTCCCCACTGTGTCCCCCTCCAACTCCTTGTGCATTCCTCTTGCTGGAGGAGCAAGGAGCAGAACAGCCCCTGGCTGTGCCAGCCCTGCTCATAACTAGAACACCCCTGAGTTACCAGGATTGTTTCCAGCACAGATCCCAAGCACAGCCTACACCAGCTACTGTGAGGAGGATTAACCCCAGCCCAGCCCAAAGCAGTGTTAGTAACCCAGCAGTGCCAGCTGGGTCTAGACACTCCACATGGAGAAACCAACTGATTTTCTATAAGTCCCCACAGCAGAAGCTGAGACAACAGCCCTTTCATACAGCCCCCAAACTGAATAAAATGAAAAATTTGGGTTCAGAGCTATTAGTGCTTTTCGTGGGCACAGAATTGATGTAATTCCTCCTGTGGCCTTCGCAGGGGCAGGCAGGACCTCCTCCCTTCTCTACCTGGAGTACAGAGAGAATTTTGGCTGGAGTCTGTGACCATGTTGGAGATGCAATAAACCCACAAAACATCAGCTGGTGCCACTGGGCAGAGAAACAAACACTTTCAGAGCTCAAGGATACCCATTTCCCTCAGCATGTGTGAGCTCCAGCTGTACCAACACCCACTCTGAGCCATGCTGGGAGCCCCTGCCCACATGGAAGGACCATGGCAGAAGAGAGAGCAGGAGTCTGAGAGCCAGCACAGCCCATGAGCATCCGTGCTTGGCTGCTCTCCTGCACTGACCACTTCAAAGACCAAGCTCAGAGGAGACCCACAAGCCATATGAGGACATTCCCTCACATTTTGCAAAGGAAACAGTGGGAAAAATTCTCATCCTAGCAATGCTGCACAGAAACAGTCAGTTAGTTCAGCAGCTCTCTGTGTATGTGTCAGGGGATCCCATTTAGATCCAAACCCAGGAGTCAGTGGCTGGGATGGCTCTGAAGGAGGTGCTAAGGCTCAGCAGATGGATGAGCTGCTTGATCATCTCCTGGGAGATGATAACATCACCCATGCCCTGCCCAACTGAGAGGCAGTTTTAGTTTGTGCCATGACTGGATGCCAATAGCTTTTCATGTTTTATCAGGGCAGAGGACTTAAAATCCTTAGGAACTGCAGCTGGAGAACTAAAACTCCATAAGAAACGACCCATTTGAAGCTCACTGATTTGCCATGGCCTGAGACAATGCTTCTTTGTCCCTTTGCTTTCTTTCCCCCATCCTATGGAAGATAACATTATACCCTGCAATGCTTCCTGATCCTGAATTTTGGAGAGAAAAAGCCATGTGCAGGAAGAAGGGACCCTTGTAGGCAGGGCCACATTTTCAGGTGCCACAGTGACACCTCTGCTCTCCCTCTATTCCCATAAACACAAAGAAGATGAAGGTGAGGCACCCAGGGGTGCTGGGAATGACCCCAACAGAGAAGCACCCGGCTCCCAGCAGCACCTGAACTGAGCTGGGCCGTTTTGCACCTGAATCCTTCTGGTGTCAGTGCCTATGTGCTCCCCAAGAGGAGCTCCAGGAAAACAGGAGAAAACCTGCCCATTTTGCTTCTGGAGCAGGCCTCAGGTTCAGAACTGGGTTCCCAGTCAGAGAAGTGTGACAAGAATGGGGAGAGGAACAACAACAGAAACAACAACAGCAACAGAAACAGTTGGACATTTGTCAGCAGCATCCTGAGACACCAGTCTTGCAACATACAGCTGGTGATAATAAATTCATAATATGCATACTGCAGACTCTTTTCATGAACCACTCATATCTGGCCACACCTGCTGCTGGCATGGCTGGAGAAAAGAACATGAATTTCACACCGAGGGCTCCTCTGACAACAGATTATAGGAAATAATCACAAGCCAAATATTAAGTCTCAACGAGAGATAAATTACATTGATATTGATATAATAAATAAAATAAAACAATAAAAGGCCTGTAGAAAGTTACGAGAGCTCTGCTTCATATGTCACAGATAATGATTAATTACAGATTCAAAACTTTGTACCGAGAGATCAGAGCCTTTTGCCCTTAGGAGGGAAAAAGGTGAATGTCATTTCTTCTTCTGACACTCCTCCCTCCTTCCACTGTGGCACCACGAAACAGCACAATACTTGTCTGTCTTCATTTCTCTGAAGTACCCAAAGAAAATGAACAAAGGCTTGAACTACAGAGTTGCAGATTCCAGTTGTGCAGCTCCAGCTGATTTGGTGGATCAAACCATAAAAATCACAGAGTTGGGGGTTTATCCTGAGTCCCAGGAGCACACATCCCTCTGGGTGTGAGATTCAGGGCTAAGCTTGCTGTGTGCTTGTGGGCGTCAGGAACAGGACTGCCAGTCAAGGGTGTAAAAATGACAGGGCACAACAGAGAGAGGTCAGCACTGATCTGGAAGGCTGGAGAAGATAATTGGATCTTATTTGCATCTGCTTTGAGCAACCTCTACCAGCCTGCCTGGACTGTGGGAGAGATGAGGTTCACCTCTGGTCACTGTGTCACTGTTTCACAGCCAGTTCTTGCCTTCCAGGATTTCCAAGAGACCAAATGAGAAGGAATAAGACAGCACAAGGATAAGGCCATCCTAATTACAGCCAAGGCTGTCTGGAGAGATCCCTAAATGGCCTTGGAATAGGGGGAGGTTTTGCCATTCACCTTCTGGGCCCCAGGCTGGCCCTAATCCAGGACCAAGGTGGGAGAAAGCTAGAGGAAGAACAAACAATGTGAAAAACACATCATTGATAGTGTGGGACAAACACTGGAAAAAAGGGCAGGGGATGTGAGAATGAAAGATTTGCAAATGGCTTCAGAAGGCACTGGAGGAAGATGTGGTACCAAGTGAGGAGGGACCTTGGAGATTCTTGATTCCTTCTCAAGAACAGAAATGAAAAACAAAACAAAAGGATGAGATCCTAACATGAATCCTTCCTCCCTTTCCTTGTGGCCTCAGCAAATCTTACTCTGCAGCCACTGCCAAAAGCCAGTGCCAGCCATCCCATTATCAGGGCCCTTGAAGCCTGAAAGACACAACAGCCAGTGGTGGTGTATCAGCATTCCGTGGGACACAGGTCTCCCACCCCGTGTCACATCCTGTGTGTCCCACAGAGCACACGGGGCCCAGGCACCGATGCTCTGAAGGGCTCTGGCTGCAGAGGCCCTGCCTCCCCTGGGGAGCTGCTCTGGGAGCACAGCCCTGTGCTGAGATCCTGCTGCTTCTGCTCACACAGAGCCAGAAGCAGGGAATTGTGTCTCCTTTTCACATCTGGACACTCTCTGACCCAGCAAATGCATTCCTGGTGCCGTTTGTCCTTTTCCTGATCTATCTCACTCCAGTCTTGCTTTGTTGCCGACTGTTCTGGGGATTTTTCTAACCTGACTTTGCTTTTGGAAGAGGGTTTGTTGGGTTGTCTCGTAACAGGGGAACCAATTCCCTCATGTACTTTTATTTGCCACCACCTGTGGTCCCAGGGTGGAAAGGGCCAAAGCTCAGCTCTCTGCATGCACAAAATCCGGCCGGGAAGCACAGGGCACTCTGTGCAGCCCTGAGCTGAGCAGGCTGCATTTCATCCACCTCCAGGGCACAGCACAGGGATGTTCTCCCTGTGAGAGAAGAGAAGGTGCTGGTGTAAACACCAGCCGAGGGCTCCGAACTCAGAGGTTGCATGGAGAGACTTTTGCTGTCAAGAATTTATTTTTCCCTGTTGGAACAGGGAAAGAAATTCCTTATGCTGAGAGGCAGAGATGTTGACATGAGCATCATCAGCCATGAGAGAGCATGGTGTGAAAATAGCACTGAAGGGTAGATATTTGGGAAAAGACAGTTCCTCAGGGTTCTGGTCCTGAAGAGCTTCCACCTGCAGGGAAGCCCTTATAAACAGGCTGAGTTTTCCTCCTTATCCTTGAACTTCAGTCTAGGCTTTCACTGCCTTCACCAGGCATGGGATGGTTTAGCTGCACCTGTCTAATGGGGTTGTTTCCAGTGGGTCTTACAGGAAGCTCCACATACAATTCTAGGTGAATGCCCCTGTCAAGGGTTTTTAAATCTGTGCCCGGGAGTGATTTCCTAGGGAGAACAGGAGGGGAAAACAACAGAATTCAGCCATGGTGGGGAGAGGAGCTTTGGGACTAGGCACTACAACCTGCACTTACCCCAAAGGAGACACAATTACTTAAATAATGGGTTTTTTAACATTTTAAGTCTTCGGTAGAATTAATGCTTTAGTTCTGTGTATGCCTCACTCAGTGCAATGGTGTTGCTGCCCAGAGGAGAGGCTCAGACACTGTGACACTTTAGGAACAGTTTTCCCACCTGCCAGTTTCTGAGAAAGCTCTGGTACTTCAGAGCTTGTTCTCCAACGGAACAAGTGAACACAGAAAATCCTGAGTGGGAGCTACATCCCAACACTTCCAGGAGAGCTTTTATTTCAGTAGGCTCAGGGGCAAGATACATCTCCTGTACTGTTCCTCTCTGTGTTGGGCTATTCAGGACTTAAAAAAGGCTTTTTGAATTTTCTACACAGAGGTGTGTAATGACCAAACTTACCTACAAGTCAAAATATCTGTATATCATAGGAAGAATATAATACAGCAACTTGTACATTAGTTGCTGTAACTACACACAGAAAACACCCCCTGAATTAGTGAAATCTTCCAAGCCCTTTCCACTGCAACTCCCGCACTGATCCCGGGGCTCTCCCGCACTGATCCCGGGGCTCTCCCGCACTGATCCCGGGGCTCTCCCGCACTGATCCCGGGGCTCTCCCGCACTGGCCCCGGCGTCTCTGCGGTCCCGCCCGGGGGGGCTCTGCGGGGCTGAGCGCGTTAAACGCTGCGCATGGCGGCGCATGCGCAGAACCGCGCGCAGCTCTCGCGCGCCCCCGCGTCCGCGCGGGGCTAAACCACCGCCCCCCGAGCGCGAGCGGCGGCGGGATGACGTCACGTGGGCCCCGCCTCCCGGTATAAAAGCGGCGGCGGGTGGCGGGCGCCATTGTGGTGCGCCAGGCCCGGCCGAGCGGAGCGGGCCCGTAGCGCCTCCGCCCCTCACGCCGCTAGCGTTCTCGCCCCTTCTCTCTCTCTCTTTCCCTCTCTCTTTCTCTTCCTTCCCCTTCCTCTT
>VXBR01006372.1:73551-83893 GCA_013400215.1 Cisticola juncidis | reverse complement strand
GAGCCCCGGGGCTGGGTGGGGGGAGGTCTATAGCAGGGGATACCCGGTGCACCGCTGGCGCTGCAGCATTTTCCCCGGCACCTGCGGCGCCCTCGGGTATCCCGGAGCATTTCTGGCTGCCAAGTCGTGGCCTTCTAGAAGGGGTTTGCTTTACTAATTAACGGCTCCAGTATTCCTGGGAGCGTTTAGATGTGACAGCGATGTTGCATCAGTAATGTTGGTGTATAAATATCGTTGTGTAACTGGGGGAGAATCGCTCAGCTGTGAACGTTCATGTGATTATTCAGTTGGCTGTATGGGAGGGGCGGGGGGGAGGTTTTGGAGCAGGAGTCTGTTGTGCTGAAGGGGGGATATCGTAAATATTTCGGTGCTCAGCTCGCTCATGTAGCTTCTTGAGCTGAGCTGTGTAGAGCTTGAACGGCCTAGTACTGTAATTAAAAGTACTAAGGTTGATTTTTCGGTGGTGTTTGGAAACGTGGTGTTGGGGGGGTGGGTTTCTGTATTTTTAAAAAAATCAAATGTATGTTGTTTTAAAATTGTTGCATGTTCAATTCAAACTTTTTAACAAGTCCTTGATGTTTCAATTTAAAAGTGACCAGTGGGGCTGAGGCTGTGTCCACTGAGGCTAAGATGACTGCCTTTCCTGGCCATGGCTTTTCCATACATTGTGTGACCCTTGCCCTATGACCCTTTGGCTGACCTTACCGGAAGCCATGACGACAGCAGCCTTTTGCCATTAGACGCAGGGTGATGGTGAGGATTCCAAGGGTTAGACAAAACTGGTTAAACTGAACTAGGTGACTGTTACCTTGCGTGTTTTGTGGCCAAACCACCACCAAAAACCTCATACTGTGATGTAAGTACTTAGTGTAACTAGTAAACGTTTTTGTAAAATGTAGAAATGCATGTAATCAGTTAAGTTTTATATTTTACAATGTTCTGTAAAATAAAACTTAGCAAGGTGAATCTAATAAGGAGCAGTCACTCTCTAACAGATCTTAGGAGCACAGACTTGTAGGATTTTAGTCTGTTTGATTTGCCATTAATATAGATCATGGCAAAATTGCAAAGTTTATTGGAGGCTTAGCAAAATAAAGTCCTACTCCAGTAAATATGACTGTTAAACTAACTTTTCAGAACGTTGAGCTTCCTCCATGCTAGGAGACAACCTAACTTTGTTTCTTTGTACAATCAAGGTGGGGGTGGTGGCGGATATAGCAGTCGGAGACAGTCGGGACGAGATAAATACGGACCGCCCGTTCGTACAGAGTTCAGGCTGATTGTTGAGAACCTTTCCAGTCGCTGTAGTTGGCAGGATTTAAAAGTAGGTATTGATGTCTGTGTGGAGCCTGTTGTGACTATCAGGAAGCAATAGCTTCCTTTAATAGCAATGTTGATCTTGTGTTTGTGCACATTGAGTGCTGCTGGCAGATCCCCTGTTCTGTAACTGCCCTTTGCTACCTGCAGGATTTCATGAGGCAGGCTGGGGAGGTGACCTATGCAGATGCCCACAAAGAACGTACAAATGAAGGAGTGATCGAGTTCCGGTCGTACTCAGACATGAAGCGTGCCCTGGACAAGCTGGATGGCACAGAGATAAACGGCAGGAAGATCAGGCTGGTGGAGGACAAGCCACGCTCCAGCCACAGGCGATCCTACTCTGGCAGCAGGTCCAGGTAACTTGGGGGACGTGATGGTCACTGCAGCAAAAATGGTTACTATCAGCATGAGGATAGGTACCCTACCTGCAGGACTTACCTTCAGCTGATGGTGTAGGAATAGGAGGAGGCCTCAGTGTACAAACAAATACTTTACATCATACAGCAAAGACTGGTTTGAGCCGTTTTTCACATTTGAAACCTCAGATGCGATTCATTGACAGTATGTTGAACCCACCCTGGTGGGACCACCCTTGCTCTTCAGAAGTTCTGTAGCAGCTTTTCTCCGCTAGATTATGCTACTAGATAGCACAATGTATTAGATACATTCAGGGAGATTCTTCCCTGTAAGGATGGATTTCCCAGAGAAGCTGTTGCTGCCCCATCCTTGGAAGTGTCCAAGGCCATGCTGGGTAGGGCTTGAAGAAACCTGGGATAGTGAAAGGTGTCCCTGCCCATGGCAGGGGGTGGAACAAGGTGATCTTTAAGATCCCTTCCATCCTGTACTTGATGATGGAGGGCACAACCAGGCAGAGAGAAAGGGAATGACCTTCTAAATGTCTGCAGGTCACGATCCAGGAGACGGTCTAGAAGCAGAAGTCGGAGAAGTCGGAGCAGCCGCAGCAGATCCCGTAGTGTCTCCAAAAGCCGTTCCCGGTAAGTGCCCCAGAGTTAACTCAGCCAGTGCAGGAACTCCCTCGCTGACAGATGCTTACAGCTGCTGGAATTGCATTGCAGGCCATGCAGAATAAACTGTCTCTCTCCTTGAAAGATCTAAATCCAGGTCACGAAGCAAAGACCGCTCCCGTTCCCGATCCAAAAGCAGGAAGTCCAGATCAAAGAGCAAATCCAAACCCAAGTCTGACAGGGGTTCACGCTCGCACAGCAGATCCAAGGAGAAGTCTGAGAAGTCCCGGTCCAGATCCAGGTCCAGGTCTCGATCTCCCAAAGAAAATGGTAAAGGGGATGTTAAGTCTAAGTCCAGGTCCAGGAGCAGGTCTCGCTCCACCTCTCCACAGCAGCAGCCATCTGCCAAGGCTCGCTCCGAGTCACCGCCCAAAAGAGCCGCGTCCAGGTCCCGCTCCAGGTCTCGCTCAAAGTCCCGCTCGCGATCAAGATCCAGTTCAAGAGATTAGGACTAGAACTCTCTTCTCACCTTGCACACTATTACGGAACATTTTCCTACCTGTCAGGCCATTAGTGTTATGTTAGTACTTCAGAAGTTGGTTTTTTCTCTTGCAGGATGAATGGCCTAAGAACTATGTCATAAGGCATAAAGGTTTAATTTGTATCTCAGATTTGACAATACCGGGTGGAATGGTGGTACAAAGCAGGAAGAGTCCCCCTTTTGTAGAAATTGAGCTGAAAGTTTGATTTTATAGCATTTCTGCAGGAGTAACTACTCTTAAATGCAAAGTGGTTTTTATATTAAAAATAAACAGAATATAAACAGGCTGAAATATGGGCTTTTTGAAAGTATCTTTTTTTTCTTATTTTTTTCATGGCATTAGAACTATGGGTGTCATTAGCTTCATAGGTTTCAGCCTGCTGCCAAAGGCAGGATTGCCTTGCTGGGCAGGTCACGCAGTTTATCTTAACTTTGGAAGCAGGTGGCAAACTGTATAAACCAGTAACAGTACTAGGAAAACTTTAGACCAGCAATAAACTCAAGTTGGAGGACTTATGTTGTACCTTGACTTGCCAAAAGAACATTCCCCCCATACTGAGACTGTATTAAAGGTAACAGGTATCTGGAACCTGTATCCTACAGTATTGCTGAAAACCTTGTCGTACCAGACTTGAAAGAATAAAAGCTTCCTGGCGTTTCTTGCTTGAATCTCAAGTGTCACTTGTCAGACACGAAGGTGTCTCTTGGCTGTGGTCCAAGTCATTAGTATGCTGTATGGTTTGTCAGCCCTTGAATCTCTATTGGTTATGAAATCCAGGTAAAAAATCTGTCTTCCCTCCCCTTTGACTCACTTATGTTAACGTTTTGCTTCAGACTAGGAAAACTATAATCCTCTTGTGTGTAGGTCTGAACTTTATTGGAAATGTAATCTCTTGGAGCTAGAGTTCTAGTTTAAACTAAGGCTTTGCTAAACCACAGTTGCCAATTCACTTAAATTGTGGAATAGGACTTGTCCCAAAAATTCCCCTTTATAGTTAAATTGATTTTTGTAACATGCAGTAGCAAACATTAGAACTGCCTTGTACTCTTTATACAACGTGTAGTTTGACTTGTATAAAATTAAATTGGTGACTCAAACTCTTGTGTTCATTGCAGTGAAATGGGATTCTTGCTCTGCCTTGTGCTGGGGAAATAACAGCTTACCCTGCTTTTATGGAGAAAACTTCTTTGGTTTAGTGACACTTGGTAGCTGTTGACAGGTTCTTGGTGGTGTGCTTGAGACCAGCACAAGGTCTTTGTGTCCCAGTGTGTCCCCTTGTCCTTTCTGCAGGTGCAGCTGCACCTCTGGTCCCAAGTTACACACCTGCCCAGAGGAATTGGGTCAGTATGGGGCACATGTGAAATGTGACTTGATGCCAGCTTGTCTTTTCCTAGAATTTCTTTGTGCTGTAAATAATTCTGAAATTCAGTTTCTCAGTTTCCTGATCATCCCTGAAAAGCTGCACTTTGCCTGTTGCAGGTGAGTATCCGTGCTGGTGACAGGGGTGTCCTAGGAAGAGCGGTCAGTTCCGAGCTCATGTTCCTGGAACCTGAACCGGAGAGGTTCCATGCCTGCTGTTGCTGTAAGATCAGGTTATCAGCCTGTGTGCTGCCGTGTTATCTGCACCTGACCCTGGTGGGAATTTGTGATAAGGAGTTTTTGGGTTAAACTGGAGCTTTTTGCTGAGGGTGGTGTATTTTAGCATGAGTAGAGAAATCGTGTTACAACGTTGATTACAGCAGGATCTTGGATTGTGGGGGGAGTACTGGGGCCTTCCTACAGAATTCAGACTGGGCAAGACCAGTGAAGTTCAGTTTCACAGCCAAAGATACACTTTGGGACATATTTGAGTTAAACTGCTTTGGTTATACTTCTTGATCATGGAGTAGGTCAGCCTTGGAGGGAACTGCTTCTCTTTGTAAAACAGCTTTGCAGAGAACTGGTGAAATACACATCACACTCAAGAAGGATTGAGCTTGGAGCTCAGCAGATGGAAAGGTACACGTGCATATTCCAAGTATGTCTGTGTGACAGCAAGATGCTGACCATTATTTTTTGTAGATACAACCACTTCTTTCTAAAAGTGACCCCAGTGCCAGCCCGAGGATGTCCTGGCCCCTCGGAGGCCATGGGCAGCAATGCAGAGTGATGGCTCTTAACCAGCCACACTCTGCTTTCTGAGCTGAGATTGCTGTGACAGGCAAGTTCTGAGTCCTCCTTATTCATAAATTACAGGGAGGGGCCAGTTTGCATTTAACCAATTCACCTGAAACTCTAAATAACCAGATTTCTTTCTGTGTTACTGAAGCCACATTGCCTGTCTCCTTTGGCTTCTGCCTCTCACTGTGCAAATGAAGCAGGAATTCCTTGGCATGATTCATCCCTCTGGATGGGTTTCCTCTGGAAAGCCAGGAGAATTTTGGTAGTGCTGGATCCTGAGCCAGGCAGTGAAGTGCATGGCTTGTGATAATGCTGTAAGGAACCATCAAAACCTCAACACCCTCAGTGTTCCAGCTCTGCCAGCAGCACTTTTTGTGGGAGTGGAACACTGAGGCTGGTGTGTTGGTCATCACAATTGTGATTTTTCCTCAGATCTTTTCTGCGTGTGGTGAAAGGGGTTGGATAAATCTCCATATAAGAGTAAAAGGCTACAGGACCTGCATGCTGGCTGCATGTGCTTTGCTTTGCCTGAATGGGGAAACCACCTGGCATTGTCATAAGTCAGTTTTTAACCTGACCCTGGGAACAGCCTTTTGGTGATGTGCTTCAGAATTGGGCTACCTGACTTTGTTTTGGGGGGATTTTGGGGTTTATTTTTGCATTTGGTATAATCAATATAAATTTGTCTTTAAAAGACAAAAGAGAATACCTTCTCATCAAATGGAAGATGCAGGATTGACAAAATGCAAGTACCCTGTAGCAAACTGAAAGAGAAATCACCACTCCCGTTAGAAGTGAAACTTAGAATCTGGGACTGTATTGGCAGTCTGGTCCTCACCTTTTGCTGTATTTGAAAAAGCTTTGCTCCGTTAGTTTTGATTTTTGACATAAACGTAACTTTTGTCCTTAAATCATAGAATCACAGGTTTTGGGCTGGAGGGACCTTAAAGCCCATCCAGTCCCACCCACTGCCATGGGCAGGGACACCTCCCACTATCTCAGGTGGCTCCAAGCCTCCTCCTGGCCTTGGACACGTCAGGGATGGGGCAGCCACAACCTCTATTTGATTCACTTGTTATTTGATTCTACAGGAAGAGTTGTGTTGCTGTAAGGAAGGGCACAACTTCTGTGTCTGATGTACACTAAAATAAGTCTCCCACCTTGCAATATCACTGCTTGGAGCAGAGCTGAGGGGCCCAGGTTAGTTACCCTCCTTTTTCCTGCTATAACATTTCTACCTCTTAAATTCTATGGTTTCAAACTGTTTACAATTAAGAGATGACTCCCATCCTGATTGTAACCACCTTTAGATGAGCAATGGGGAGGGGATTTAAAACAATTCTTGGATTTCTTCTTCACAGGTGAAATAACTTGAGCTATTTCCAATTCTTACTGAAGTGTAGTTTAGGTTGGCATTCTTAACATCCACAGAACAATTTCATACATCAAAGCAAAAGCTGTGAAAGCAGGAACTTTGCTGAGGAGCCTGGAAATCCCAACAAATAGCTGAGGTGCTGGGAATATCTTTGAGAGGTGATGCAAACTCTAGGATCATTTCAAAGATGCATCTTTTGGATGCAGTAGGTGATAAAGTTCCTGCAATACCCTCAGCAGCTCTTTGCTGTGTCCTGGCTTTGTCAGAGCTGTTTAAAGCAAACAGGAACACGTTACTTTAAAAGGTGGAAAGCACAGCTAATACAAATACTGCTCTGTGTAGTGGCAGCAGTTCAGGAATTTTATCTATGTGTCTTTAGGATCATGGTCACTTTTACACTGTGATCAGCCCTTTACCCCCCTTTTTTTTGCAGTTAGGTGAAAAGGATGAAATAGCAGAATAGGGGCTCAACTCCCATCATTAATAGTTTGCTAAATGTGTGTAGGTGTCAGAGGGGAAGTTTCAGCTGTTTCATAATCCAGTAAAAATTTGCAATAAACAGACTGTTCTGAAGTAGGTCATAAACTTCCACCCTTTTAGCAACATCTGTCTTTACCAGGCTGAGTTGGAAGCACGTTAAGTGTGTTCCCATGGGAGAAGGAATGGCAGAGCAGTTGGTGTGATCCACACCACGGAAAAAGTGCTGACCACAGGAAGATGTCTGCAGCTAATGCACGACTCAGGGTGAAGTTCACACCAGCTTGTACTAGGACTCAAGTTTTGGGCATGATTCTGTGTAATTCTCTGACTCAAGGGCAACATCTTTTCACAGAAAGTGGCTTTTTCAGGGTTGTCTAATTTCGAAAATCTTAAACACTGTTTTTATTCATTTTAGAAGCAGACTCTTGAAGTCTTGCTTCAGTGTTTTTCCTTTGGGTAGGAACTGAATATGGTGATTTTGGTCCAAAGTACCAAAAACAGTGGAAGGAAAGCTGCAGGTGACACCAGGGTTGGAGGAGACAGCCTGTGCTGGGATGTGGATGGACTGGGGGGTTGTAGGTTTATTAGTGGTGTGTGCAGCTCCCGGAACAGGATTATCCTGTAAATGGGAATAAGAAGTTAGTGCTGTTAAACCAGCAGGTGTTCAGTGGATCACAGCTCATGGGCCTGGTGTGACCACAGTGCACCTGCACCCAGGTGAGCTGCTGGGAGCAGAATGGGGTAAAGTGAAAAATGCTTTCCCCTGTACAGCTCTTGTGCTCCTTGTTCTGCTCAGCATCAGTATGAGAGGAAAATTACAGAGCACAGTCTCTTGTGACCACAGTGGTGATAGGGATGCTGTACAATTCACCTGGGGGTGTCACAGCAGCTCCTGTTCTGCTCAGCTCTGGTTCAAGCATGGAGTAAGTGCTGACAGTAATGGGAGACACAAGAAAAGTATTTCTGAAACAGCCTCTCCAATTACCTTGTCTGGGTCTATTTGCTGACAATTAAAACCAGTTACTCTGGCACTGAAAGTGTAATCCACCACGTGTCATATTCAGGTGTCAGCTGTGTACATGTGGCAGCCCAGACCAGAATTGTTCTGCAGTTCTCCACACATAACATCCCCCTAGAAAGCAGGAAACTGATACCCAGCATCGCAGTGACCTTCCCAGTGGGAATAAAAGCTGCAGATGGCAGCAGCTTCCTGTTGCTTCATGTTTTATGAGGTCTCTCTCAGGCTTTTGGGACATGACTGGGTGAGGACAGGAGTGACAGGCACTACCTACCACGTGTGCCTGTTGCCATCCTGTGAATAACGGGATGTTTTGGGGATGAGTCCCAGCCAAGCAAGTCCCAGAGCAGCACAGCCCTGCACACATTGGGTTTTGCAGGACTAATGGCACAGCAGAGTTGAAAAATCTATTGCAGAATAAATTAAATCATAAAAGAGCTAAGTTTAAGTAAACAAAAATTCATAGAATCTCTGAATAGCTCAGGCTGGAAGAGATCCATAAGGATCATTGAGTCCAAAACCCTGCTCCTGACAGGACCACCTGAAATGAAACCATAGGGACTGAGTATTGTCCACACACTCCCTGGGCTTGGTGCTCCCTGGGGAGCCTGTTCCAGGCACTGAGCAGCCTCTGGGTGAGGAACTTTCTCCTCATGTCCCATGGGAACTTGCCCGAGGCAGTTTTGTTCCATCTCCTCGGGTCCCATTGCTGGAGATCAGCGCCTGCCCCCCGGGAGGAAGGTGCAGACAGCAGTGGGGTCACCCCTCAGCCTTCTCTCCTCCCAGCTGGATGGGCCAAGGGGCCTCAGCTGCTCCTCCCAGTCCTGCCCTGGGGACCTTTCACCATCCTGGTCCCCTCTTCTGGACACAGCTCCAGCCCTCAGATGTCCTTTGTGTGCTGAGGGGCCCAAACTGTCCCCAGCACTGGGGGTGAGGCTGCCCCAGAGCAGAGCAGAGCAGAGCAGGACAGTCAGTCCCTGATGTCCCCCGGGGCAGGGCTGGCCCTTGGGGCTGCCAAGGCACTGCTGGCTCCTGTTCACTTGTCCTCAGCCCAAAGCCCCTGAGCCCCTTCCTCAGGACAGCTCTCCAACCCCTGAGGTGTAAATTCAGATCCTTTCCAACAAAGGTCAGAAATGGATGTTGAGGCACAGAGAGGGAAATGGTCTGATGTTACATCAGCCAGAGTGTTCACTGCAATGCCAGGGCTGTTTCCTCTTTTTTATCTAATGTAGCTGTTTCCTAGAAAATCATCATTCTGAATTCCTGGTTGTTTTTTTACAGCAAGCTCAGCAGGAGTAGAGAAGTGATGGGTTGCTTTTTGAGTGACTGGGTTTCACTCTGCTCCTGATTCAAATCTGTTTGACTTCCCCTCTGCAGCATAAAAGGATTGATATGGGAAAAACTTTTTCTACACTGTAGTTTTATTTGAAAACAGGGAAGAAGGCAGCAGCAGCAGAGGAAATATACTGTTATTTCCCCCCTGGTTTGCAGGATCTGCTGCTTCATCTGTCTGACCTAATATTTTTAATATGGTAAAAAATTTGGAGTACAAAACTCAAGGCAGCAATGAACTTGCTGACACACTAAAACTGTGATGTTGTTCCTATAGTCTCCAAAGTGAGCAGGAACACTCTGTGCCCTGGATTCAGAGCAGCTAGAGGTGGCTGTCAGGGTGAGCAGGCAGCCACCCCTCCCCAGCCCATCCAAAACACAGAGGGTTCTTCACAGAAGTTTTTTGTTCATTTGGCCCTTGTGCTTCCAGCCTCAGTTCCTTCCACTCCCACTTTCTGCAGGTTAGTGGGACGTATCTGGTGTAACTGTCTGAAGACACTTCCTGTGTGGCCACAGAATACTGAAGGGTGGGCAGATGAGCAGCCCTGGCTTTGACCAGAGCCACCCTGCATTTCCACTGCAGGACCAGTCAGAGAGATCCTTTCCCTTCCCAGGGATCTTGGGGCGGTCTCTGGTCCCTCTGGGCCTGAGGCTGGAGTGCAGGGGAGGTACCAAAGCCAGCCAAGGGGAGCAGATACGGTATCCAGGGTGCCTTGGCTGCTGTGGAGGACACGTCCCCACTGGTGTTCTCTGATTCCTCTCAGAAGGGTGTTTGATTAATCACACAGTCTTAGAATGGTTTGGATTGGGAGGGACCATAAAGGCTCATCTCATTCCACTCCTTGCCATGGGCAGGGACATCTTCCACAATCCCAGATTACTCCAAGCTCCGTCCAACCTGGCCTTGGAGGCTACCAGGGATCCAGGGGCAGCCACAGCCTCTCTGGGCACCCTGTGCCAGGGCCTGCCCACCCTCCCACGGAACAATTCCATCCCAGTATCCCATCTAACCCTGCCCTCTGCCAGTGGGAAGCCATTCCCTGTGTCCTGTCCCTCCATCCCTTGACCCCAGTCCCTCTCCAGCTCTCCTGGAGCCCCTTTGGACACTGGGAGGGCTCCGAGGTTTTCTTTGATCCTTCTCTTCTCCAAG
>VXBR01006372.1:45070-73098 GCA_013400215.1 Cisticola juncidis | reverse complement strand
GCGCGCCGAGGCTGGGCGCGCCTGGCACGGGGGACGCTTGGCCGGGTTCCTTCGGGGGTTCCTCAAGCACCGGACGAGCAGGTGCTGTCCCGGAGCCTGCAGTGACACCGCTGCAGCCCTGGACGGGGCCCTGCAGCGTGGAGGGCTGTGGTCCAGCCTAGCTGTGCAAAAACAGCCCAGGCTGTGGACGGGTTGTTCCACATGTTCCAGGACAGGTCCTGGATTGATTTCTTTACTAGTTATAAAAGAAAATAAAACACTGGACAGTTAGGAGTGTTTTGAGGTCAGGTATCCATCCTGCTTAGATGTTTCCATCTCCTTATAAGTGCGGAAAAATATCTGAACTGTGCAGGTCTGGATGGTGAGCAGGACTGGAGCTCACAGGGGGCACTGGCACGTGGGTGTGGCTGTCCCTGCTGTGCCCCTCAGAAGTGCCCGGGCTCCGGGCTGCCTGCTGGCCTTGGCGTTCAGCTTGGATGGTGTCGCCTTGACCCCTTTGGGGTGGTACATGGGATCGCTGGCAAGTGCTTGTCCTCCCCACCTGTGGGTCTAAGCCCATCCACAGGCCTAAAATCTGGTCCTGGTGAGAGTGAAACTCCTGGGGACAGCAGGTGACACCCAGCCTGAATGTCTCTGCTTTGTCGTCCGTGTCTGAACCTCAAGCTGAAGGCAGCTTGCTGCTTTATTGCCCTTCTCCCTCTGATCTCCATTTTCACAGAATCTATCTGCTCTTTTGAAATTGTAACTTGAAGAGCCTGTTACTACACAGAAGGATATTTGATCTGGTTTTGAGATGTTGATAAATACCATGGCCCACTCCAAACTTCACCATGCTGCACAAGAACCCAGGAGCAAAACTTTGTGGCCCCTGGTTTGTTCCAGAGGAGGGATTTGCTCCTGGCTTTGTAGCAGCAGTCAGGTTTGGAAGGGAAGAAGTCTGTGATTGTCTTTCTGCACCGGGCCACGTGCCTGTGCCAAGGGTGTTCCTCAGTGTTCCTATGTGTATACAAAGCAAGTATTTTTTGCAGTGCCATTAGTCTCCTAAACACCTGCCCTGGGTAATGCCAGAAGACAGAGGAAAATCCAAAGGAGCAGCTCTCAGCCCCACAGGTCTCTGTAGTGCTCCGGTGTGCCACTTGCAGTAAAACTGCATGATCCCAGCCAGTGGTCTTTCTCAAAGGCTCAATTTTGCCACTGGAGTTAATTAAAAGTCTGTATTTCAGCTGATGGCAAGGATGGGGAAAATCTCTGTTATGGCTGAGGAAATTCCTGAAAAAAAAAATAGTTTATAGAATCTCAGTCTGGCTGAGGCTGGAGGCACCTCTGGATGTCACCTTGCCCAGCCCCTTCCCCATCAGAGCCACCCACAGCCAGGTGCCCAGGATGTGTCCAGGTGGCTTTTGAGTCTCTCCAGGGATGGAGACTCCACCACCTCCCTGGGCACCTGCACCTGTGCCCAGCCACCCTCCCAGTGCACAAGTGTCCCCTGAGCTCGGAGGGCCCCTCCTGTGTGTCACTTTGTGCCCGTGGCCCCTGGGGCTGTCCCTGGCCTGTCCCCTCTGCAGCCTCGCCCACGTATTTATCCCCAGGGTTGAGGTGCCCTGAGCCTGCTCTGCTCCAGGCTGGGCACTCCCAGCTCTCTCAGCCTCTCCTCATGGCACACGTGCTCCAGTCCCTCCATCACCTTCAGGGCCCTGTGCTGCATTCTGGCCAGGCTGGCCCTGTCTCCTGTACTGGGCAGCCCAGCTCTGGGCCCAGCACTCCAGGGCTGGCCTCACTGGAGTGGAGCAGAGGGGAAGGATCTCCTCTCTCTGCCAGCTCTGTCACAGCTCCCAGTGCAGCCCCGGACGCTGTTCTGCGTTGCTGCAGGAGCACACTGCTGGCCCAGGGACATCCTGGTGTCCAGCAGGACCTTTCCTCTCAGCTGGGTGGCCCCCAGCATGTAGCAGTGCAGGTTTTTGGAATATTTAAAATTCCGAGAAGCCACAAAGTGAATGCCCATTAATATTGTTTGAATTAGACTACTTTAAGCCAATTTTGTGATGAACAGAAACACATCTTTTGAGCAGATTGTGCTGTGTAAAGCGCAGTCAGGGCTGTGCAGTGGCTCCATGCCGGGAGCTGCTTTTCTCCACGCTCTGTGGCCTGTTGCATGCAGCGTGTCCCTCCTCTTCCCAAGGAGCAGATCGTTCCCTGTGCTTTGGTGGGAGGGTGGCTGTGAGGGTGTGTGTGAGGCTGTGGCAGAGCTGGGGGCTCGTGTGTACAGCAGCCCTAGAGATGCTCTGCAAGCGCCAGGATCTCTGCTCTGGAACTGTGATCCCTGTTGGATGAGCTAAACCTCCGTGAGCAGCAGAGCCAGTGGTCCTGGTTGCCCCAAAGTTTGTGTTTGTGGCCAGTCCCTGGGCTTGTGTGACTGTGCACAGGCTGCTGTCCCTGCTTTTGGGTTCTCAGGGTGCTTGGGCTGTGCTCTGTGCTGATTCCCTGCCCTGCTGGGTGAGGGCCTGTGCAGGGCCCCTTCTCTGTGCTGCTGCTTTGTTTCCTGCAGGTTTGTCTCTGACAGAGAACCCTGTTCAGATGCTGCTGTCAGAACTGGTTGCAGTGGCCTGGTGGGGTCTGCCTGCAGACAGTGCACAGCCCTGCCCTTACACAGCACAGGATTCCAGGAGCAAAGCAGGAGGGAGCAGAGCACTACCAGATGAGAATTGCCTCAAAAAATTCCCCTCCCAGCCAGCACATTGTGGTGTTCTCTGACAGGACCACGTGTACGTGTGTGCAGCCAGCGTCTCTTGGGGTGGCTTTTCTCCTTCCTGGCCTTTCCCTTGCTGTCCCTCAGCAGAAGGCAGAAGTGGGGAGTGCATGTGAGGAGCCCTTGTGGAATGGATGGGCAGCTGGCTGAGGAGTGGGGCTCACCTGCACCCTCTGAAAGATGTGGTGTTACACCCAATACCAAGAAAAATTGAGAGCTCGGGGCCTCACTGTTAAGGGCAAAACAGCTGCAGCTCCTCTGTTACTCTTAAAAGCTGGCTGGGGAGGGGTGGAGGTGGGGTTTGAAGGCTGCTGAGCAGATTCACTCTGGTTTGTCTGGGTGGGCAAAGCTTTATCAGATGTCACTGGGACTTGTGTAGGCCAAAAGCTTTCTAAGACAACAGCTAAAAAAAAAAAAAAGATAAATAAAGCTTTTATTCAATATCCAGGGCAATCAGCAGAACAAATCATAGAATATCCTGAGCACAAGGATCCTGGTCCAACTCCTGGTCCTGCACAGACACCCCAGCAATCCCAGCCCATGCCTGAGGGCATTGTCCAAATGCTCCTGGAGCTCTCCAAGTCGTGGGGAGCCTGTTCAATGCCTGACCACCCTCTGGGGTTAAAACCTTTCCCTAACATCCAAGGAAAGTGTGAGTTTGGTTTGCTAATTGTTGTGCTAATTTGCAAGTTTTCATCCTGGTAGGCTGAATAAAGACCAGGCTGGGTAAGAAAGCCCTGAGCAACCTTGGTGTGATCCCAACCTGCTGGGAGCAGAAGGGTGAATTAGAGGCCTCCCACGGTTCCTGAATTATCCTGTGATAATATGGGTCACTCCAGGGCTTGCAGGAGACCCCCTGAAGGGATCTCTGGGGCAGAGGTACCTGCCTGGGCTCTGGCTCCAGGGGCTGAGGCCACCAGAGTTATCTGAGCTGGGGGCATCCCTTGGCATCTGTTCTGCTCCCAGGGAGGGTTCTCCAAAGCGCTTTCTCCTGCTCCCAGTGGTGCTAGGGCAGGTCACAGCTGTGGCTGAGCCCCCTTCCCTTATGTGGAACTCCTGAGCTGAGATACTTCAAAGCAGGTTTTATATATGTTTTCCAGGGGGGGTTTATACCGGGATTTTAAAAACTGTGAGCTGCAAACATCTCCAGTGCTGATTCTCAGTCCTCCAGGTGGGGATGGAGCTCTGCAGCCCAGGTATTGTGTCATGCCCACACCTGTGGGGCCGTGGGGTTATCCCAGGGATCCTGAGTTAAAAGTTTAACAGTTTGTGCTGTGCTTGATGTGAGCAGTGTTGATGGGAAATTGTTGTCTGACACTATGGAACCCCCTGACAAGAGGTGGGAGAGCCTTGGGAGCCACTGAGTTTCAGCTGTGGCAAGAATGTGTTTACAAGTTCACACCAACAGTGTTCTTGCTGCTCATGTGTGGCCTTGGAATAGTTTTGGGCTTGGAATAGGATTTTGCTCCACGTGTGCTCAAAGGGCAGGAGCTGGGACAAGGAGTTGGGACAAGGAGTTGGGAAGGGTTTCCACCAGCAAGAGAGAAGTTGCTGAGGGAAGCACTCACACTGCTGCTGAGGGACAGATGAGGGACACGGGAGGCACAGTTTGTGCTAGAATGATGGCATTGTTAAGGCTGCAGAGGACCTGTAAAATCACTGAGTGCAACAGCAGGGCAGGGCCGTGGGCTGGACTGGCTCCTCTGCCTCTGGGAGGGCTCCCAACCCTCTGAGCTGGGCTGCCCCAGTGCTGGGACAGGCCCCTGGCTGCAGCGAGGCCTTTCCCTGGAGGCTGCTGGAGGAGGGGTTGTCTGGAGGTTAAGGCCTAAATCTCAGTTGTTCAGCTTTTTCAGTTTAAAGACCACAATCTGCAATCCAGATTCATTCTGTTCACCCTGAACTCAGAGGAGGACCGAGGTCCCCAGCATCACCCTGCCCCGCAAGGATTTGGAGAGTGAACCACAATCACAGAGTATCTCAGGCTGGATGGGACACATAAGGACCATCAAGTCCAATTCCCTGCTCCTGGCATCCAAAATTAAACCATAATGTTGACTACTGCTTGGCATTTCCTGTGCAAATATTTGCTTTTGTGTTTACATCAGAGACTGTGAGAAATTTGGGTGGAGCATCACAAACCTGAGCACTGGATCTAGTCATTTCTCTTCCTTTCTAGGCATTTCCAGTCCTAAATTCTGTTTGATTTTTTTAAAAAAGGCAAAAGTTCCCACAAAATAAGGAATTGTCCTTGAAATATTTGACCCAATGATGAATCAAAGATTGACTGGATTTAAGTGCCAGAAAAAGCAGATAGATTCCTACTGGGTATTAGGAAGCACTGAAGCAGGTTGGCTGCTAAATTCATTTTGGCTTTCACTTGGAGTCTGGTGTCCAGATTAGTTTCTCAGTTCCTTCAGTTGTCCTGACACTTAACATTGCTTTTCTGTACCTGGAGAGCCTGAAAGGTCTGTGCTGTTTGCCAGTTGAGCATCAGGTGTTTCTGGTCACAAACCTGACAGAAGTGGGAGAAGCAGATCTTCCCCTCAGTGCGATCACACCCTGCCCGTCTGTGCCCTCTGACTGTAACACCTTTATCTGAATGTCTCAGGTTTTAAAATTCCAGACTGTCCTTTGTAGCCCAATTCTTAGCTAACCCTGCTTCACTGAAATGAATATTCTGTTTTCCACATGGATGTCTTTCCTTTCAAATTCAAATTGCATCAGAAGGGCCAAGACAGGACCGTGGTCCTCTTTTGTAGCCCTGCCTCCATCCTGACAGCAGGTGCTTTGGAGAGGGTGCTGCTGCAATGTGGAGCCCCTGGGCCCATGGGTGGGGGACTGGTCACAGCCAGTGAGGGCAAATTGTGCCCTGGAGGCCCTGACTCTTTGCTTCCTCCTTGAAATTCATGGCTAGACAGCTTGAGCATCACCAGTCCCGTGAGAAACTCGGGTGGGGTACAGGGGACATCAAGTTCCTTCCACTCACACCCCCAGTAACTCCTGTCACTTGTGAAATTCTCTCTTGCAGCCACTTGGAAGATCAAGGGTGACACTTCAACAGCAGAACTGGAAGGGGACCTGCAAGGAGCTCTACCTGCTCCAGGGTGGGATTTGGCAGCCCTCAGTCTGTGGGAGCACTGTCGGCCCCCGTGGGAGCCAGGAGCAGCTTGTGGTGGATCTGTTGTGCTTGTTCCATCTTATGGTGGTGCCAGGTGAGAAAAAACCCTCAGCATTTGCAGGCTCTGAGCTGGGACCTCACAACAGGGGCTTTCATGGGTCATGTTGATGCCAGCTGTGACCTTCATGTGGTTTCAGTGGACCTTTAACACATCTTGTAGGGGCTTCTGCTGGGAGAGACCATCCTGTGCAGTCACGTTCTCACTCCTTTGTTATGTTTATACTGGTACCCAGCTTGATTTCTTCCCTGCTGCCCTGCAGGGCCTCGCTGTGTGCCCAGGCAAGGTGATGGACAGCAGGGGGGAGATGGAGGTGGTGAGGAGCACCAAGGGCAGTGCTGCTGGGGAGGTCAGTGTCCACGTGGTCACCACCGAGAGCACGGTGCAGAGCACCCACCTGCCCACCACTGCCTTCATCATACCAGGTATGTGCAGCAGTCCCTGCTGCCTCCCCAGCCTTGAGGGCACACACTCCTTGTGTAGCTGTGTCCTCCCAAACCTCCGGAGGCAAAGCCAAGCTGCTGTTGACATCTTGGAGGTTCTCTGTGGTTGTCCCATATCACTCGGACTGTTTGTGGTCAATCAAATCTTCCTGAGCTTTAAACTGAAGCCCTGATGTGAGGGGCCCTGAGCCAGAGCAGCACTGTGTGCTGGGTGGTTGCTCTGCAGGGCTGTGGGCTCCTGGCCTGCTGCACTAGCATGGAATCCCAGAACAGCTCAGGCTGGAAGAGATCCATAAGGATCATTGAGTCCAAAACCCTGCTCCTGACAGGACCACCTGAAATGAAACCATAGGGAGTGAGTATTGTCCACACACTCCCTGGGCTTGGTGCTCCCTGGGGAGCCTGTTCCAGGCACTGAGCAGCCTCTGGGTGAGGAACTTTCTCCTCTTGTCCCATGGGAACTTGCCCGAGGCAGCTTTGTTCCATCTCCTCGGGTCCCATTGCTGGAGATCAGCGCCTGCCCCCCGGGAGGAAGGTGCAGACAGCAGTGGGGTCACCCCTCAGCCTTCTCTCCTCCCAGCTGGATGGGCCAAGGGGCCTCAGCTGCTCCTCCCAGTCCTGCCCTGGGGACCTTTCACCATCCTGGTCCCCTCTTCTGGACACAGCTCCAGCCCTCAGATGTCCTTTGTGTGCTGAGGGGCCCAAACTGTCCCCAGCACTGGGGGTGAGGCTGCCCCAGAGCAGAGCAGAGCAGGACAGTCAGCCCCTGATGTCCCCTGGGGCAGGGCTGGCCCTTGGGGCTGCCAAGGCACTGCTGGCTCCTGTTCCACTTGTCCTCAGCCCAAAGCCCCTGAGCCCCTTCCTCAGGACAGCTCTCCAGTCTTGTTCTCCGAGTCATACAGTTCTTCAGGATTATCCCATCCCAGGTGCAGGTGTCACTGATAAACTCACCTAATGGACATTCAATTCCTTCATCCAGATGAAGGATTTAAAAGGCTCCTAAAAAATTTAGCACTGCCCTCAACCCTGGGGAGCCCCACCAGCCTGATGTGCACCCAGTTCTGTAAGGCTTTGAGCTCAGCTGTGAGAGACCCATCATCCTGCTGTTCACCCAATGGACTGGATGAGCTCTGTACTGGACACTTTGTCCAGAAGGATACTGTGAGAGGCAGTATTGAGGCTTTGCTGAAATCCCAAAACCCCATATCTATTGGCTTTGCTTGGTCAGCTTAGTGGGGTGACCTTTCCATGAAGGGAAATTCAGGTGGTTAAGCAGGACTTCCCCTTGTGAACCTGTGTTGGCTGTGACTGACGACTGCATTGTCTCCCTGGTGTTTTTCAGTAACTCCCAGAATAACCTTCTCCATAATTTTACCAAGCACCATAGTGAGACTGACAGGCCTGTAATTATCAGGGTTGTCCTCTTGAAAACTGGGACAATTTTGAGTGCAGCTGACCAGTGTCGTTTAGGAGGTGTTCGAGCAAAACATGGTTGTGTGTTAGGTGAGATCAGGGGTGTTCTCTAGAAGTAGATCTCCCAAATTTTCCTGGTGCCTCATTTCTAACTGCAGAGAGGCCCAGGGTTGCACAGTGTGTTCCCTTGAAATGTAACTAAACTGGAAGGTGCAAACTTCTGTCAAATCAGGGCACCCTGGGCACAGAAAGAGTCTGAGATCGGGCTGAAGTAGAAACCCTTGGATGTGGATAGTGTTGGTGCCACACTCCAGCATGAGCCATTACTGGCTGCAGATTTTTTGCATCCCTCTGCTTGCTTTGTGCTTTGGCCCACAGCAGTCCTCACCTGGGAGGCCAAGTCCTCTGGGGGTCTGGGCTGCCTTTGAGCCTTGTTTGCATCAGTGAAGTGCTCTGTGTATGTCTCTGGTTGTTTGTCTCCTTTCTTCCCTTCTCAAGCAAACGCCACTGCCATCAACCTTCCCACGAGCACCTTAGAAATCCAGCGGTTCCCCCGGGAGCCCCAGAGGAGCACAGGGGCTGAGAGGCCAGAGAGGGGAGCAGGGCCTGAGCCCATCACAGCTGCTGTCATTCCCCAGATCAGCGGGGTGCAGACCTGCAGCACAGTCCGTGTGCTGGAGTGGAAAGATGGGGTGGCAACTTTGCCTGGGAGTAACCTGCGGGTAAGTGTAGCCCTGGGCCACTGGGTTGGACCCCTTTGCCTTTCCCACAGCTGCTTGTTCTTGTAAATCCCTCAGCCTGTGCCAAGCAGGGGGCACCAGGATGTGCTGTGGCCTCCCTGCCCCTCAGCTGAATGATTCCTCATGTGCTCCAGTGCCCCATCCCTATCGCCCTGCCATCCTGGGGGCTTAGCACAGAGCTGACAGAGATGTCTGGGCAGCTGCAGCAGCTCTGCCCTGCTCAAGGAGGCACAGAGCTGCTACGTGCTGGGCAGGACATCTTCCCTTCCAAACTGTGCTGTGGACTTGGCTCTGCCCGAGCTCCTGCCCTCACCCTGGGAGCAGCAGCCCTGTGCTTGTCCAGCAGTGGGTGCCTCAGGGGTACCCTCAGTGCATGACAGCTTGCAGAAAATGCACCCATTTCTCAGCTGCTGCTCAGCCTCAGGACACCTCATCCTGCAGCCACCCACCTGCCAGCTCCAGCCGTCACCGGAGTGCCCAGCACAGGCTGCAGGCAGGGCCCCTTCACAGGGCCTGGGGTGCTGTGCTCACTTCTGTCCTCAGAAGAGCTGTCCTCTTGTCAGACACGCTGATGACCAAACCATGCCCCTCACTTTCACACCCACACCCAGTCACAAGTCTGTCCTCGTAGCTCTTTTTCCTCGCTTTTGTTCAATGATACAGTTCCGGATAAATGAGTACGGGACGCTGAAGGTGGTGAGTGCTGATAAGATGCCTCCTGTGGAAGCTGTGAAGGAGGGTCACACAGAGGGAGATGGGGACTCTGAGGTGGCACCTCCCAGCAGAGACAATCCTACCGTGGCTCAGGGTAAGGGCACCGAGGTGGCACTTGTGGGGTGGGTACCACCATCTAGCGGATGCTGTCTGGTGTCTGTGTGTGCGAGGCAAATGTCTGCTGTGTGTGCTGTCCTTCCCTGTGCCTCACTGCTCCTCTCTGTGTCCCAGACGTGCCGGAGCAGCCCACGCTGCCGGCGGCAGAGGGCCTGTGCCACTGCGACACCTGCGGCCGCAGACACGTGTGGGACGGGGCCCGGGAGGGCAGGGGCTTCTGCAGCGAGCACTGCCACCAGCAGTTCAAAGAGAGGTACAGGAACGGGGCTCTGGCCCTGCAGAGCCGCATCCATCCCCTGCCCTCCTCCCTGCCCTGCTCCACAGGCTCCAGCAAGGGCAGTGAGCGCATCTGCCTCTGGCTGGTGCTGGGGGTCCCGTGTGTTCCGCTTGTTTCTGGAGGCAGGCTGGGGGAAAGAGAGCTTCCCAAGGGAACAGCACAGGAGACAGGTTTTCTCCTGCCCAATTTGTGGCCTTGTAAACATGTATTTGCTGCAGTGGGGGCATCCAGGCTGAGCAGCAGTGGAAGGCCACAGGTCACAGGGGTGTTTCCAGCCCTACTCCTGACCAGTGTGTGGCTCTCAGGACTTGTTTTCCAGTATCTCTGGTGCAGCTTAGAGCCCTGCTACTAAACTAGATCTTTTTTGATCCATCCCTGGGTTCAGGTTTCTGGCACTCAAGTGTGTGAGGGTGACTTTGGCCTATCCCTGGCTCTAACTCTTGGCAACTTGTGTGTGTACATCCATCAGGAGTGGTGGGGGCACATATGAGAAAGAAATGGGGGGACAGTGATTGTCCAGCAGGCCCTCCCTTACTGACACTCCAGGCAGTGTCACCATGCTGCAGTGCTTGGCCCTCCCTCCGTCTGTGCAGGTCTGTCATCGTGGAAAACTCTGCCAGCAGCACCAATGCCACTGAAATCCTCAAGCCCGTGAAGAAACGAAAGAGGAAGGACTATCAGAGCCCCTCGGAGGAAGAATATGAATCTGAGCAAATGGTAGGACAAAGGGAGGAGGGGCTGTGTGCAGCCAGTGTCCCGGGGGTGGGGGCCAGCCCTGTGTGCACAGAGCTCATCATGCTGCTCTGGGCTCTGTCAGCTGCAGGCCAAACAGGAAACGGGCTGGCCAAAATGCCAAAAAGACTGGAATGTGTGGAGATGAGGGCTCCTAGCTCTGGGCTGGTTGTTTGGCATGTGGAGCACTGAGGCCTGGGCAGTGCCAGCCTGTCCAGGCTGGGCTGTGGTACTGAGCACTCCCAGCTGCTCTCAGCTGAGTCTGGGCCACCAAAGCAAGGGCTGAAGTAGGGGTGTGTCTGTCTGTGTGCTGGGTGTCCTGGGGAAGGGAGAGGCTGACTGGGCAAGGAAGCTCTGCCCTGACCGTAGCAGGTCCAGTCTAGGTGTGATTGCACCAGTCAGCACCAAAGTCCCTGCAAGCTCCCATCATCAGATTCTCTGGCACCCATTTCTGGGCCAGGCGTTGGTCAAACCATGGAGCTCGTGGAGGTGCACTGTGGCCCTGGACACCAGTGTGGGCGTACAACACACAGCCAAAAACCTCTGTGTGGACCTGGGTTCTGTTTTGTCTGCTCTCATTTCTAGGAGGAAAAGCAGGAAGAGAGGAAAAGCTCTGTGGAAGACTCTGCCATGAGCAATCTGGAGGCTGAGGCGTGGAATGGGAGCCAGCACGGTACGGAGGGCAGGGTGGGCGGTGGGGTGAGCAGGCCTGCCGGGGCTGGGGGCTCCCACTGCAGGGCTGGATCCTTTTGGTGCTCCTGCAGGGTTAAACACCCACTGCAATGTGCTGACACGTGGTCCTGAAGGCTTGTGAGCTCCTCTGCTTGCTTGATCCTGCTCTCTCTGTCTCTTTCCGTTTCTCTCCTTTCCTCTCTTTCTCTCCATGGGAAGAGGGCACCCCTACGGACACGGCCTGGCCCGTGCTGGACAGAGCTCCCTGTCCCTCCCCTCGGGAGCTCAGTTTGTCACTGGCTCGTGGACTCTGTTTGCTCCCAGGGACACTGTCCTGAGCAACAACAGGACTGCACCACGTGTGGCTTTGCCCTCCCCCGGGATGGGCTCATGGGGAACTTCCCTTGTGGCATCAGGAGCTCACACGTTTGGGAGCTGCTCCTGTATGTGGGGTGCCACTGAAGCCATGTGATTTGGGGTTGCTCATCCCTGGGGGTCTATTCCAGGACTGTATCAGAGATCTCAAAGCAGAGCTGTCGACATGAAGGGAAAGGAGACAAGCTGTGGGATGCAGTGTTTGCTTGCTTGGTTTTTTCCCTGCAGTGTCAAGGAAAACTTTAGGAAACACTGAAAATAAACACTTATGGGAAACCTTTTGTCTTAGAGTACTGAAAGTCATACTCAAAATAATTTTAAAATTAAAACTGTTTCAACTTCATACTCCTCTCCATAGCCAAGTGCAGGGACAGTGGCAGTGGCCAGGTGTCATTAACCCTTGATGTTACACTGAGTTAAGCACCGTTAAAAAGGAATCTCAGATCTCATATCTGCTTCTCACTCTGAGCCCTGAGCATGTAACCTTCCCCGCATACAAGTTAGCAGGGATGAGCTTTGTTACTTCAGCAATCTATTTTCTCTTGTTTTAGAAGTTCTTCAGCAAACAAAATACACACCTGGGTGCCTCAGTGCAGCTGTCAGTGTATGCTCTGACTCTTGGTGCATTTGCCCCAGAAGTGCAGAACTTTTACTCACAGATTCCCCAGCCATGCCTGGCACTTTTTCCATGTCCTAATGAGTATTAAAAGGTTCTTCACTCTGAAGTGTCAACAAAGCAAGGTTAGTCACCTTGCTCACTGAAGTTCAGCTTTAATTTCTTAGCTAAGTTTCTGCTTTTTTCCATCTCCACTTCTCCTAAGCCCAAAGGAGGAAGGAGCTGGTCTGTTTTTCCCCTGCATTTGTGGCCTGTCCTACCTGAGGCAGTCTGCCGTGGCTGACCTGTAGCTGGGAATTCCTCAGCAATGGAATAGGCACAGCACCCCTGGAGTCCCTTCAGCTCCTGCAAATAAGGGAGACAAAGAAGCTGGAGAGCAAGAGACTTGAGTTGTATCTCATGGGTCTTGGGCAAGGCCTTTGTGACCTTCTCAAAGGCATGAAGGGTCGCCTTCCTGCCTGTGAAGAGACAATGCTGTCTTCTTTGTCATATGGGCAAATTTATCTCTAGGGCATCAGGGCCTTGCTGTGCCACGGGAGCTCAGCTGGCTGTCTCAGAGCAGAGGATGGCAGAGCTGGGATGTGAATCTGCTGCTGGTTTGACTGTCTAGGAGCCCCTTGCAGCTGGGAATGATTCCAGACCTCTCATGAACCCTGCTGGCTGCCCCAAATCCATCCTGTGTGGACATAGCAGATGTTCTGGCTGGAGGAGCGTCTGTCCCTCACAGTCCCTGGAATCCCAGACTGGCTGGAAGGAACCTTAAAGCCCATCTGGTTCCACCCCCTGTCATAGGCAGGGACACTGCCACTAGCCCAGGCACTTACTGGGACATGGCTCAGGACCTTTGGGTCACAGGGGCTCCTGGCTCTGCCCCTCGTTGTGCAGATGGCCAGGTGTGCTGGAGAAAGGGCTCTGTTAGGATGGTGCTGAGCTTTGCAGGGCTGCAGGACCCTGTGTGAGAGTGGGGCAGGGCTGGAGAAGCCCCTCAGCAGCGTTTGTGTGCGTTTGTGCTGCGCTCAGGTGCCAGTGAGGAGAAGAAAGAAGGCTGGTCTTGGGCGTCCTACTTGGAGGAGCAGAAAGCTGTCGCTGCCCCTTTAGATCTCTTCCAGGATGTGAGTTGGGATTTTCCTGTCTTTTTCCCTCTTTCATCTTCTCTTTTCTTTCCCTTTTTTTTCCCACCCCTTCTCCTTTTCCTCTCTTCCTTGCTTCCCTGTTTTGCGGGACTCTGAGCAATAGCCAAGCTCGTTGTCAGCTGGAAGTGACCGGGCAGCTTCCAGTTTTGATTTGCCCAGAGTCCCACTCCCCAGCAGGGTGCTGGCCCCCATCCCAAACACCCCACCTTTGCCCAGGGCACTGCTGTGACTCTGGCAGGGTGGTGGAGCCCTTCCAGCCCTTCCTGGAAGCCAGGTGGGCTCTCCTGAGGCTGCTCTGCAAACAAGTCAGGTCTGTGCCCCACTGCCCCGGCTGCAGCTTTTACCCCAGGGACAACTTGCCTTGCCAATAGCAAGAGATGTAAATCCAGAAGGATGTGAAACACTGGGGTTTTCTATGGGAAAAAATAAAATTTGGATGACAACATAACGTGTGGCCCACAGTCTCTTGGTCCCAGCAGCTCCTGTTGCCTGGTCGTTGCTCCCCTGGTGGGTTCTAGACCCAACACCCTGTGTTGGTTTTACATTGTAGTTTAATTTTTATTTCCAGAACCAAGTAGCTTCCCAGCACAAGAATGGCTTTAAAGTGGGGATGAAGCTGGAGGGGATCGACCCGCAGCACCCATCAATGTACTTCATCCTGACAGTGGCTGAGGTGAGGAGCCTCCAGTGCCCGTGTTCCTCGGTTCCTCCTGGCTTCCCCCAGCCAGAGGCTCTGGGACAGGGCAGGTGCTGCCAGCTGGCCCCTGGAGGAGACAGGGCCTGGTGCTGCAGGAGATGAACTGCTGCTCCAGCACCTCAGGCAAACAAGCAGGGAGTTCCCTGCCAGCTTGGAGGGACAGGACAGAGCACTGTGTTGGTCTCTGATGCAGCACTGGGGGAGGAATTGTGATGGCAACAGCCTATGTCCCTAAGACAGGTCTGAGCCCTTGAGATGGAGGATGTGGAGGCATCCCACTGCCCTTCCTTGTGTCCATGCAGATCCACTTTCCACTCAGCCACGTGGCAGCCGAACCAGCCTTGCCTTGCAGAGCTCCCCAGGTGGCCAGTGTGGCATTAGCCAAAATCCCTGCACCAGCATCTTTCTGGGCTGGAGAAAAGGAAGTCTTTGCACTTGCTGGATCCAACAAGGTGCCCCATCATGGCATTTAATGCACTAGCCTGAACATCCCTTCTGTGAGCTGGCTTGAGATGGCTTTGCACTGATCTTGTTCCATGCTGGACACCCTTTGGGACCAGCTTGTGCCTCCCAGTTTGGGCACTGGCCTGTGATTGACTTTTGGCTTCCAAGGTGACCCATGCTGAGCTGGTGTGTGGGAGGGGAGGGGGTTGGTGCTCAGCCAGAGGCAGCAGCAGTCTCCATGGCCCTGTCCTTCTCCTCCCTCCCTGCTGGCAGGTGTGTGGTTACCGCATGCGTCTCCACTTCGATGGCTACTCCGAGTGCCATGACTTCTGGCTGAATGCTGACTCCCCTGACATCCACCCTGCTGGCTGGTTTGAGGAGACAGGGCACAAACTCCAGCCCCCCAAAGGTAAGGAGTTCATTCATCTCAGGTGGTGGGTCCTGCTGAAGGAGGGGGATGAAGAGTGGGCCAAATGTAGAGCTTGGTGTGGGGGCAGGGTGGCTCCACGGGGCCAGGGAGGGACGCTGCTCTACTGGGGACATTCCACAGAACAACATTCCAGGCACCCATCTCTGCCTGCTCACATTTTGTGCAAAAGTCCTTTGGCTCTGGGTCTCACAGTGCCACCAGGAGGAGCTGTGCTCTGGATTTCCACTCCACTGCTCATGTTTCCTAACATCCCTTCAAAACCAGCCATCAGCCCTCAGCCATGGGCTTTGGGCATCCCGGGGCTGCTGTAGATCCTGTCTGCCTGCAGCAGGATATGCTGGTGGGATGACAGTGGGTCAGGGATGGCCAGGCTCACCCTCACAACCTCCTGGCTGTGAACTCACTGCTGTCATTTCTCCTCCTGAGGGGTTCTAGGTTATAAGGAAGAAGAATTCAGCTGGACAAACTACCTGAAGTTAACAAAGGCTCAGGCAGCTCCTAAGCACCTCTTCATGGTCCGAAACACTGTGAGTAGCAGCATCTCCTTCCTACCAGAGCCTACAGGTTCAGGTGACCCTTCCCCTCCAGCTGAGCAAAATGCTTCCACCAGCACTGGGCTTTGCTTTGTCCATCCCACACCCCTCAAGCACACGGTGCTCAAGAGCCAGGAGCATGTGGCACACTTTGCTGCTCAGGATCTGAACCTTGGACACTCATTTGATATGCCCAGAACTGGTGCTGGTCTGATTCTGTTTCATCCAGGCTGATCTCGTGGACAATTAGATCTGTTACAGAGGTACTGGTGAGGAGAAGCAACTACTACTCTCAATAATTATTTGTCTAAAAATACATCACAATGTGTCATAAGTATAATTCCTTTGTCTCTGTTTTGTGTCTTTGTTGTTTCTATGTCTGCCTATTTTTTTCACATGGAAGCTTGGGTGAGGAAAGTGGGAATATAGGAGAATGAAAATACTGATCATTCCTTTGTCAGCTGCAGAGAGAACTTATCCTGGCAAATCAGCCTCCCCAAGTTTTTATTGTGTCTAAACCCTGCTGTTCATTGCTGCACACCTCACCAGTGTGTGTGATGCAGTGTTTTGCACAGAATCTGGATCCATGAAATAAAGGCAAGGAAGGGAGAAGGGCCCCATCCCAGCTCCTCCTGCCTTGTCTGAGGCATTGGTTGCTGCTGACTGTGACCACAAACAAGCGTTTTGGGACAAAATCAGAAGTAGTGTCAGGTTTTTGCTTCTCTTTTTTTTTTTTTTCTCTTTTTTTTTTCTCTTGGAGTTTACTGCTTATAGAAGATCCTGAGGGTCTGAAGATCACTTTCCCTCTTTCTTTGTGTGGCCCAGCTGAGTTACTTTCTTCCTTCCTCTTTCCTTGCACAGCAGCACACTGCCCACCTGGGAGTCTGCGTGGTCCCAGGGCTGTCTGGAGGCCAGAGTGGGTCTGGTTTTGGGAGGGTTTGGGCAGGTGCCTCCTTGCAGCAGGCATAGCAAGTGATGAGGAATGAGCTGGGGCTGCAGCTCTGAAAAAGCCCTGCCCCTCTCTCCTGCCAGCAGGAGGCTTCCCCAGGCTTCAAGGTGGGCATGAAGCTGGAAGCCGTGGACCGCATGAACCCTTCCCTGATCTGTGTTGCCACAGTGACTGACGTGGTGGACAATCGCTTTCTGGTGCACTTTGACAACTGGGATGATACTTATGACTACTGGTAAGTGCACAGAGGCTCTTGGGGGACCAGCGGTGGGGAGACACCCATGGAGGGCCCTGTGTAAGAGCTTGGGTATGTTTTCTAGGTGTGATCCCAGCAGTCCATACATCCACCCAGTTGGATGGTGTCATGAGCATGGCAAACCCCTCACACCTCCTCAAGGTGGGTCAGTGATCAGTCAGGTGCAGCCTGGGAGTGCATCCCCTCAGGAACAGGCTTCCCAGGGTGGTGTGGGGGTCCTGGGGGCACAAACCTCCTGCCTAGGCTCCTGTACACATGTTCAGGTGCAGCATGGTGCTCGTGTTGGGCCAAGTCTCCCCTCAGAGATACGAGAAGGACTCCAGCTGTCTGTGCACACCCAGCTGTTTCTGCTTCCTTGTGCTGTGGGTTTCACGGTCCATTAAAAATAGCAGCACTTCTTGGTGTCTCTCAGGTTCCCGTGTGCCTGGTACAGACTTGATTTGCTCTCAAAGGCAGTGGGGCATTCTGGGGTGCTTTCTGACTTCCTGCAGGCATGTCTCACCTTCTGCATCTTGCCCCTTCCAGATTATCCTGATCCAGACAATTTCACCTGGGAAAAGTACTTGAAAGAAACTGGAGCGTCTGCTGTCCCAGCTTGGGCCTTTAAAGTGGTGAGTGTCACATCATCTGCTCCACCCCACCTGGGCAGGAATTGGGGTTTTCTTGTCAGGTCTTTGCTTCTGTGACCAGTGATATTCTGTATTCTCCTGCCACAGGCCTAGGCTTTGGATCTACATTCAGGGTTCAGAAGTCAGGGCTACCCTGAGCAAATAGTTCAAAATCGGGAAAAAAAGAGGAAATGACTGTGCCCTCAGCTAAACAGGAGCTGAGTGATGGGAAATAATTTAGGCTTGCTTGATTAGTTTTTGTCAAACTGCACCACCAGCAGCCATGTCTAGCCAAGCATGGGTACAATATAGATCCCCAAAATATATCTCTTAGAGACCTCCTTCCCTGGGGCACATTTTGTTAAAGACAGCTCAAATGCAGGAAGCCTGTTCCCTCTCTCTCCTGTTGCCACTGTGAGCTGGGGTGGCTCTTCCCTGGCCAGGCCAGGGCTGGGAGCTGGGCTTGGGGAAGACACAGTGCTGGGAAAGCTCCTGACGGGGCAGGAGCCTGAAGCAGGGCCCTGCTCCCCCTGACTGGGCTCTTCCAGCGCCCGCCCCACGGCTTCCTGGTCAACATGAAGCTGGAGGCCGTGGACAGGAGGACTCCTTCCTTCATCCGAGTGGCCAGTGTGGAGGATGTGGAAGATCACAGGATAAAGGTGGGTGCTGAAGCATCAGTGCTGAGCCTGTGCTGGCTCACTCCTGCCCCTCCCAGCTCACCAGGAGCGCTCTGCAGAAGCACAGTGTGCACAGGTGGGCACGTCCCAGTGCCTGGATCCAGCCTTGTGCTGCACTTCAGCTCTACCCTGCTGCTTGCTCTCAGCTCAGAGGGCTCCAGAGCTCCTCAGAGAGGTGTGCTGGCGTTTGAAGGGTGACCCCTCTGCTTGCTTCCCCAGGTCCATTTTGATGGCTGGAGCCACGTGTATGATTTCTGGATTGATGCGGATCATCCAGACATCCATCCCATGGGCTGGTGCTCAAAAACAGGACACCCATTGCAGCCTCCTCTCAGTAAGTGCTGCACCTGTGTCAGCTCCTCCCCACAGGGCAGGAGCACGCCAGACACCACTGTCACTGCCACCTGCCCGTGCGCAGGGATGGGAGGACGGGTTCTGGCTGGGAATGGGTGGGGAGGAGAGGCTGCCCCATGGATTTGTCAGTTGGAAAAGCCCTCCCTGTTAGGTGCAGGCAGGGAGCCCAGAGCCCTGGCTCTGCCTGGGCTTGCAGCCTTGACAGCCTTTCCTCTCCTCCACCTGCAGGGCCAAAGGAACCAGCCTCCTCTGCCCATGGGGGCTGCCCAAGCCTGGGCTGCAAGAGCATCCCTCACTCCAAGAGCTCCAAGTACAGCTTTCACCACAGGTGAGCTCCCTGGCATGGCCCACAGGGGCACAGCTCCTTCCCTGCCAGGCTGGGCCAGCTCTTCCTCTGCTCCTCCTCACCTGCTACCCCCACAAGCATCCAGCCCTTCCCTGCACTCACCCCACGCCTGGCTCTGCCCCCTGCTCCCCCAGGCCAGGCCCTGGGACAGCACCAGGACCCCAGCTGGAGTAACCCCTGTGAGCCCCTCCTGTGCCTGTCCTGCAGCCCCAGAGCCCCTGAAGTTGTCCCGTGTGTCCACCTTCCGTGGGCACCTGTGGGCTACGGAGAGGACAGTGCAGATGCTGTTCTCTGACCCCAGCTGTGAGGATGCTGTTCCCCCACCCCTCTTGGATGCCTTTCCTTGTCAGGCTTTGAAGGCTGGGAAGTCCCTGAGCAGTGCATGGTTCCAGCTCAGGCAGTCACTTGAGGGACCTTTTCCAGGATAAACCAGGCTGGTTCTAGTGCCAACCCCAGCACTGGGCTGGTGTCAGAAGGGGCCAGTATGGTGGAATACCCATAAGGATGGGAGGACAGGTCTGCCTCCCGGGGCTTTCTCAGCTGGCCACGCTCCTGGCACCCGCTTACTGCTCGCTCTGAGGCTGGGCTGGAAGCCTGTGGGGCAAGGGAAGATGGAGGAGACTCGGGGAGCCCCCGTGAGCTGCTCCATCAGCACACTGGGGGCTTGCCCAGGGTTGCAGGGATGCCAGAGGGCCAAGGTTTGTACCTGGAGGGACTGGCTGTGCCCTGCCCCTGCCCCCAGCAGCCTGGCCTCTGGAATTCGCTCAGCACATCTTTCCTCTGCCTTCCATGGCCAGGGCGATGGCTGCCCGTGCTCGGGGACAGAAGGGTGGCCCTGCTGGCTCGTCCCCCCGCGCTGCCCCAAGCTGGGCCCAACGCTTGTGTCCCCTCTGTTCTCTAGGAAGTGCCCCACACCGGGCTGCGACGGGTCAGGCCATGTGACGGGGAGGTTCACAGCCCATTACTGCCTCTCAGGGTGCCCGCTGGCAGAGAAGAACCAGGGCAGGCTGAAGGCCGACTTGTCTGACACCGAGGCCTCGACTCGCAAGAGGAGCCCCATGGGTTTCCCTCAGCGAAAGAAATCTCGGCACCACGGGAGGTAGGGGCACGGCCCCGTGCAGGGAGGGCCCCTGTGCCACCACTGCCCACCCTGGCTGGGGTCACCAGGCTGCAGAGGCTCCTTGGCCTCGGTCCTGCCAGCTCTGCTGGGTATCACTGCGGGCCGAGGCAGATAGGGATAGTCAGGAGACACAGTCAGGAGACACAGACTTGGGTTCTGAGCAGCAGGCAGGAGACCAGGAGACTCCCCGGCCTTTGTTTCTTATCTCTAATATAGCTGTAATAAGGTGACCATGGATTGGAGGGTGGTTATCCCACCTCTCACTTACATTGGTGCAGGAGGTGTCATTCAACCTCCCCTTCTCATGGGGAAGGAATTTCATAACAAGGGCAGTATTTACAAAACATATTCCACTGTTTACATTTACAAGTGTGAGAAGCTACTACACTTCTGCTGTAATATGAATGCTCAGCAAACTAAGAAAGGTCATGGCAACAGGCGGGCACCTCTCTCGCTTTTCCTTCCCACGGTTTCTGGCTTTGGCTGTCAACCCTTTGGGGCAGGGTCCAAGGGGTCCCTGCTCCCACTGCCCAGGCCTTGCTCTGGGTGCTGGGGAGGAGGGCCCTGGGGCCAGTCCCAGCCCAGACAGACATCAATCTTCCTGTCTCTTTAGAGGGAGACCTCCAAAGTACCGCAAGATCCAGCAGGAAGACTTCCAGAGTAAGTGCCATCCTCTGCCATGGTGTCACTGCAGGGCAAGGCTGGAGCAGCGGGGCTGGCTCGGGGTGCTGGGGGCAGGTCTCCCTTGGCTCACACAGGTCCGCCCCAGTGAGGGGTCAGCTGCCAGAGCTGACCATTGGTAAGGTCCCAGCCTTGTGCCAGGGCTCATAAGGCTCCCTTAGTTTGATTCTGGGCTTATGGCTGGGAATCTTTGAGTGCTTTAGGGCATGGATTAGGATCCTCTTTATGGCAGTGTATTTTCTGTGGTGCTTTGCCCTCTTCAGAAGGGATAGCGGGAAGTTGTGCCCCAAAATTTCAGTGTGGTTGTGAAGTGCCAAATTATTGCTGCCACACAGAAACTGATGCTGGACACTTGGCTTGGCCTTTAGTTCTGATGCCTGACCAACGCAGATGCCTGGTGTGTGTGCGCCATGCAGCATCCCTTTCACTATGGGCTGTCCTGCCACCTACCCCACCGCTGGGGGTGTGTGGAAAATGAATGATTCAAGGTCCTGAGAACAAGGCAAAGCCAAGCTTGTCCCAGCTTCCTTCCCCAGCATCCCTAATCCCACCTGAGTGAACACTTGGATACACTGACACCCTGCTGACTCAAGGGACAGCCACCAGCTCTTGAGACCTGCATGGGGTGTTCTCATCCTTTACCTGGTATCACATGTTGTGCTTTATCCCCAGCTATTTCCTCAGACAATATGCACCAGTCACTCTTCATGTCCGCCCTGTCCGCCCACCCCGACCGCTCCCTGTCCCTGTGCTGGGAGCAGCACTGCAAGCTGCTGCCAGGGGTGGCCGGCATCACAGCAGCCACAGTGGCCAAGTGGACCATTGATGAGGTGAGGTGCTTTGGATGGCTCCGTGCTGGCCCCTGATGTGCTGGCGGGGCTGGCAGCGCCTGCCCGGCTGTGCGGCACCGTGGCGCTCACGCCGGGCACTTCAGCAGCCACGTCCCTGGGCCAGCAAGGAGGGGTGTGCTGGACACGTCGTCACCTTCATCCACTCCCTTGGGCAGCCGTGGTGACCCTTGTTAAGGCCTGAGGAGGTGGAGCAGCTCTGGCACCAGCCCCTGCAGCCCCTGCCTGCTCTTGGGCACTGGCACAGGCTGCCCAGGGCAGTGGTGGAGTCACCATGACTGGCAGTGTTCGAAAGTTGTGGGCATGTGGCACCTGGGGCCGTGGCTTAGTGAGTGGTGGCCTTGGCAGTGCTGGTTGGCCTCGACCATCTCAGAGGGCTCTGACAACCTCAGTGATCCCCTGATGTCTCCATTACCCCCCTGGGTCCCCCACAGGCCCGGGGCCAGGGGTGGGCTCTGGCATGGGCGGGCAAAGCAACTGCAGCCTCTGCCCCGAGAGCCCCGTGGCACCTTGCAGAGCTTAAAATGTGAGGATGTGGGCTCAGGGGAGTCTCCAGCCAGAAACATTGCTCTGTCTTGGCATTTCTCTCATTTATTCCAAGGTTTTCAGCTTTGTGCAGACTCTGACGGGTTGTGAGGACCAAGCCAAGCTCTTCAAGGATGAGGTGAGAAGGGCTGGTGGATGAGAGCAGGTGGTCAAGGACAGCTGTCTGCCACCAGGGCTGGGAGGAATTGGCCAGGGGCCTTCCTGTAGTGGCTTTGTGCTGGATGCTGAGGCACATCCAGCACCTGGCAGTGGTCCTGCCCTGCAGCCCCACTGCATGGGAGTGTGCAGCCATCTGGCTGTGCACATACAGGGCAGGAGGGGAGCTGCTGACCCCCAGGGAGCTGTGCTGCCCTTTTCCCCTAGGATGGGGAATGGAGGGACCCTCTCAGGGGATGTGGATAGGCGGCAGGAGGATGGTGCTCCAGCCTTAAAAGCACCATTGCCTCCAGAGGGGAGCTGCTCTTCCTCCCCCTTTCATCTTTCCCCCTCTGCTCCTCACCAGCAGAGCAGTTGGGTGGCACTGCTGCCTGTCCGGGTCGGTGTTCTTGGACCCTCTGTGGGCAGACATGGTGGGGTGGCTCTGACACCTGGGGCTGATCCTGGGCACTCTGGGTACAGCCACTGTCACACCCTGTCTGAGAATGGCCCCTGTGCTTCAAGGATGCTCAGGCAGGCCAAGGTGAACTGGGGCAGTGTCCATGGGTGCTGGTTTCTGGAGCAGGGAATGGATGGCTGCTCATCCAGAGCAGGTCGTGGTGGCTCTGTGCTGTCCCGTGGGGTTCCAGCACAGAATCCCAACCTGGCTACAGTGTGAGCTCCTGGGATGGCCCCTGGAAGGTCCTTTGCCCCTCTGCCCTATTCCTGGGCACATGACCTTCCAGCTGGGGTTTCCGTGGGGCAGTGTGGGAGTGCTGTGGGTGGCCCTGTCCTGCTGTCTGGGGTCATCTGTGGCTTCTGCTCAGGTTGTGCTGGTGCTGGCTGTCCCCAGGAGTGCCAGCCCAGGTTTGCAGTGAGTGCCTTTGTCCTGCTCTCCCCCCCAGATGATCGATGGCGAAGCGTTCCTCTTGCTGACACAGGCTGACATCGTCAAGATAATGAGTGTCAAGCTGGGCCCAGCACTTAAGATCTACAATGCCATCCTCATGTTCAAGAACGCTGATGACACCTTAAAGTGACTTCTCTTGGCCCAGCCGGGACCCTCCCTCATCACTGGTGCTGCCCAACTGTCTGGTCAGGACAGAGATTCCCCCAGCCGACCGCAGCTTGTCACATCCTGCTCGTGCCCTCCCAGATGCCACATATCCACTCTCCCCCCAGTCCATCTCCCATCCTCTTCCTTCCTCTCTGCCTCCTGCAGCGCTGGGCCCAGGCTGGCCCCAGGCCTCGGGGCGGTTGCAGGGAGGGAGGGTGGACGTGGCTCTGGCCCATCTTAGCCCCACAGCTGCCCCCACGTCCCGCGGTCCTGCCCCGGCTCGGGGTGCTGAGGGCCAGGGGAGCACTGTGG
Organism: Cisticola juncidis; assembly: GCA_013400215.1. Taxonomy (NCBI): domain Eukaryota; kingdom Metazoa; phylum Chordata; class Aves; order Passeriformes; family Cisticolidae; genus Cisticola; species Cisticola juncidis. The sequence goes on along the minus strand of VXBR01006372.1, from coordinate 49,951 downwards.
AGGGTGTCACAGGGCGGGGCTGACACCTACTGGAGTCACCCGGGCAGGAGGAGGGACTGACTGCCTGCTTCCATGCTCACACTCACTTACTGGCTGCTCTTGCCTTTGCTCAGCAGCTGAGAGAGATTTGGGGTTTTTCCCTCTGTGATCCTCTGGGGGTACTTGTGCTAACACCATTTCCAAGGGATGTTCTTGAGGAGCTTCTGCTCATTTTGCCTTTTTCTCTGAATTCTTTTGACTTTCCCTTTATAAGGCCAGTTGATGACTGCTTTGCCCCTGCACTGCACTGCAAACCAGTGGCCACCTCTTGCCCCTTCAAGGAGCAGCTGTCCTGGCTGCTGCTCTGCCCACGACCAGCACCTGTGCTTTATTCCTCTTTCCTGGAACACAGCAGCCCCAGAGCCCTGCCAGGACAGGGCTGGCTGGGTGCAGAAAAGGCTCCATTTCTTCTTGAGCTTCAGACTGTTTTGTCCAGCACTTCTCTGGGAGAAAGGATGCTTGGATAGCTTGTTCCCCTCGCACCTATTAATGAGTCCTCTACAAAGGAAGTGGGGTCCTCTTTGGTCCCTGTATTAGGATCAAGGCCCTCTCTAGAGTGGAGACAGCTGCCAAGGACAAGAAGCATCCATTGCTCCAACAGGCAGATCCAGTCGTTTCTGAAGGTGTTCCTGAGTTGGCTGAGTCGATTCTGCCAAGCTGCCTTCTCCCCTGTCTTTGCCCTCACAAGGTGCCCTGGTTTTTCTGTCTGAAGAGCAGGATCTTTTGCTGTCCCTGGATCCCTTACCTGCAGAGCTAAAAGAAATCCAGCACTTAGCTGGTTTGTTTCTGTCCTTTTCAGAACATAGCACCTTTCCAACAGCGCCACAGGCATTTTGGGAATGCTCATGGAACACTGTCCCTTGTAAGAGAGAAGGGACCAAAGGGCTGCTGAGCCAGAAAAGCCAACATTCCTAAGAGTCCTGACAGAGTCCCAGCAGATTCTGATAGGCCCCTGTGCCTCCTGGCAGTCCCCACATTGCTCTGCATGGTCCATCACCCTGGCACACCTGATGAGGGAGCTGTTGGAGCAGGGGTGGCTGTGCAGTGCTGGAGGATGGCCACCTGCCCAGGGGGCCAGTCCCAGGTCTGCTTCCTTTCCCATTCCCAACAATGACATACCAATAAAACAATTTCCTCCCTTTCCCAGGGGGCCAGTCCCAGGTCTGCTTCCTTTCCCATTCCCAACAATGACATACCAATAAAACAATTTCCTCCCTTTCCCAGTGCCCAAAGACAGGGATGCAGAGATGTGAGCAAGTGCACCAGCAATGTGTCCTGAAGCAGCACTGCTTTGGGAGCCACTGTCACACCTGGGTGTACCTGTTTGAGGCTTCCCATGGAAATGTAGCATTTTGACTCTGTTATTGAATATTTGGGGTCATGTTTGACCTGCTCTTGAAACGTCTGCCGCTTGCTCCTCCCACAGGACTTGCAACTTGTCCATGTCTTTATTTCGTCATTGCTTGGGTTTGATTTAGGCAGCTTTTCCTCTCCTTTCCTTCTTTATGTCCTTGCATCTCTTCAAGCACTGCAGTGTGGCCAGCTGTGGAGAGAGGGAGTGGCAATGAAAAGCTGAGTCCCTGGGCCTCAGAGTCACTCCCTGAGCCACCCTTCATCTGCAGGAAGTGGTGTGGAAGTTGGTCTCTTCGACTGATGGAGAGTCTCTTTCTGTGTGCTGGGGGAGAAGAAAAGGAGCCCTGGGACCTTCAGCCCAGGCTGTGAATGGTGCCGAGACTTTTCCAGGTGTGATCTGGAATAAAAAGGTTCCCTCACACTGGACACAGCCCTTGAGCTTGCAAGGACCCATCTTAGGAAAGCATGCTGTTCTCATCTGCTGAATTCCCACGTGTGCAGTCATTCCTCCTGCTGGGGAAGGGACTCAGCATCATCCCAGAGTGCTGGGAGAGGAGCTGCTACCCAGGCATCAGGTCTGAAACTGCTGTGAAGGAGGGAGAGCCTTGTGTCTCACAGGGCTGCCTGGGAGAGCAGAGGTGGTAAGGAGCTCAGAAGATGCTGCTGAAGGGGAGGAGGAGCCATGGCTGCCCCCCAGGGCTGGGTACAACCAGCACCACTGGCTCTTGCTCTGCTGTTGGGTGCAGCCAAGCCGTGCCCTGCCTGGGCCCCAGCCACACAGGCAGAGGGGCATCCCCACACTGTGGCAGCCACGGCACTGCCTGCCCTGGGCTCTCCTCACCTCCTTCTTGAAAATAGACATGACCTGGACCAGACTGCCAGGGTGCTGTCCCTCATCTGGGGGGGACTGGGCTGCAGAACTGGAGCCCAGGTTCCCACTGGGTCTGAGTTCTGTGCTGGGAGCAGCTGTCAGGAACACCAATCCTTTGGAAGGGTGATGGGATAAGGGAGGCTGAGTTGAGCATCACTTCCTCAGCCTCTCAGGCTGATGTACCTGTTGGGGTACAAAGCTGCTGGATTTGTCTGGGTGAGGGAGTTACAGGGTTTGTAGGTGGTCAAGGGCTATTTACTGTTAAAACTTATAACCTTCTGTGTCCTTTAAAACCAAACCCAAAGCATCGTGTACATGTGGATGGGTGATTGTGGGAGTACCATGACGCCATTCCCCTGCTGTTGATGTGTTGCTGTTTTAGGGTGGGGGTCTCTGGGGCTGTGGAGGCAGCAGATGCCCATCCCAGGGTCTCGTGTGATGTGTCTTCTGTGAGCAGTTGTCCCTGGTCCCAGCAGGGAGGCCAAGAGAAATAAGGTTTGCTGCACCCCTGGCCTTGGTAGGTCCTCCATCCCCACAGAGCATTGAGTGGGACAGCTGTGGCCAAGGCAGAAGCACCAAAGTTTTCTGTCCTTCCCCTTTTGCCTTACCAGTTCAGAGGCATTCATTGCCATGTCACTAAGAAGCCAGAGAGGACAATGGGCTGGGTCTGGCCCACAGATTCCCCTCTGGGGCCTTTTTGAGAGATGTGACTGCAGCCAGCATTTCTAAGTCAATGAAGAATTCTTCAAGTCAAATGTTTTTCTGAGTGGAGGTCCTCAAGTCTCTGTTTCTGCCACTCCTGCCCCTGCAGCTGATGTTGGCAGGGCTTAGCTGGAGCCATGGGGGAAGTCCCACTACATGCTCCAGCCTCAGCTGTGGGGTGTCTTCTGGGGGCACCGGTCTGGGGCAGACTCTGGGTGCATGGGAGCAGGTGTAGCCTTTTGGAAAACTTTCCTCCTCCTTATGGAAATGGGCAGCACTGGGAGAGTGCAAGCCAAGGTCTCCATTTCCATGAGAGCAGCCAGCCTGGAATTCAACAGGGAGGGCAGCTGTGCCTGCGCTACCAGAGCACAGCCACCTTCCTCTGCTGCTTTCCATGGTGATCACAAGCACTTTCAGAAGAGAAAAGCACCCTCCAAATGGTCTACAAGGGCAGGGGGCTTAGGGCAGCTGCTGCCTGCAGGGGCATCTCTGGGCCTGTGGGTGCAATGAGGGTGTTGGAAGAGGGAGCCAGGAGAGGGATGTGACTTAGCTACTCGGGTTCCTCACTCCTCATCCTCCAGAAGAGCTCCTCAGTGCAGAAAGGGAAAGACAGGAGGGCTGCAGCTTGTGTCCCTTCTTCCAGCCCAGCCCTTCCCTTCCCTCTGGAGCCTGAGGCTTGCTTGTCCTTGGAGGGGGGAATGGGGACCATATTGTGGAGGGAGTGTGATTATGATAACAAAAGCTTTTTTGCACTTTCATTAATTTTGCACTCTTTCTTAATTTCTTTTTTTCTGTGTTTTTGATATCAGCGCCTCCTGTCTGTGTTTTCATAATGAAAATCTTTCTGTTCTAGCCAGTGCAGCTATTCCGGAACTGTGTGTCCTGAATGTACAGAGATTTAAAGGCTCTCTATATATAAATTTACAGTGGTATGAAAGTAAATTTATATATATAGATGATGGTGTGATGTGTTTTGTCAGTGTTTTAAAATAATAAACGAATGTGAGCAACGGAGGCCTGTGAAGCAGGAGTGGTCACTGTGCTGTGGGACCGGTCACTGCACTGTGGGTGAGGTCACTGCTGCAGGGCAGTGGGAGCAATCAGTGTGCAGTGGGGTAGCAGGAGCAGTCACTGTGTGCTGGGAGAGGTCACTGCACCCATCACTGCGTGGGAGCGTGGTCACTGTGTGGCAGGTGAGGTCACTGGAGTGGTCAGTGTGCAGCAGGAGCAGTCACCGTGTGGGAACAGGCACAACCTGGCTGGAGCAGTTACTGCGTGCCAGGAGTGGTCAGCAGAGTGGTCAGTTGAGTGGTCAGTGCAGCAGTCACTGTGCAGCAGGAGCAGTCACTGCAGCAGTCACTGTGTGGCCGGGGATCAGTGCAGCGGTCACTGCAGAGATCCCTGTGCAGCCAGAATAGCGTCAGTGCAATGGTCAGTGCAGAGATCTCTGTGCAGCCAGCATAGGTCAGTGCAATGGTCAGTGCAATGGTCAGTGCAATGGTCACTGCAGAGATCCCTGTGCAGCCAGCATAGCGTCAGTGCAATGGTCAGTGCAGAGATCCCTGTGCAGCCAGAATAGCGTCAGTGCAATGGTCAGTGCAGAGATCTCTGTGCAGCCAGCATAGGTCAGTGCAATGGTCAGTGCAATGGTCAGTGCAATGGTCACTGCAGAGATCCCTGTGCAGCCAGCATAGCGTCAGTGCAATGGTCAGTGCAATGGTCAGTGCAGCGGTCAGTGACCCGTGTGTTCCTGGGTGTTCCACCGCCCGCCCGCCCCGCGGGACCCCCGAGGCAGCCGGGACAGGGGCAGTAATCGTGTCAGGGACGGCGATAGGCACGGTTTATTTATCCCGGCGCGAGCTGCTGGAGGGGAATAGCGGCGGCGGTACCGGGGCGGTGGCCGGCGGGGCAGCGCT
>VXBR01006372.1:19849-34195 GCA_013400215.1 Cisticola juncidis | reverse complement strand
CCAGGCCCAGCTCTCTTGGTCTACAATGACGCCGTCATGTCGCCCCGGGACTGGAAAGGGATTCAGCACCCAGGGGTGTCACACAAGCGGGAGGATCCCCGCACTGTGGGGCGCTTCGGCTTGGGCTTCACCTCTGTCTACCACCTGACTGGTGAGTGGCAGTGGGAGCCTCAGCTGGGACTGAACTGGGGATGTGGGTTTTACTGGAGGCACTGAACTACAGGTGCTGGAGAGAACTGAGAGGCACTGGGGGTGTACAAAAGGGAGGGCTGTGTCCAAAGTGAGGATACCTGAAGCATCAGGAGGCTGGGAGGAGGCTGGCTGGCAGTGGAGGGCAGGGCTAGGGGGACAAACTGAGGAAGGACTGGTGAATTGAGATTAAGCTTTAAATTGTGGGAGGCACCGTGGGGATAAACTTGAGGCCATTATGGGGGCATTTGGGGCACCGATGGGTTGGGATGATGTGGGAAGGCAGTGGTTTCCATCTTATCTCTGTGGCCTCATGGTTCCCGTGTCTCTAGACCTGCCAGGTGTGCTGAGCCCCCCATATCTGGGGGTGCTGGACCCGGAATGCCAGGTGCTGCCTGGTGCTGGCAAGCGCTGGGACATCTCTGAAGCCCAGGACCTTCCTGGCCTTTTTGAGCCCTTCTGGGCTGGGCTGGAAGCTGTGGGACAGCACCGTGCCTCAGCCCAGGGCACCCTCTTCCGCTTCCCGCTTCGCCGGCAGCCCTCGGAAATTGCTGCAGGGGTCTCCGATCCTCAGCGCATCCGCAACCTTATGCAGACCTTCCTCACAGAGGCTCCTCTCGCCCTCCTCTTCCTCCGCCATGTCCGCCGCGTGGCCCTGCACCGTGTGGCTCCTGATGGGGTCCAGACACTCATGGGAACACTTGTGGCATCCCCTCAGCCTCTCCCTGTCTCAGTGCCATCAGGGGATGAGGGGCTGAGTCTGGCGTGGTGCCTGGTGGCCCTGCACGGGGATGGGGTGGGTGCTGGGAGCGAGTGGCTGGTGGCCACGGGCAGGGCCACTGAGGGACCAGCCGTGGCTCTGGGCACCGGGCTGGGGTGCTGCCCTGAGCTGAGCCTGGCACACCCCCTCCACGGGGCCTGCCAAGGGCGGCTCTGCTGCTTCCTGCCACTGCCAGCCACTGACGAGATGGCCACAGGGCTGCCCGTCCATGCCAGTGCTCCCTTTGCCCTCTCCGATGATCGCCGCCACCTGCGCTGGCCCCAGGAGGGTGAGAAGGGTGAGGAAGATGCCCGCTGGAATGCTCTCCTGCTGCTTGACCTCCTGCCCCGGGTATACAGCCATTTGGCCACCGTGGCCGTGGCTCTGCCCGCTGCAGGTGCCTACAGCTTGTGGCCAGACCCCGAGCGCACGCCGAGCTCCGGCCGGATCCACAGCCTGGTGAGCCGCGTGTGCCAGGAGCTGGCGGCTGCCCCCATCCTGGTGCCGGCTGCAGAGGGCGCGGCGGGGCGGCTGCGGGCACGCGAGGCTGTGCTGCTGCCGGAGGCTGCGGGGGATGTGGCCACACGGAGGGCGGTCCAGGCCTTGCTGGTGGCATCCGGGGAGCCGGTGGCCGAGGTCCCACCCCACGTGTGGAGGGCGCTGACTTTGGGGGTGCCGAAGGGTCTGCGGGAGGCCACGGCGGGACACGTGCGGGAGGCGCTGCGGCACCACGGGGCTGCAGAGCTCCCGGCTGCCGGCCGCCTCTCCCTGCTGCGCTATGTGGCCAGGGATGGGGGCCATGCTGAGCTCCGGGGCCTCCCCCTCCTGCCTCGTGCCGACGGAACCTTTGTGGCCTTTGGAACTGCGTCAGCCATTGTCTACGTGGACACACCCGACTGCCCCAGGTGAGCCTGCAGCCCCGGCAGCTCCATTCCCTGCAGAGTGGGCAGGACAGTCAGGTGCCCACAGCTGCAGCTCTCTCTCTTGAATTGGGAAGGGGAGCCATGGCCAAACCTGGATATTTGGGCTCCTCACTGCCCTCCTTCTCTCACCTGGTGTCACCAAGTGAGAGCTGAGGCAGGTGCCCAGAAAGCTGCTCCCTGTAACCCCTCTAGTCCCTCAGCACCTCTGTTTGTCCCCACAGGGAGCTCCTGCCTGGCTTGGCTGGGTCCTTCATTCCCTCAGACCTGGAGCCTGGCTTGGACAGCCTCCTGCGAGGCATTGCCAAGGAGGGTAAGAAACGGGGGTCACTGGACTCCCTTTAGGTCTCTTGGTTGCCCCTCCTAATCCCCAACATCCCCAGGCAGCCTTGTACACCTTAGGGTTCCTCTGCAGCCCCAGTATCTCCCTGTAACTTCCTGTCTCCAGGGATCCGTGTCCTTGCTGTTCTTCCCACATTCCCCTGTCCCCTCTGTGTTCCCTTGGATCCTGGGTCTCCCTTTGTTCTTCATCTGAAGACCTCTGTGCTCCCCAGTGCTGATCCCCCTAACACCTTTTTACCTCCCAGATCTCTTTGTTATATCCCCACCCATCTGGGGTTTCTGGGTTCTCTGTGCTCCTATTCTCTCTGTGCTCCCTCCAGAGCCTAGGCCCTCCTATATCCCATATGGGGACCACCCATCCTGTGCAGGTTCTTCCTCCCCCATCCTGAGTCCCCCTGCCAGGTCGCAGGTGTTTCTAGTCCAGCCTCTGCCTCTTGTACACAGGACTCTTCCCCAACCTGATTCTGCTGGATCCAGCTGTGACTGTACAGACCCTGCGCTCGGCTCTGCCCCCCAGCTGGACATCCCAATCTTCAACCCCAGTGACCTGGTGCCCAGCCCAAGGCCCCCCCCAGCCCCCAGCCTCCTGGTTCCCAGCCCTGTGGCAATTCCTGGCCCATCACATGGAAGACCTGGGCCCTCTGGAGGGGCTCCCGCTCATATCCTTGTCTTCACTGGATGCCCCCAGTGTTCATCTGGCTCCACTGATACCTGAGTCCAGTCTTATCTTCCGTGCATGGGAGGACCAGCTCCTGCCACTTGCTGTGGCTTCTGTGCTGGAGTTCCTGGGTTGTTCTGTGGTGCCGCCAGGCACATGGCACCGCTCCCTGTCCCGCTATGTCCTGCCTCCATCCCCTCTCAATGCTCTGCGGGTCCTGGGCAGGCAGGAGGCTGCAGCACTGGCCTCCCGCATGGCCTTGCTGCCTAAAGCGGATGTGGTCACCCTCCGGCTCTACCTGGCAGATGTCCCATCCCTGACAAAGCGGGACATGGCCATTCTGGCTGGTCTTCCCCTCTTTCTGCCACTGCCCTGCTTGGCCACCCCACAGCCCACGGAGCTGGTGCCGGCCGGTGCCACGCCAGTGCTGGAGCCAGAGCTGGTGCTGCCCCAAGATGTGGTGCTGCCGGAGGCTGTGTTGCAGTGCCGGGATGAAGTTGACCGGCAGCTACTCAGGAGGCTCCAGACGCCCCTCATCAGTGCACCCCAAGTGATGCTGAAGGCCATCAGAGCCGTGGCCCAAGGCGCATATGCAGGGCGAGCGGCTGAGACACAGGCTCTGCTGCTGTGGGTACTGCAGCATGGAGACATTGTCTTTGCACAGAGCCCTCCACTCCGGCAGGCCTGCAGCAATCTGGCCTTCCTGGAGACCCCCAATGGCCCTGTGTGCCCGCGAGACCTCTATGACCCCTGTGACAGCACCTTGCAGGCACTGCTGGGACCTGAGCGCTTTCCTCCTGCTGCCTTCCACAATCCGTCTGTCCTCCGTGCCTTGAGGGCCGTGGGCTTGCGGCACGGTGAAGGGTGCCTGCTGCCCTCAGACATCCTGGCAGCTGCAGCAAAAGTCAGCCAGGGCGGCACAGCAGCTCTGAACAGGGCTGAGGCACTGATCACAGTCTGCAACCACCCCAAGGCACTGGATGGCTTCAGCGCTGCAGAGCTCAGGCAGCTCCAGGCCCTGCCGTGGGTGCCTTGCTCCAAGTGCACAGGACAGCCTTGTCAGCGCTTCCTGCCCCCCAAGGAGCTGCGATCCACGCAGTACCAATCCCTGGTGGGGCTTGCCATGCCCCTGACTAACGCCTTTGTGCCAGAGGCAGAGAAGAAGCTGGGGCTGAGCCAGACCCCACCACCACAGAGAGTGTGGGAGCAGCTGGGAAAGCTGGCAGGGCAGGGGGACATGGATAAGGTGGGTGTTGCTCTCCAACCCATCTACAGGCACATGCAAGAAAACCTGAAGGCCTTCGGGACTGCCCTGGATGGTGCTGTTGTGTGGACTGGGTCTGGATTTGTCCTGCCACGTGATGCTGTGCTGAACTATCCTGAGAAGCTGGAGCTGGCGATGCTGGTGCCCCGGGTGCCCCCTGACTTCCTGCCCTACAGCTGCCTATTCAGGGCTTGGGGTGTGGCAGACGGGGTGAGTGAGGAGAGAGCGGTGTCAGCCCTGCGCTGCCTGGGGCAGGACATAGACTGGCGCAGCTCCAGAGCGGGCACTGCCGCAGAGTTGCGGGTGGTCATAGCTGTCCTGGAGTGGCTGGAGAGACGGGGCCACCAGGGAGAGGGCACCGTGCCAGTTCCTGTGAGGATCCCGCATTGCTCAGGCTTTGCCCTCCGTCCAGCTGCCTCTGCTGTGTACCTGGACATGGAACTAAAGGAGGAGGAGGATGTTCAGGAGGTGGTGCACGAGGCAGTGCCTTCCAGCACAGCCATGTTCCTGGGCACGGAGCTGCTCAGTACACGGGTGCTGGGCCCGGAGCCGTTCACAGCCTGTGGCCCCTCGGAGCCCCTCACCCTACGCCTCCGCAACATCCTCCGGGAGTACGGCGAGGAGGGCGACCTCTTCACAGAGATGGTCCAGAATGCAGAGGATGCCGGTGCTACCGTGTGCCGCTTCCTCCTGGACCTGCGGTGCTTCAGAAAGGCCACCTCTGGGCTGCTAGACCCAGGCATGGCTGCCTGCCATGGCCCAGCTCTCTGGGCCTACAACAATGCCCTGTTCACAGAGGATGACCTCCAGAACATCACCCGGATTGGGGCTGCCACAAAGGAGGGCCGAGCAGACCGGATTGGGCGCTTTGGGCTGGGCTTCAGCTCTGTCTACAGAGTCACGGATGTGCCAGCTGTGCTGAGTGGGGAGACCCTGCTCATCTTTGATCCCAGTGGTACCCATCTGGGCAAACACATCCCAAAGGCTGGCTCCCCTGGCATCCGCCTGGACTTCTCCAGCCGACCACGCATCCTCCGTGTCTTTGCTGAGCAGTTCCAGCCCTACCATGGTATCTTTGGGTGCTGCCTGCCTGAGCCAGGATCCTTTCCAGGGAGCCTTTTCCGCTTGCCTTTTCGCACTGAAGAGGAAGCTGTGACATCACAGATTTGCTCGGAGGCCTTTGGTACAGAGCGCATCCACTCCCTTGGGACTGGTTTCCTTGGCTCAAACCGGCTCCTGTTGCTCTTCCTGAAGAAGGTGAGGGAGCTGTCCCTGGAGATGCTGCCAGACACGGCCACCTCTGCAGAGGATACCACGCCTCTGGCCACACTGCAGCGAAAGGAGATCCGAGACTTGGGGGCCCCTGGGGATCCCCCAAGTTGGGCAGCCATTGAGCAGCTCTCAGCCTGTGAGGAGGAATCCAGGACCACGTGGCACTACCTGGTTTTGGTGTGTCAGGATGATGGGGTGTTGCTGGAACTGTTTCACCAGAACACACAGGCAGGACTCCATCCTCCACCTCCCATGGCTGGAGTGGCCCTTCCCCTTGCCCCAACTGAAGATGGCAAGTGGGTGCCACGTCTGGACGCTGAGAAGGGGCAAGTTTTCTGCCACCTTCCCATGCCGATCATCTCCGGGCTGCCAATCCACCTGCATGGGGCCTTCAGCATCCTCTCAAATCGCAAGGGGCTGTGGGACACCGCGGAGCGGGGCAAGTGGAACAGGGTGCTGCTCCACAATGCTGTGCCAATGGCCTGGCTCCAGGCACTGGACCATCTCCGTGCCATGCACGAGGCAGGCGAGTTGAAGAACTATGAGTATCATCTCTTCTGGCCAGACATTAGCACTGCTCGTTACCCCTTTACGGAGGCCGTGACTGGTTTCTACCAGGCTCTGGCAGCCAGGAGTGGTCTCAGGCTCTTTTCCGATGGCCGCTCCTGGTGCTCGCTGCAGGACGCCCGCTTCCTGCACCAGGCTGTGGAGAGACACCCTAAGCTGGGTACTGTGGCCCAGCGAGTCTTTGCCACCACCGTGCCCCGTCCCCTGTTGGCTGTGGCCTTGCCTGGGAAGGTGCAGGAGGGCCTCGGGAAGGCGCTGGATGCTGCAACCTATGACTGGAACCGCTTTCTCTGTGAGCTTGTGCTTCCCAACTTGAAAAACCTCCCTGCTGTTGACAGGAACCTGCTTGTTCTGCATGCGCTGGATGTACCTCATGAGGATGTGGACAAAGTGCTGCAGACAGTGCCCTGCATCCCTGTCACCCCTCATGGCCACCTGCAGCTCATCAATCGCCTGGTGCATCCCAGAGGTCGTGCTGCCTCTTTATACAACCCTAAGGATGGGCGCTTCCCCACTGGGAATGCCTTCCTTTCCCCAGAGAGACTAAACCAATTGGAGAAGCTGGGTATGGTAAAGAACACTGTGGACCTGCCAGAGCTGCTGGAGAGGGCAAAGACCGTGCAGCTTGTGTGGACCAAGAATCGTGCCCAGGGCTGCCAGAGGGCTGCCTGCATCCTTGAGTTACTTAAAGATGCCATGAAGGAGAGCACAAAAAACACCCTGCAGGCCGCTTTCAAGACTGTGCCCTTCCTCCCTGCCACATTGCCCACTGGTGACCACGTGCTACTGCCAGCTGACAAGCTATACCATCACCTCCATGCCCCACTAGTGGGACTCATCTACCCTATCTTGGCTCCTAAAGTGCTGGGGGAAAGCTTCAGCCTCTCCAAGGAGGTAGCATCCTTCTTGGGGCTGGACCGGCAGATACCATCAGATCGAGTCCTTGAGCAGCTGCAGGCACTCAGCTCTAGCTCAGACACTCTGCCTTTGGAGACCCTGCAGGACAGCACCAACTGCTGCTACAAGCACCTTAACATGCTGCTCCGGGAACATCCCTCCAGCCGGGATGAGGTGGCTTCTGCAGTGGCCAAAGGGGAACCCTTCATCTTGGTGGGCTCCCGTTTTGTGCCAGTTGCAGCTGTGGCCGAGACACTGTCATTTGAGGCTGTCCCATACCTTCATCAGCTCCAAGAGCAGTACAAGCCCTACAGAGAGCTCTGGAAGTGTGTGGGGCTCCGCCACATGTTCACCTGGGATGATTATGCCCAGGTGCTCTGCACCCTGGCAAAGACACATGCTGGAAAGCCGCTGCCTGCTGCAGAGCTGGATCTGGCCCTGCGGCTGGTGTCTTGTGGCTTGATGGAAGATGGCAACCAGCCAGATGCCTGCCAGACCCAGCAACTCTTTCTGCCTGATGAGGAGGGCATTTTGCGTCCACGAGACAATCTCCACTTCAACGATACCCCGTGGATGCCATTGGAAAGAGATGTCCTGCTGTGCCATAAACAGCTGTCCCGAGATGCAGCCCTGCGCTGTGGGGTGGCCACCACACGCCACCGAGCACTGGTGAGGTGTGAACTCATCACTGATCACCTGAGCCTCTGGGCGCAGCCATTTGGTGCCCATGAAGATTTGCCAACACGGCTGAAGAACATCTTGAAGGAGTACTTGGCGTCCGTTCCTGATATGGTGAAGGAGGTGCTCCAGAATGCGGACGATGCTGGTGCGGGGCTTGTGCACTTCGTTTGGGACCGCCGGCAGCACCCAACCAAGGCCACTTTTAGTGAGAAATGGAACATCCTGCAGGGCCCTGCCCTGTGCATCTACAACGACCGCCCCTTCCAGCAGCAGGACATTGAAGGCATTCAGCGTCTGGGAGTGGGTGGCAAGCAAGGCCGGCAGGATGTCACAGGCAAATATGGCCTTGGCTTCAACACTGTCTACCACTTTACTGACTGCCCAGCCTTCCTGACTGGAGACAGTAACCTGTGTGTCTCTGATCCCCATCGCTATTACATGCCCACAGCCACAGTTGAGAAGCCTGGTAGCATGTTTACTGTCAACACTGAATTCAAGAAGAATTTTCCAGACATTTATGACACCTTCCTACCATCCTTCTTCAATCTGAGACAGGGTGTCCTTTTCCGGCTGCCGCTCCGCACTCCTGCTGGGGCTCTCGAGTCCAGGGTGTCTGACATGGTCGTGCGAGACCAAGACTTCGAGGACATGGAAGAAACATTGGCTAAGGAAGGTGAGAACTTGCTGCTCTTCCTCCGGAATGTCCACACTGTGGTCTTCTCCACAATCTCCCCAGGTGGGAAAGATTTGGTGGAGAAGCTGCGGGTGACCACAGAGCTCACAGATAGTGATGCAGAGCTGAGACGGGATTTTCAAGCAAGATTAAGCCAAGCCATGGATGGGAACAGCCCCACCCCTCTCTCCTATACCATGACAATCAAAAATAGCAGGGCTGAGACCACAAGTGTGTGGAGGGTGACCTCCCAAATTGGGGTGCTGGGTGGGGCTGAGCAGTCTCCGGTGTTTAAATGGCTGCCTTATGGGGCTGTGGCTGCCCGCGTGGAGCCTCTGAGTGGAGTCACGGGCAGAGCCTTCTGCACCCTCCCACTGCCCTTGATCACCGGGCTGCCTGTGCACATCAATGCCAACTTCTCTGTGGATGCAGCCAGGCGCAGTCTCCACTGCGACGAAGGCTGCACAGAGGCAGCCTGGAATGACTTCCTGCTCCAGCGCTTGGTGGCTCCACTATACTGTGACCTTCTCTCCAGCCTTTGGAAAGCCCTGGAGCCAGAAAAGCTCCAGTATAGATCCCTGAATCTCTGCCAGCAGCACCTAGGCTCCCACTTCCTGCAGTTTTTCCCTAGTGTGAAGAGGGTGCTACCTATCTTTCAGGACATGGTGAGAGAGGTCTACAAGCACCTCAGTTGTGCACGCCTGCCCCTGGTGCCTGTGTACCAAAAGGAGTCACCTGACACGGTGACAATAACCTGGGCATCTCCAGGTGGAGGGGACATGCGAACAGAGCCGTACTTCCTCAAGGAGATGCCTAGCCCAGAAGTCCAGAAAGTGCTGCAGCAACTGAACATGAAACTGGTTCCAGCATTCACCCACCTGCAGCAGATCCATGAGGAATTCACTGAAGCCCAGGTGAACGCTGTTGTCTTAGAGCCAGACTCTCTCCGGTGCTTCCTCAAGGCCCTGGCTCTGCCTGTGCCCTGCAAGCTGGCTCAGACACCCCTGAGGACCCCAGAGAGCTGCCAATGGCTGCTGCAATACTTAAGACAAAGCAGGCACTCCCAAGGTACTCCCAAGGATAGGGACGAGACAGAACTGAGAGGCCTGCCCTTGCTGGCCACAGAAGATGGTTTTCTGAATGCTTTCAGCATCCACTGCCCTGTCTTCAGGAACTCCTTTGCCTACCTTTTCCCCAAGCACAGCCACCGTTTTGCCCACAAGTGTATTCCTGAATGGATCCCATCTTGCTTTGTGAAGGAGCTTGGCCTTCCAGAGGCCACACCACTCATCCAGGAAGCATTGAGTGAGTTGGAGTGGACCCAAGAGGGGGAAGAGTGGCTCAAGGGGCTGTGGACCTTCTTTGGCAATGTGACAAAGGTTTCCACTGGGACCTCAGACATAAACATAGAGCCATTAATGTATCATCTCCAGGATATGGCAGTGCTGCCTGTTCGGGGGAGTAATAGAGACTCAAAGCACCTACTGCCACTCTCCTCCCTCTCCAGGGTTCTTTTTCGGTGTCACTCTGAAGTGGAAAAAGTGCTGCATAAACTGGGCATCCCTGAGCTCCAGTGGTACCTGCTGCCCTATAGTTTTCCCTGCCGTTGCCTGGAGCTAAGGGCACTGCAGGTCGAAGATGCCAAGGCTGTAGTGGCCCATCTGGCAGACACAAGAGCTGATCTCTGCTGGGGGTGTTTAGGGAAGCAGGACAGGACAACCCTGCTGAGGTTTGTCCAGGAAAAGCTGGATTCACGTGCACTGGAGCAGCTCCAGCACCTGCCTCTCTTCCAGAAGTTTGAGGGGGGCTATGTAGCTGCGGCTCCCTACCGCAAGGTACTGTTGCTCCGCAGGCACCTGGAAGTGCCCTTGGGTGCCCAAGCCCTGTATGACCTGGACAAAGACATGCTGCTTCTCACACCAAGCGCCACCCACAAATGGCTGGCCAAGGCTTTGAAGTGGGAGTACACAGATGACCAAAAGCTCTTCATGACTGTGGTGCTTCCCCGGCTGTCCCAGCTCTCATGGCAACAGCTCATGGACGCTATCCGCTTGTTCTTTGTCCTGCAACCCTTCCGTGACCCTGAAAGCAAGAATGCCATTGTGGCAGCTTTTCAGAAGGTTCCCTTTATACCAGATGCCCATGGAACACTGTGCCTGGCCTCCAGCTTCTACCATGACATGCCCTCCTTCCACACCCTGCGGCTCCAAAACCGCTTTGTGCCTGAATCTTTCTTTAAGGAGCTAGATTCAAACTTGACTTCCACTGTGGAATTCCTCCTTGAGGTAGGTGTCTGCACCAGCCTCTCTGTAGAGGATTTTGTGGCACTAGCTGAGGAGATAGAGCATGAAGCCACTCGGGCTACCTGCCATGATGCAGAACTGCTGGAGCGACAGCAGGAGATGCTCCAGCAACTTGCAGTCCTGTTGAAAAATCCTGTGTCAGAGGACTTCCTGAGGAAAATTGCCTCAATCCAGTTCCTGCCTCCACTAGATATCCCACCAAACCTGATGAACCTCCACCCTCCTTTTACAAACTGCACTAAGGCCGTGGCTCTGAAAGGCAGCGTTTCCTACCTGGAAAATGTGGCTGAGCTCCTGTGGACATCAGCCACCATCCTGCCAGAATCCCTTAACCTTGAGGAGGCGTCCTTGGAGGCCATGGGAGTCCTTGTAGAGATACCCACTGCCCTGGTGGTGGCCAACCTGGAGCATGTGTGCAGGGCAGCCTGCTCGACTCCAGTGCAGATTAGCACACGGGCCAGTGTGCTCCATAGCATATACAGCTTCCTGCTGACCCATCTGAACGAGGTGGATGCAGAGCACCTCGCTGAGCTGCCCATGGTGCTGGCCAAGTCAGGGGACATGGCCAGGCCACGGCAGGTGGTGGCATCACTCCCAGACAAGGCTGGCTTTTACCCCTACCTCTTCACACCTCACCCCCAAGTGGCTACCTTTGGAGAGCTCCTGCAACACCTTGGCGTCACCCCGGTCCCCACACTGAGTCACTACAGCCATGTCCTGGCCCAAATCTACCAGGAGAGCCATGGCTGTGGGACCCTTACCAGTAAGCAGAAGAAGACAGTCCTCCTGGCCATACGGCATTTCTTCCAGCTGCTGCGGGAGGAACCGGAGCCCCCCGATTGCTCCGCTGTGGCTGAGCTGTACCTGCTGAGCACTGCTGACTGCCTGGAGCTGTCCCACAGACTCTACTTCAATGACTGCGTGTCTTCAGAGACCGCTCGGGCCCTGGAGAAGACCTTTGTGTTCATGGCTGCCCTGCCGGTGTCTGGGTGTAATGTCACCTGGCTGCTGCAAAGACTGCCACCACACCTGCGGCCACAGGCACTCTCAGAGGTGACAGAGCAGCAACTGGAGGAGGGTGGTCCACAGCCATGTCCCTACGGCGCTCAGTGTGCTGTGCAGAAGCGTCTGCAGACCCTGCTGGTATCTCCGTGGTTTAGGCTAGGGCTGGAGTCCCTGCTGCAGTGGCAGAACCACAAGTCTGTGACAGGAATGGAGGGGGATGGTGGCTTTGCAGTGGAGCAGCTGAAGGTGCAGTGCTGCAAGGAGATCCGCACAGTGCTGATGTATGGTGGGGCAAAGGTGGAGGGCAGCTCCCAGTCACAGGTTATTCATGTGTGCCTGTCTGGTGGTGCCCAGCGGCTCCTCTACATCCGGCACGCAGAGATGGTGCTGAACCCGCACCAGCTGAGGGTCGTGGAGACGCTGGCAAAGGAGATCAATAACATCCTGGGTGGGCAGCTGGAGGCACGCGCTTTGTCCGTGCTGCGTGAAATGCTGGTCTGCCAGGAGCCACAGGACGTGGCCTTGGTTCTGGAGGAGAACAACGTGGCACTGGTGGGTGCTGCAGCAGAGCTGGAGAAGAGGCTGCAGGAAGAGGCTGTGGCAGAAGAGGGGCCACGGAAGGATCCCAGCCTGGCAACCTTGAGGTGTGGTGTCAGGCAGCCAAAGGTGTGGCTGGAGCTCTGGGGCCAGTACAAACCTGCGGCCGCCACCTGGCAGCACAGACAGGGAGGTCGTGGCTCCTGGCGGAGCAGTGAGGAGCTCACGGCCCTGACTCCGTCCATCCCCGAGGCCCTGCGTTGGCTGCGTCAGGCCATGAGTGACCTGCAGGCAGCCCACAATGACATCCGGCACTGCTGCCCCAACTGGGTGCTCTTCAAAGTGCACCAGGCCCTGGAGAAGGCGCTGGTGGCAGCTGTACTTTGCCGTGGTGAAGCCTTTGAGGGCCATGGGGGGCTGGTGGGTATGGCCCAAAGGCTGGAGGCGGAGAAGCCGGAGCTGAGCGGCCTTGTCCTGGGTGTGCAGTGGTTGTGTGACCGCGGCATGGACAGCAAGGCCACACAGTACCCAAGTTGCCATCCCTTCCCCATGACCCCCAGTGACGCCTTCCCCAGTGTGGATGAGGAGGAGGTCCTGAAGCAGGCAGAAAAAGTGCTGATGACACTGAAGAACCATGTGGGCAGAAAGTGAGGAGGTCCTTACTGAGGGGCGTGGCACCTGGGCCAAGGGACCACCTGGCACCCATCAGAGACCCACCATGGAGCTGTTGTGGACTCACCGTGGACTTGCCACAGACCTGCCACAGGCAGTTCCAGACTGTCCAGCCCTGGTAGGGGAGTTTTGGTGGCAGATGAAGTCCCAGACCACTGAATATCACAGGGTAGCCCGTGCCATTGTCATGTCTTGATTGCGCAGTAAATAAAGTGCAAAATAAATGCTGCAGTGCTGGTAGACCCTTCACTGACAGTGGAGTCAGGGACATAGAGAAGTCATGGGCAATGGGTGTGAAAGGTGGAGATGGTGATGAAGGAGTTTGGAGAACTATGGTGGGTCAATTTTGGCTAGCCAGGTGCCCACTGAGCCACTCCATCACTTCCCCTCTTGGAGTGAAAAGGAGGAGAAAATGTGATAAAAATCCCATGGGTCAAGGGAGATCACTCACCAATTACTGTCACAGTCAAAACAGACTCACCTTGGGAAATTAATTTAGTCTATAACCAGTTCAACAGAGTAGGAAAATGAGAAATAAGAACACACCTGAAAACTCCTCCCCTTACCCTCCCTTCTTCCCAGGCTCAACTTCACTCCCAATTCTTTTACCTCCTCCCCTTAAGCAGTGTGTGAAGTGGGGAATGTGGATTGCTGTCAGCACATAACACTTGTCTCTGCTGCTCCTTTCTCCTCACAGTTTCCCTTCTCCATTGGAGACAGTTCTGCATCAACTTTTCCAATGTGGGTCCTCCCCACAGGCTGCAGTTCTCTAAGAACTGCTCTGGCAAGGTCACTTTCCATAGGGGACAGTCCTTCAGGAACAGATTGCTCCAGTGTCCTGGAGGTCCTGCATGGACTCCTTTCCACAGATATAGCCCCTGCCAGGAAAACACTTGAGCATGCGCTCTTCCCAGGGGGATCTGCTCCTCTACTCACCTCCATGGGCTACGGGTCAAAATCCTCCTCCCTATGGGCTGCACCACAGGCTGCAGGGGCATCTGCTCCAGCACCTCCTCCTTCCCCAGCCTTGGTGCCTGCAGGGCTGTTGCGCTCACATCTCCCTCCCAGCTGCTGTTGCACAGCACTGTTTACCCCTTTTTAATACCTGATCACAGAGGCCCTCCCAGCATTGCTGGTTGGCTCAGCCTTAGCCAGTGATGGGTCTATCCTGTGTGGAATTGCATTTTATTGTAATGGTATATCCTAGCTCACCCCTGGAAAGTGTATGGTTCATTCAAAGTCTGTACCTCCCTGCAGTATCGTGTANGGGCTCCCGGGGAATCCTCCCCGGGGTCCCCCCCCAAAATACACAGCACAGCAATCCTGGAGCTCTCGGGAGCCAGCTCTGCCCAGCATGGGGGCAGCTTCTGGTGTCTCCTCATAGAGGGTCCGCCTGCAGGCCCCTGCTACCCAGACCTGGCCATGCAAACCTGCGACAAGGATGGTGAGGTGCTACTGAAGCATAGAATAAGGATTTACAGTTAGAAATTGTAAAGCAGGTATGTTTTATTTCCAGCTGGGACACATGGGGTAGTATCTCCTCGAAACAGTGCATACCTGGTCAAGACAAGGTCCAGGTTTAAATACACATTGATCCCAGAAACCC
>VXBR01006372.1:1870-19755 GCA_013400215.1 Cisticola juncidis | reverse complement strand
TGGGGTCTTGGGAGGAAGGCGGACATCTTCCTCAGGCTGATCTTCGCTTCTGCGCAGGGACAGTGGAGGGTTGGTTATTTTTCAGGTCACTTTGCTCTCAGAGATTAGGAGCTTGATTTTGCTGGATTCAAGCCACAAAGTTTTGCTTTATCGATTTTTGACAAATACCTAGGTCCTGCGTTGCTGAGTTTCAACATTATACATCTTACCTATATGACTTCTACATAGTAACTACCTAACAGCCAAGCTTAATAGCTAATCTTCTATGTGTTCTCAGTACAGGCTGTTTCTCTACTTCTACAAAATCACCAAAAGCTGCTTCTAAAATCCTGTATTTTCATATTCATAAATGTTCTCCTTATCAATCCTCCCATTTCTTTCTAAACATTGCAAATTATTTTGCTTCCTACAATACTTATTATATTCTTTACAAGTATCTTTAACTAATTGATTAAACAATATGAGAAACATCTTTCTTAATAATTTCAAGTTTAAAAAAATAGTAACTAAAACCAAAACAAAACTTCCTGTGGAAATTGCCTCGGTTCATGACACTGATGGGGGTGGGGAGGCCACGGTGACAGGCCACATACACATACGTGTGGGAAGCATGTGGCAAAGACAGACCTGCAGGCAACAGGCTTCCCCTCTCTTGTGTAAAGGCAGTGTAGTCAAAGCAGGGGCTGGCAGAGCCGGGCCCAGAGCTGTGAGTACCACCCTGGGGTGCTCTACTGCGGGCACTAACACAGCCCTTCCCGGCACTGTGCTCCGCACACGAGGGGATGGGGTACCCACCGTGGCTGCTGCTTGCACTGCACTGCTTCACTGCTCTCAGGAGGACTAAATCAAGTAACAAAACTACAGTAAACAGCTGACAAGAGCTGCAAGGGACACAAAGCAAAGGAGGAGCCTGGCATGGCAAGGGATTGCTTTGTCCTCCTGCAGACGGTGTCCAGGGGTTGGGATCACAGCATGGACACGTGTGTGGTCACTGCCTGGCAGAGCCAGGGCTCTCTTTCACACCAGACTTCTGTGTCCAGCCCTTGCCTCGGGGCCCCCAGGTTACCTGCTGAGGGGAACCTAGTCTGAAAAAAAAATGGGCCTAACCATGGGGACTAAATAAATTTCAAAGTGACAAATGCTTTGTTTTGTATCTAAACAAACATCTTGGTTTTCATGTATATTCTTTTCACATATAAACTTCAGTTTTCTTGTGACATATGACTCTACATTAATGGTCTGCCACTTTTCTTCAATTTCTTGTGCCCACAGTTTATGTTCGAAAAATGTAATTGAATTCCCTTTTAATTTAATTCTAAAGCAATAACTGAGTATATCATACTCACTCCCTTTCTAATTCAAAAGCATTATCCTAAATAATCCTAAATAATTTTTCAAATTTCAGTGGGAAAAGTGCTTTTTCTTCTTTTTCTAATAATTGAAACAGCCACTGACTGCATGCAACTATGTTTGAATGCAACTGAGGACTAGAAAAAATGTTTCCACTGGATCTCCTTAAAGCATTTGCTAACACTTGATGGTTTTGCTCTTCAATATAAACAGTTTTTACTGGCTAGTACTTAACGTTAATAAAATAATTGTAAAGGTTACTGTAACTTAACTATGCTATTACTAATTTCAGTTAATTTATTCATTAATACTTCTGAATCTATTGTGTTCAAAAGCCTTAGTGCTGATCTTAGTATACCTGTGAGATCTCTTTTTTGCCTAATTGTATAAGATGCACTCTTTTGCAGTGGAAGTGTTAACCTGCATTGCCATTTCTATTTGCTTTAGAGACCATTCTTGATTGAGCAATGCTGTTGGGTCCCTGTCTTTTAATAACATATGGTCATATTTTGGAGACTAAAGGTTTGAACAAGTACAGTTTAAGGTGTGGTGGTGCTTTCTAATGCTTATGTCAAAGCTGTCCTGCTCTTATTATTCTGAGAGTCTGACACTGGTTTTAGTTTCAGTTCATTATTACCTGGTGTTGCCTTCCAAGGGGTCTTTGGAACCTTCTTTTCTTGAGTGTGATGGATCCAAGCACTCTGTTCTTTAATCCTAATCGCAGTGAATGTGGTGAGAAGCACCTGGAATCGTCCCTCCCACTGTGGTTTCAGGGTCTTCTCTGCAAAAAAACTTAACATGTACATAATCTCTAGGCTGTATGTTATACACCGGCCTGTTGAACTCTCTTCTTTGAGTTCCAGCCACATATTTTTTAATGTTTCTGAGTTGCTTGCTCAAGGCTACCATATAGGTAAGTCAATGTTTCCTCCCTGATCTGGGAGGATATTCTTTTCTGTACCCTGTATGGTCTTTTATAAAACATTTTAAAAGGACTTAACTTTTTTGTTTGTTTGTTTTGGGTTTAGTCCAAATTCACAGTAAAAAAATTGAGCTCAGATAAAGTTGGTTGCTTGTCTTAACCTTACAAATTGTTGTTTATTGTGGCTGGGATTCTAAAGCATGGTATTATCTCTTGCAGTAATACTTTGGTTGCCCCTTGGGCTTTAGCAGTACTTGTGGAAAAAGTGTCTGGCCACCCTGAAAAGGTATCAGTGAGTACTAACAAATATAGATACCCCCCTTTTCTTAAAAGTTTTTCAAAGTCAATTTGCTACTGCTCCTTGGGTCTATAACTGTTTCTAATTTGGCCAAGTTTTCGGTTGGAGGGTATTGTTTGGTTTAGATTGGAGACAAAAATCACATTTTCAAGTCACTTGGGCAATGGTAGTGTATACGTTCCTTACAATAATCCTTGTAGTTAAATTGTCATGCAGGACATCAATTCTTTAATGTGTTTTTCTATGTTCCCCCCTTACTAGTGACCATAGTGAATGGAAGGAAATAGCAAGCTTTCCCTTCCCTTTTTCTATAACAACCCATTTCTCTTGGTCAGAACTTTCCTTTTCACTCTTAATAAGCTTTTTGTCTTATTTATTATACCTTGACTTACCTTCTAAGAAAATTGTCTATCTGGGATTAAAGCTGTCTCAAGGAATATTTCACTTTTGACTATTTCTTTTGCCTTTCTGTCTGCCAGCTCATTCCCTTCTTCTAATTCAGAGCTCACTTTCTGGTGTGCCTTGAGATGCATAATGGGCACCTTCTCGGGTAGTTGGACTGTCTTTAACAGTCTCTTTTGTGTGTGTGTGTGTGTTTAATGCATTTCCCTTGTGAATTCAACAGTCCTCTTTCTTTCCAAATGGCTCCATGTGTATGCACCATCCCAAATGCATACTTTGAGTCTGTGTAAATGTTGATATTTTTTTTCTTTTTGCCAATTCTAAAGCCCAGGTTAAGGCAATTATTTCAGCCTTCTGTGCAGAGGTGTTTGTTGGTAATGGTCCAGACTCCATGAGTTCTCTGCTCGTGGTAACCACATAACCCATGTGTCTTTTTCTGCTGATGATGTAGCTGCTCCCATCAGTGAACCAGGTCTCAGTGTCCTCAAGAGGGCTGTCCTTCAGATCTGGGCAGCTGGAGCAGGTGTCTTCTATGGTCTCCAGGCAGTCATGGACCACTGGTTCTCTCATACTCCCACTGAGGAGGGAAGCTGGGTTCACAAGATTATTTCCCACAATTTCTACATCATCTTGTTCTACCATTATGGCTTGGTATTTCAGGAATCTCTGTGGGGAGAGTCAGCGTTTGCCTTTCACCTTCAGTGCTGCAGACACTGTATGGGACACTAGCACAGGCATCTTCTGGCCTAGGGGCAACTTGGGTGCTTCTTGGATGTTCAGCACCACTGCAGCAATGGCTCTGAGACACCCTGGCCATCCTCTGGCTGCTGCATCCAGCTGCTTAGAGGGGGAGGCAACTGCCCTGGGATATGGGCCCAAGTCTTGTGCTGGTATTCCCAAAGCAATTCCCTGCTTTTTGTGAGAGAACAAAAAAAAAATGGTTTATTCACGTCTGGAAATCCTAGAGCTGGAGCTGACATGAGGGCCTTCTTTAGCTGGTCAAAGGCTTCTGTACCTTCTTTTGTGCACTGGAGATCCCTGTTTTCTTCCATAATCAGAGTATACAGGGGTTTAACCAATAGTCCATAATTATAAATCCACAGCCTGCACCACCCCATCATTCCTAAAAAGGTTCTCAGTTCTGTACCTGTCTGAGGTTTTGGGGTCTGGCATATTGCTTTTTTGCAATCCTGCCCCAAAGTTCTTTGTCTAGCACTGACCTCATAACCCAGGTAGACGACTGTTTGCTTCAGTATCTGAGATACTCTATACCCTTGTAGGCCCAAAATGTTTAGGAGGCTTACCATTCTGTCCACACACGCCTCTTGAGTTTGAGTAGCTATCAGGATGTCCTCTATATACTGCAACAATCGTCCTTCTCCTGATGGGGCTTTCTAGGATTCCAAATATTTTGTAAGTTGTTCTCCAGATGTTGTGAGACTGTTTTTGTAACCTTGTGGCAGAACGTCCACGTGAGCTGACTTTAGTGCCCATTCTTGGGGCTTTTTCATTCAAATGCAAAAATTTTCTGGCTGGCTCGATGAAGAGGAAGGCAAAAGAAAGCACCCTGCAAATGTAAAATGGTAAACAAGGTTAGTTCAAGTATTAAACAGGTTAGCAAAGTATAGGGGTTTGCTACCATTGGGTGCAAGTCTTTGGTTATCTTGACAGCTCACAAGTCTGTACCACTTGGTATGATCGATCAGGCTTTATGACAGGTAAAAAGTTCTCAATCACTGGGCTAATCCCTTCTCTATCTTCCTTTTTCAGGGCATATTGCTTAACTCTAACTGGTTGTTTTCCTCTTTTAAGTGTGACTTGCACAGGAAGTGCATTCTTTGTTCTCCCTGGTGTGTTAAAAGCCCGTATCTCAGGAAATTTTTCTGTTAATCTTTTCTTCATTTTCAATCTTGGTCTTACTGATTGTTAACATTAAACTTAGCAGTTCCACATATTGCTGGTCTTTTAACTTCATAATAATCTCCCCATTCTTAAATATGATTTTTACTTCCAGCTGCTGCAATAAATCTTTACCCAAAAGTGCCAATGGGGCATTGGGCATATATAAAAACTTATAAATTTCCTATTGTTTCCCAAGTTTATATTTGAATGGTTTACAAAAGTATGCCCTTGCAAATTGGCAGTTGCCCTCTTTACTATAATGTAGTCATTCCCCACTGGCACTAAGGCTTTATTTAAAACTGAATATGTTGCTCCTGTATCTACTATGAGTTTCACCTCCTCCCCCTCTTTTTCCAGCTTCATTTTTATAGCCAGTGGATCTGCTGGGGTAGATTCAGGTTTCATGTACTAAATGTGATGTTCCACACGCAAGCTTTAAAATCTCGGGTTCAAAATCCACTTGCCTACGGTGTTGACTCGCTCACATGGAGTCTTTCTACATAGAAATATCCTCAATTAACATACCCCCACAGGTCGAGTCCAAACCACTGAGGAAGAGGAGTTCCCTTGACTCGTCTAGCTGTGGTTAAAACACACAATAAGACACACAATAATCACCACAGGCTTGGGCACAGCACGCTCAAACGCTGCACACTCTTTGGAGCACCCCCTGTGCAGCGATCACACAAATATAATAGCAGTAACTCAATTGCAGTGACAGTTGGTTGCCACAAAAGGGGAGTGTTTCTACACAAATGATTACAGCTATTGCAAAAACTCTAAAAAATCTTTCAAAAGGCACTACATCAAAACCACACATCCCACATAAATTACCTTACATAAATCATCTCATGCTTTTTCACCACTCATTAACAAAATCTTACAACAAACACAATTTATACAGAATATTTATAATAATAAAATAACAAAAAAATAATACTGATAATACTTTGGTTTCTGCTCAGATTACCTCTAAATCTGCTAGCAGACATACTGTGTGGTCAACAGAAACCCCCTTTGCTGTCTTTTCCCAATACCTTTTCAGCAGACTATTTCAGACATCTCTGAGCAATGCCTAGCCATGCACAGACGTCTCCAGCATCTTAATAGGCTTACCTTGCCCCCTGCCCTTAATAGTGGATAAAACATACCTTCTCTGCTATGTGGAAGGTTCTTGTCCATGCCTGCAGGAGCAGCCAGGGAGCGGGGGTCTCAAGAAAGGCATGAGGTAGGGGAAGCAGCAAGAGGAGCTCAGAGTTTCAGTAAGCTGGAGTCATTGCCATAGGCCTAGGACCCATTACCAAAAAGTCCCAGTGTGACTCTGCTAGTATGAGGCCAAGCACACAGCTTGCCCCTGACTCATGGCAATCCCAAGCCCAGACTGGGGCTGGGCAGAGAGTGGATCAAGAGCAGCCCTGAGGAGAAGGACTGGGGAATGCTGGTGGACAAAAAGCTCAATGCGCCCCAGCCCTTGCACCATCACCCAGAAATCCCCATGTCCTGTGCTGGCCCCGTAGCATGAACAGCAGGACAAGGGGAATTCTGCCCCATTGCCCTGCTCAGTGAGATCTCACCTGCAGAGCTTCCTCCAGCCCCTGAGTCCAACATCAGAAGGATGTGGAGCTGCTGGAGTGAGTCCAGAGAGGCCAAAGAGATGCTCCAAAGGCTGGAACCCCTCTGCTCTGAGCCAGGCTGACAGAGCTGGAGGTGTTCAACTGGAGAAGAGAAGGCTCCAGGGAGCCAATCCCAATGCCTAAGAGAGCTGAGGGGGGACCTTTGACAAGGGCCTGGAATGCCAGGACAAAGGGAATGGCATTCCACTGGCAAGAGAGCAGGGTTAGAAGGAGTTCTTCCCTGTGGGGTTGGTAAGGCACTGGCAGAAGTTGCCCAGAACAGCTTTGGCTGCTCAGTCCCTGGAAGTGTCCGAGGCCAGGTTGGACAGGGCTTGGAACAACCTGGTCTGGTGGCAGGTGTCCCTGTCCATGGCAGGGGGTGGAATAAGATGAACTTTGAGGTCAGTCCAGCCCAAATCAGTCTAGGATTCTATGCTGAGATGAAACCTCACCACAGGGATGATGAATCCAGGCATTGCAAAGCTGCCATTGTGTGATGTCCATTGAGCGGTCCCTGACAAGGTCAAAGGGCAGCTCCTGAGGAGACCTGGTCATTTGCAGTCTTTGGCCAAGACTGCAAATGTCAGAGGTCATCACTCAGTGCTGAAGGCTCACTGTCAGGTGCCCTGACCCTTTGTCTTGGGTTATGTAACCAAAAAAAGTCTATTCTATTTCATCTGTAGAAAGCAGTTGGGGTGTTTTTTTTTTTCTTTATCTTTTGTAACTCCAGGGGAGGAGGGGGGATGCCCTCTGATACCAGCCCAGCTGTTAAACCAGGGGGGGCAGGGTTTCTTATCTCTTCCACCATCNTGTGTGTGTGTGTGTGGTTTGTTTGTTTGTGTTTATTTTTTTGGTATTACTGCATTTGTGTTTTTAATACTCCTAGTAAAGAACTATTATTTCTATTCCCATCTTTTTGCCTGAAAGCTCCTAATTGCAAAATTATAATAATTTGGAGGGAGGGGTTTTTACATTCTCCATTCCAAGGGAAACTCCAGTTTTCCCTGACAGATGCCTGAATTCCAAACCAAGACACCCTTGACCAGTAGAAGGTGGAGGCTTTTGTCCCTTCAAGGTGAGGCAGCCTGAGCACATGGCTTCTGTCTCTCCTACTGTGGTTCTCCCCTGTCTGGGCAAGTGATTCGAGCTGAGCTGAGCTGAGGCTGGACATGACATCAGTGCCTGGCATGTCTTTCAGCCTCAGGGACCATAGAAATGGGGGTAGCTCCAGCCAGGAAGAGCATTGCTGCCACTCACTGTTACGGACAACATGGAAAACAGAGGTTTTCACTTGCAAAATAGAGCTTAAAGACTAACTAGCAAATTAGATAAAAGAATGTAAAAGTAGACACACAGGATGCTAAACAGCTGGGAGCAATGGATAAACAGATGTTGAGGGTTACATTTGTTTCTCTTTTACTAATAGATTTTTTTCCCATAAGTTGCTAGGAAACTAACTAGTGGGTACTTGTAGGTACTTAAGGAGAACAAAGGGGCCAGAGGGGACGAGTTATAGCACCTGGCTACAGTCTTTGGGTCTTTGGGAATTTCTCTAGGTGGGTGGAGGGGAGAAGATAATGTGAGGTTTGGGGACAGGTAAAGGTGAAAGGTTTCGGGGCTAGGGGCAGCTTCGCTCTCTTGCACTGGGCATCGGAAAGAGAACGGCCAGGCTGCTGCTTGCTCCAGGAGGAGTTTGCTGTTACCACCCTGTTGGGTCATGGAAAATCAACCACCACCTGCTTGTGTGTCCCAGAACTCTGAACTCGCCTCCTCCTGCCCTGCTGGGCCAGCCCTGTCCTGCCCTTGCAGCTTCTTAGAGGTATTTTTGCTACTCTGTGGCCCTGCACTGCACTGCCCTGCCCTGCTGGGACATCCCTGCCATTCCAGCTACCACTGCAGAGCTTCTGATCTCACCCACCAGCCCGGGATTTTCCACCACTCCAGCTTAGTGCTCTCAGAGTCCCAAGAGATCAGACTGCCCCAGGCTTTGTGACACCAAAACCCCTCGAGGTCCTTGGTTCTGTTTATTATTAATGCTGTAGTTGTTGTTGCTTATTTGCCTTGTTAGACACAGTAGTAAAGAACTGTTATTCCTATGCCTGTACCTCTGCCTGAGAGCTTTGTAATTTTCTAAATTATAATAATTTGGAGGGAGGGAATTTGAATTCTCCATTACAAGGGAGGTACTGCTCCCTTCCTAGCAGACACCTGTCTTTCAAACTGAGACAACAGATAATAAAGAACCTAAGTGGGTTTTGTGGCAAAGTTATGTAACAAAAAAAACCATTGCATGCCCTAAGAGAAGTTCAGGGCAAGGACACTTATGATTTTGTGGTCTCTCAGTGAATATGGCCACCAGAGACCCCTTTGGACAACCCTCTAAGACCTTAAAAGGTCTTCCAGTAAGGGGCAGAGGTGGGTAAAGTAGTTCTAGGAAAAGTAATGTTTAGGTATGAGCTAGGAACTACCTTGTGATGAATATGTATGATCATGGTGGAATAAACACCCCATTGTAAAGTTTCATGGCACACATTCACTTAAAGGAGACATCCTCTGCATATAAACACTAATCATTAATCAACAGTAATGCTGGCTCCAGGCATCTGTCAGTGGTATTATCACAGCCTGGCCACTTCATGCACCGGATCCAGCAGCACTGAGCCTGCTGGTTTGGGCAGTTTTTTATTCACTTCTCCATTCACTTGGTCCATATCTCACCAGTTGGGCTGTAAGGAGACTGCATGGCTGTTGAATGTTTTGCAACATCAGGCAACACCATCCCTGGTCTCCCATTATTCAGAGTCAATCAGGTTGGCCAAGCATGATTTCCCTGTGGTAAATCTGTGCTGGTTGTTCCCAGTGCCGTTCCTTCTCAGTTGCTTGAAAGGGTGTCTGTAGCAATGCACCCCCAGACTTTTACAGGTATTTCTGTATTAGGAAAGAGTTTAAGTTTCACCTCTGAACTTACAAGGAAAAGGAACCAGGAACTTTGATGCTCTTCTCACCATAATTGGCCCAGTCCCAGCACAAAGGCATCTGTTGGATCCTTGAAATGTAACTCAAGACCGATAACTATTTCCAGTGTGCAGCATGCCAAAAACCCCTCCTCGATTGTTACATGCTTAAAGAACATGGAGATTCTTGGGGCATTTTGGGGGTGTCTTAGCAGGTGTAAGGCACCTCCCTGCACATTGCAGAGCTTTCACTTTTGATTTGTATGGTTTGTTATTTTCATCTTTGTTGCAGTGTGCTTTTTAAGTCACATTTATCCATATTTTCACTTTATGGTTTAACCTAGTACTCCCTGTTTTTTCCCAGTTTTTGGTCCAACCCAGGTGTTGCAATCCTTCCCTTGCCCAATTCATTAGCAATATACCCACGTTGTTTCCGCTAATTCCCCTCTCACGCTCCGCCGTCATTGTGTAGTCACCCTGACTCCGACCCCTCCTGCTTTCTGTGTGTATAAAAGCCTTCTGCATATGGGTGATAATCATCTTGGATTCCACCCTGCATTGAATAAATCACCTCTGTTCAACCCCCAAGACCCGTGCTGCTGTTCCATCTGTCCCTGTGCCAAAAGCATCGATAACCGGGCCCGCAGAGCTCGTAAGGGGTTATGTCGCACCCTGTTCAGTGCCGCCTCACCTGGAGCACCCTGGGGAACAGAAGTACCACAGGAAACCGTGACATATCTTTATTAAAATCTTTTGCTTTTCCAAACGCCTCTGATCATACCATCTTGCTAATTTTTAAAGCCGTTTCTGAGAGGCTGCACGCATCCCTCAGGAGTTGATGCACCTTCATGAGGCTAATAACTTCTGGCTTCACGCAGTAATGCCTCAGGTGTCCAGGAGGATTTGCTCCATCACCTTCCCAGGGATTCCAAGGGAGGTGATTAGCCTGCAGTTTTTCAGGCCCTCCTTTGCGTGCCATCTTTAAGACTGTTGTCAAGTTCTTTGCAGTTCTCAGGAACCACCTTTACTGGCACTGGCCAGGCTGTTTCAAAGACAATAGACAGCTGCTGTAGCTTCCTCTGGTCCTTAGGCCTGGCTCAAGAGCTCCTTAACTATTCTCCCCTTTCCCTACTGTTGTGGCATATGAATGTGAGAGACACAACCTAGAAGTAAGTGAATCTGGTTTATTGCAAAGTTAGGACAGTATTTATACATTTTAGTGTGAGAAACTGTGTTCAGCAGTTTGCTCAAAGGTGGTTGCAGGCCTGTAACGAATCCATAGTTTTGACAGTTTGTTATTCTTCTCTCAAGGTTTACAGACTTGACAAACAGGACATCTTCCCTCTTTTCAGATCATGTAATCAGCTTTCTTCCCCATTTCTTGGCATTCTTGCTCAAATGATGCAGGGCAGGCTTCCTCTGTAACTCCATATCTCTCCCCTCTGTATTTATGGAGGTCATAAATAAAGCTAAGGTAACCATGACTTGTTTTTGTGTGCTTTTAATAGCTCTGATTACATTGAAAAGGATGAGACAGAAGATTAAGAAGGATATCATAGTCAAACAACCCAGTCCAATGAAAATCCAAATTCTTAAATTTATCCCAGAAAACCATTTTTTTGGATTTAGCCAAGAGAGATAATTTTTCAGATCTCTCAACACCTTTTGTTCCTACAGAGTTTGAAAAGTACTGAGTTGATTCTTTTATTGAGTGTGAAGTGATTGGATATCTTATTGTAGGGTTTTACCAAAGGCCTCTTGAAGGTGGTTTTTAACTGTCTCCCAGTTCTGTTCCAGGTCATTTCATGGAAGAAGAGTGACACATAAGGAATTATGGATATGTTCTCAATCACAGTGCAGAGACAGAGTTTTTTGGGCCTCAACTCTCTTGCTTACCCATAAAAGAGCACTTTCCAATGCATCGAATCTGGCCATTATTTCTTTATCAATATTTTCTTGTATTTGTAACTATTTTGTGATATTAGTTAAAGCTTGTCCCACAGTATGAGCAGTTTGAATGGAATGAGTTAAGGCATTGACAGCCACAGCAGCAGTGGTAAATACTATTACAGCAGAAACAATAGCAAAAATTAGACAACCCAGAAATTTGCAAACCTGTTTCTTATTCATTTGGATTTCTTCTTGGACTAGTTCAGCAATTTCTGAAATACCATTTTGTTCTTCCCAAGTCCGAGTCAGCTTGACAGGTGCCCAAATCTCAGATCTTCTTTCAAATGGAAGAAGGTTGGAATAGTTATGCATACCTGTTGGAGTCCAGGACATCCCTGTGGCCACTCTGGAGGGTTTGGAGACCGGACAGGGGGTCTGGGGTCTGTACAGGGGGGTCAGAGCCTCACACAGAGCCCAGGAGGACACTGCCTCTGATCCCTGCCATGGCAGTGAATGCCCACAGTGTATGAAGAATCACAACTGAGAGAATTCAAAATAGGTAGTATTTAGTTTATCATAGAATGTAAATGTAGAATCTGGGATTTNTTGTCGTCTCTGCCTTCAGTGTGAAACACTTAGGGCAAAGAGAAGATGAAAAACCTGATTACCTCGGGGAACAGCAACCCCGAGGAAACTCCTGGGGAACAGCAACCCCAAGGAGAATCTCAGGGAAAAGCAACCCTGAGACATACCTTCATAGGTTACACATGATTTAAAAACAAAAGAATCAGCAGATAAAAAATACAAACCATTTCTATAATCTGTCAAAAAATCATTAGCTAAAGCAAAAATATATGGATGTGAGGTACAAGTCATTAGTAATTATTCCTCTAGCAGTGTTAAATCAGCAATTGTAGCATTCTTACCTAATTTCACTTGGTATATCTGATTGCCAAAAGCAATATTTTCCACAAATGTTTGTGCACATGGGACTGATTATTACTTAAATAATATTGAATTCATGATTCAGCCTTCCCACCAACATGCCAAACAATACCGCGGTTTGCCTTTTCGGGTGAGAGAATGGTTGTGTTGGTCCCACTTTCTCAAAGGATACCATGTGCTCCCAAGTCATTTACCCTCCCATACTGTAAGAACTGTTGTTGTGGCTGCTGTCCTATACATGATGTCCATTTCAAATGCCTTATGTTGAGTGTGAAATGACATTTTGAGAAATGAAGTGGAATGGCATCCACAGATTCGTTGGAGGTAGACAGAAAGACCAGCAATGGAATTGCAGTCAATTTTCTTGCAGTCTCTGGGTGTACATATATTAAATATAATTACATATAAAAGCACAAGGTAAAGAGGCATTTGTTTGATTCCAGGTTAATCAGATAGATGATAAATCAGTAGCAAA
The DNA here is from genome assembly GCA_013400215.1 of Cisticola juncidis. Classification (NCBI taxonomy): domain Eukaryota; kingdom Metazoa; phylum Chordata; class Aves; order Passeriformes; family Cisticolidae; genus Cisticola; species Cisticola juncidis. Next base: position 7,004 of record VXBR01006372.1, on the reverse strand, counting down.
AGTACTGTTAATACTGTATGTATCTACACTATCCTGATCCATGGGAGGAAGTCAAGTTCCTCCTACCCATTCTGTTCCATTGTTGCTGAGGGAAGGCTCTGGATCCTACCTGGTCAGAGGCCAAAACAGAGGAGGTTGAATGATGTGGGCCCTGTGGATTCTCCCTTCTGCCATTTGATGGCAGCACAGCAGTAGAAAGACAATGTTCATTCTGGGCTGGGTTTGATGTATCTCGCTGGAAGCCAATACAGTCCTGTGGGCAAAGAAACATGTGCCTAATCTCTTCCCCAAGCAAACAGTGGAGCTGGACCTTTCCACTGACCATTGTGTACATCCTTGTATGTAACTTCTGTGTGAACTTCTTCTCAATCAGTGGTCTGACCTAAGTCATCTCTAGTGGAGAGATTCAAAAAAATTGAAAACATAGATTGCTTTGTCAAGTTGCTCCTGAGGGAGCATGCCTACCAGATTTCCCCTCTTTTATTTTTGTAGTGCGTTTTTCTATGTATAATAGAAAATTACACTACAGCATGCCCTGTTGGAGAATGGGCAATCCCTGTAATGTGTTTCATACCCCAAGTGTGGAAAAATTCTTGTGTTTTATGAGATGTATATGCAGAAACATGTTTTTATCTACTGAGGAATTATCATCATATCAAAAGCACGTAGCCAGTGTTGGGTGACATCTTTTGATTTCCCGCCTGTGTCTTGTTTCTACTATGAATCTTGAAAAAGTATCAATAATCATGGACATATTTAAAAGTCCCACAGCTCGATATGTGTAGTACATCAGTTTGCCAGAGGTCATTAGGTCTCAACCCTTGTGGGTTTGTGGCAACCTAATTTTTGTGGCAAAGAAAGAGTCTGTTGACATTGTGAGCAAATATTCAGTACGTCCAGTGCTTGTGGCAAAGTTAGACTGAATTAGTTGGCTAGTGCTCAGGCATTTTGCTGATAGAAACCATGAGAAAGTTTTGCCTGCCCTAACTTTTGTGGTGTAGTGACTGTCATGGCTAGGGCTTCCCCCCTGGATTACCTTCTGCTATAGGTCCAGGCAGAGTGGTGTGTGGAGTAAAGTGCAGAATGTAATGTTCATGAGACATGCGTTGCCTTGGTTTGAAAGACAGTTGTCTGCTAGGGAAGGCAGGAGCCTCCCTTGGAATGAAAAAAAATGTAAATCCCCTCCCTCCAAATTATTATAATTTTGAAATTAAGGGGTGTAACTTATATATAGGTATAACTTCTTTACTAGTATGTATAACAAGGCAAACAGACAACAGCAAACAACAAACAGACACAGAGACCCAGTGCCAGCCTTCCCCCGGCTGCAGGCACCTTCCCCTTTGGTGCAGTTCCGGGCACAGCCGGCAGGGGCGCTGCTGGCTCCCGGCCGGGCAGGGCGGGTGCGGTGATTCCCCCGCGGCTGCAGGGGGCGCTGTGGCCCAGCTCACGGAGCACATGGCCATGGTGGCTTGGGCCAGATGGGAAGGGATGGAGGAGAGACTTTGCTTCTCAAACCTCTGGGGCAGTCAATCCCAGTGGCTCAGCAGGACTCTGAGGAGCACTGAGGTGGAACAGCAAGAATGAGCAAAAATAGCAGGCTGGTGGACAAGATGTATTAGAATCTCTGGCGCTGTGGCTGGAACGACTGGACATCTTGGCAGGCAGGGGGTGCAGGGCTACTGTGTGAACTCAGAGCAATGCCAAAGAAGCAGCGGGGGTGGGACAGCAGCAGCCCAGCTCCTAGCGGGGTAGAGTAGGGTGAGCCTAAGATTCCAGGCACCCGAGCAGATGGGGATAGGTCTCTCTTTTAGTGAGGTGGGTGTTAATAGGATCCCAGTTCAATGGTTGCCCTTATAAGCAAAGGCTCATCTCAAGACAGAAGAAACAGCTCTGGGCTGGACCTTGGTGGCGGTAACAAATTCCCTTCCCAAGCAGGGGCTCGAAGCATCCTCCTCCAAAAGGCGAGAGTCAGAGTGAGCTAGCAGCTGCCCCAGCCCCATTCCTTGATGCTTGGCCACCTCCCAGTTGTCTCAAGTATCCAGGCATCAGTGCTTCCTAGCAACTCAAAGGGAATAAAATTCCACAAGTAAAAAGGAAAGAAGTCCAACCTGTGAAGTAAAAAGTTGTATAGACTGTTTAATAAAATAAAAAGGTCTTTGTTAGAGACCTCATTCTGGAATGAATACTCAATAGTCTCAACAATTTCTTTAATATAAAGAGAACAACAATCAGTATTTATAGGTTCCTGTTAAAAAAGTTGAAATTCTTCTACCATGGCTGCACATTCAACCAATTGTGTAGATCCAGGGTGAAAGGTTATCGAATGCTCCCATGGTCCCATATCCTTTTTCCACAGGCTTACATCTTTGTGTGTCTTTCTTGATCCATCAATGAACCCAGTCTTTGCATCAGGGATTGGAGGTTTCCTTTGTCATCGCTGTTGAAAGGGGAGTTCCTTGAAGGATTGTAGTAGGGCATGTTGAGGCATTGTGTGAAAAAATTGTCCATTATAGTCCACAAGGGCAATTTGGAATGCCAGTGAATCCCTGAAAAGATTCTCTGATTCCGCTGCAGTAACAGGGAGGTGTATCACTGCTGGATCCAATCCTGTCAGGATCTGGTGTCAGAGTTGTCCCATTGACAGCAGTTGAATAAGCATGTCAAGCTGAGTGGTTATAGTTTTCAAAGAAGTGTGTGGCAGAAAAATCCATTCTAATAACTAGAGATGACATTCTTGTACATGGCATTGGCCAGTAAGAGCATAGGGTTGGAAAGACTGCAGAATCAGGAACAGATGCAAAGGCAATTCTGGGTTTTGATGTGTGGTGAAGGACATTGATTTTATCACTTACAGGCTCTAAAGCCTTTTGGGCAGTTTTTGTCAATTGCCTAGGGGAAGAGAGGTTCCCTTTTACCAGTTGAAATAAAGGACATAATTCTTCTGTGGTGATTCCAAATAATGGAGACATCCCATTAATTGTGCCTAATAGCTTTTGCAAATTGTTCAATGTGTTATTGGCTGTGGGGGTGACTGTTGTTTCTATTAATTTAAACCCCAGGTAATTCTAAGGAGGTTCTGTTTGATTTTTTTCTGTGTCTACACACAAGGCTCTGCTGGCAAGCACAACCCTTAAAGCAGCAATGCAATAATAAAGAGTTGTCAGAAGCAATTAAAATATCATCCATGTTGTGATAGATCAAAACAGATGGACATTTTGGCTGCACCGCTTGTATCACTGAATGAACAATGAATTGACAGATAGTAGGATGTTTTCCATACCCTGAGGTGGAACAACCCAGTGGTATTGTTCCATGGGCGTCTCATGATTGACAGATCATGAAGGTAAAGAAAAGGCAAATTTGGGTGCATCATCAGGATGCAAAGGAATTGTAAAAAATCAGTCTTTTAAGTCAATTATCGCTAGTTCCCAATGTTCTGGAATCATTGTGGAATGATTGTGGGGTTAGGTATTCCTGGCTGTAATGTCCCCATAAGTGACATTGTCACCATGAGATTTTACTAGTTGCTGAGCGTTGATATTAAAGTAGAAGGTTTGCACCTTCTCATGCTCCTTTCATGTAAACACCAGCTGTGTTCTATAAACACAGCCATTGTTTTCACATTCCTTGCTGGGACAGATAAGACTGTGTGACAGTGCCCTTGACCAGTGTGGTGAGAGGTGCGAATGTTCACTCTCCAATCCCTGGTCACCTTGCTAGAAGTAGGTAATAGGAAGTAATAAACAAAGCAGGGGGATTCTCCCTGCTGCTCTCTGATCTCCCCAAACTCCAGGCTCTGTGTGTCTTTCCGGCGAGGCTCACAGCGACACGACATGACTGCATTGACCACCCTGAGATCCTTTAAAAGCCTCCACTTTCCCACTTTCTCAGGAATAATGAAAATAGGTGTATTCAATTGGCTGGTGGAAGGGACTATGTGACCCAAATGTGATTGTTGTTGTACAAAAATTCGAGCTTGATGAAGCAGCTTGCTTTTCAATGGCTGCTGATTTTTGCAAATAGGTGTATTTGAGAGCCAAACCAGTTTACGAAGCAGTTGTTTATCAGTGGCCCCTATCAAAAATGTGTTGAAATGATCAAACCCCATTGCATCATCAGGTCTCGCTCCCACAAAGTGTCTGGGATCCACGGTGGTCCAATTTGTGGAATATTTGCTGCAGCCTTTTTGCATGCTATTTGCAGTATTTCTTCCATGCTAGGAGCAGCTGCTGCCATAGCACATACTGGGGCTAGAGGAGGGTATAAATCTGGTTCTTCTTCAGAGTAAGTTGGACTAGGATCAAACTGATCTTCTCTTCTGGATCATTCTCCACAGGTGACGTTTTATTACCAAAAACAACAGTATCTGATAGCAATGCAGGCAGAGCATCTGCAAGGATGAAATCTTCTTCCTTCAATTGTTGCAAAGCCAAGTATACCACATGCCAAGTAACAATATCATCAGGGTGGATGCTGATGAGAAATTTGATGGGTATGTAAACATTCACTGACCTTTTGCTAGCGAGTAAGATCACAGGAACCATCTGATGGGTACCAGGGATAAAACTGTCTGACCCGTATAAGTGTCTCTGAAAGTCTTTGGGATTGGAGTCTATATCTTTGTTTCCTGGTAATATGCAACAGTCTTATGCAGTTTGTGGCATTTTGTTGCACTTTGCCCGATTATAAGAAATGCTTCCCAACTGCTCGCAAAGGCTAACCTGTTCTATGGCCAGCAATGGAAGGAGCTCATTGGTGATCAGCAGAACACACCCATGGTTGGTTCAGCTGGAGTACACTGGATCACAACAGTGGTAAGGAAGCCCCTTTTAACTGGGAGCCATTTGTGGCATATGAATATGAGAGACACAAGCTAGAAGCGAATCTGGTTTATTGCAAAGTTAAGACAGTATTTATACATTTTAGTGTGAGTGTCATGGGTTGGCGCTGGCCATATACCAGTGCACTCATGAGTGTTTGTTTTTCCTAATGAACTACTGTGAGATGTGGTCAAGAACAGAGCAGAGCAGGCCTAAAACTTGAAATAGAAAAAAACTTTATTAAACTACATTAAAAAAAAGAAAAGAAAAGAAAAGAAAAGAAAAGAAAAGAAAAGAAAAGAAAAGAAAAG
>VXBR01006370.1:317609-341977 GCA_013400215.1 Cisticola juncidis | reverse complement strand
CTCCTTCCTCTCTCTTCCTTCCAGCTCTCCTGCTTCCAGTTCTCCTATGGGTGCATCCCCTTCGAGGAGGCTGCTGTGCCGGCCCGAGTGGGAGATTCCTTCGGGCCCACGTGAGTACCAGGGTTCGGTGGTGCTGTGCCCCTGTGGGGCTGGAGCTCGTGTTTCAGAGAGGGTTTTTTGTGTGGGTGAGTCCTCACAAGCTCACCCTGGTGAAGAGATGAGTTTGATGATTTTCTTCGTGATGAGTGCTTGGAGGTGCCTGCCTCGAAGGCCTAAGGGAGATTTCATGAGGGAACAGACAAGTTCCCTGCTGGTTTCTGCTGGGAGCTCCTTGTGACTGTGGTTGTGTCTCTGATGCTTCTCAGGGGATGTGTTCGCTTGTCAAGAGTGGGAGAAGATTCTTATCCCACCCTGAGCGCTCCCTGGATGAGGAGAAGGCAGAACCCCCTCATCGCTGTCCCTCAGCCTAAGCAATCCTGCATCCTCCTCTCCCTGTCCTGGTTTGCCTCCAAATCTCCTCAAAATGTCATTATCATCAATCAGGAGGGAAGGAAGAATCTGTACACGCTGCTCAGCCCTGATATTTTAATCGAAATACTGTGCTACAGTCGAGTTTACAACATCGGTATAGAAATCAAATGGGTTGCGGGCTGAGGATCACGTTACAGAATACAAAAAGCAAGATCAAATAAAAAGGAAACTAAAAAAAGCAACCCTCTGCTATTGTACAGGCTGGGGGCAGCGCTGGGGTGTCAGATGCAGCACCAGAGGCAGAGGTGTCCCCACGGGTGTCCCAGGACCTGCAGCAGCCCCCCTGGATCAGTGACAGGCACAGGCTCCTGGGACAGGATTCCCACCGAGCAGCAGCAGCTGGTACTGCCCAGCTTGCCAAAAGCCTAAATCCCCAAAGATTTTCCCTTCCAGATCACCTCGAGCAGACACCAGAATAAAAAAAGGGGAGAAGTAACAGGGGAGCGTGCATGACACGTTTGGGATGGAAGAGGACACACGAGAGCCCCTTCCTGCCTGGTTACAGCAAAGGAGGAGAAACCAGGCAGGTGATTTATTGCTAGCAAAGTGTGCAAAGCCCCTGCTGGGCTCTTCCTTCTCTCCATAGGAGGCTCCCATTCCAGACCTGCCTGCTGTGCATTGGCTGCCAATGCCTGGTGGGGCTGTGACTCCCACCCCGGCTCCAGGTCCTCCCTGCTCCCTGGAGGGGAAGCAGCTGTGGTGGCAGGAGCAGAGAACCTGGAACAGATGATATTTACGGTCCCTTCCAGCCCAGGCCGTTCTGTGATCCTGTGATCCTGCTGTCTCAAAGCACAGTGAGTCCCTGGGAAAGGCTGAAGCTGTGGCAAAGCCCTGCTGGTGCTTCCCTGTTACATTCCCCTGGGGAAATGGTTTCTCCCACCCCAGAGAACCCCTAGGGCCAGTCTATACCCCTGAAGGGGATAGAAGGAGGGGTTAATATTTCACTTCCCTATCCCAGGACGATGGAAGCCATTCCAGATGTGTAGGACTGGCAGCATGGATTTTTGCAAGGAAAGCTGCCTCCTTTTGAGGAGACACAGTGCAGTGGTGGCTGGTGTGGCTTACAAAATCTGTGCTGACTTCTTCATTTTCAAAATCACAATATCCCCCCACATTTTAAGTCTCTGTCAGCATTAAATTTCTCTGCTTAAAAAAATATATATCCCATATATGGATTTCTGGATTGAAATGCACCGAGACCTCCCCAGCCTCTCCTCCTCTTGCACACACACACACACACACACACACACTCAGAGCAGCTCTGTCAAATACTGGCTTGGTATTTCCCATGATGTTTTCCCCAACTCAGAAAGGGAAAAATATATCAGCACAATCAGCCACAGCTAAGTTGCTCAGCAACACTTCCGAAAAGCGAAGATCCTTGGAGCTGGAAGACAAAGTGGATAAAAATTACCCACCAGCAAAAAAAGCCAAAAATTTTAAAAAATTAAGATTATATACTCTATTTATATGTCTTTCAATCCCCAAATACACACGCGCTGCCTCTGCTGTTTCCTCTTGCCAGCCTTAGAAAAGGGGTTGGATTACACCTCCCTCTTCCCTCCCCTTTCCCACCCCAAAAGCTGCATGCTGCAACAGTGCCTTTCAGACAGGAACACGGCTGGGGGTGAGCGAGTCTCTTCCTCCAGTTAAGAACAAAGACATTATTTTTTTTATTTACAAAAAAAGGAGAAAAAAGTTTCCACACAAAAGCACTACAATGATAACTCCCTTTGGTAAAAAGTGTAATAAATGTCTCCATCGGTCTGTCTGTCGGTACTAATTCTCAAGCCACCTGGTACTATGGTACACAAGAAGCTAGTACAGTTATGCTAGCACATCAAGCATAATTCCTTTAATTAAAAAAAAAACCAACCCAAAACAAAAAGAAAAAAAAAAAAACCAAAAAATTGACAATTTGTACATTTATTTACAAAAAAGTAGGGGAACATGTTAAAATCGTGTTGTTCTCTGCTGTGTGTGTGTACGTACATGTGTGTGAAAAGCTGGTGCATGGCACTAGGAGAGACTAGTAAACAAGCAGGTACAAAAAAAAACCAAAACAAAACAAAAACAAAAACCCAAAATAAAAATAAAACAGTTCCACTGGCACTAGAAAGGACAGACCGATCTGCACAGGGTGAGTCCAGCCTGGGAGGGAGGGGAGGGAGCGGGAGGAGCCCGGGGCCCGCTGCCCCCTGGCGCCGGAGCCGCGAGGAGAGGAGGATCCGGTGGTGACAGGCACCTGGGGATTTTGGGGACACATCCAAGCGGTCCGGCGGTGGAGAGCGTCCTGTTCCCCTCCCTCGCCGCTCAGGGAGTCAAAGCCTCGACGCTGCTGGTGTGTACGAGCTCGTGGTGTTTCTCTGGGATGGCTCAGTTCAGAGAAGGGTCCTTCCTGCCCAAAAGGGCCGGCGGCCCCGGGCGGAGATCCACATCCCCGCGGGGAATCCCGCCGGGAATCCCGCCGGGACAGCTGTACCAGCCACGCACTAGTCAAGTGGCCATGTCACGGAGATACAGTGAGGGGAGAAAGGCATCTTCCTCCTTCCCTGGATGCGCGCACACACACACATCTCCCGGGCTCTTCCCTCGCCCCGGGGCACTCCTAGGGTGTCTTGAATATCGTGCCGTATTTGACGCGGTACTTGTTGATGCTGACAAAGTGCAGGGTCTCTGTGTCACAGGTGGTGGTGCAGGGCACCAAGCCCTCCAGCCCTTCGCCCATGAGCCACTTGTTTGTCTCGGCTGCCATTTCACGGGGCACGTGCTCCTTGGTCCATTTGTCCACCCAGGCCTGGAACCGCTGGTGCAGCCGCTTGCTGACCCTTTCGTGGGACTGCAGAGACAGGAGAGGTGTTAGGGAAAGGCAGCTTTGGCCCCCAGACTGCAGCACAACACAAAGCTCACTGGCAAGGGCATCAAACACAGAGGGAATTCATAATGCAGACACTGGACTAGTGACAGAGGGAAAGCTCTGATGAAGGTACCCCGGGTCTCCTCCCCAAGGAAATCTGTGGCAAAATGAGCTCAGAAATACGAAGAAGTTTATGCTCTTTGTTTAATACAGCAGTTCATGGGCTGGGGACACAGAACATATTCCGTGGGAGCCTGAAGGATGCGTGCCCAGCTCAGAGTCCCTTCTGCATTGCCCAAAAGATGCTGCTGCCTCCTCTGCTAGCACCCAGGACAGGCAAGTCCTGCTCTTCCAGCCCTTGGGGTCTGTCTCCAGCCCCCAGAGAGGGGCACAGTCCCAGGGAAGAGAAGTTCAACATGCATTACACATACTGAGGACACAACTGCTACAGAAAATTAAGACCCAGGTCATGTCTAACAGGCCCAAGAAGCCCTGACTTAACAGAAACATCAGGAGAGGAAGAATTGTGCACTTTTTTGGGTGAGAGCATCTGGCGAAGGAATGTAAAATCCAGGGCAGATGGTGTAAAGCCATGGCTACAGTCATAATTGAAAACACACAATAAAATTAAACCCCCAGATTAAAACTTACAGATTTTTTGTTTATTCTTCTCCCAGAGACTGACAGCTTTGGGGTGTTAACTGCTAAATCCAATAGATTTGTTTCCAAAATCCAATGCAGCTTCTACAGCTCCCTCAGTGTGTTCCAGTAACCAAGGGCTAAGCTGCACACTACCTATTTAACACTTCAAGAATTTATGTTCAGATTCTCTGTGAAGAGCACTGGCACACAGTATCCTGCTTATAAGCTTATATTTCCTTGAGGTTTGTGCCAGTTGAATGAGATAGACAGAATTCAATCAAAATCCTCAGTATCAGCATTTCAAAGAGTTACTGTGCTGCAGAAAAATGATCTCAACTGATGAGGATGCAAACTTTAAGAGAATTACTTTGCAACTAACAAAATAAAGCCACTATCTGTATCTCATCAGCAAGAAACATGGTAAGTAGTTGTTTTATAAATCTAAATACATGGTAAAAGTGGATGGAAATATCCCCATAAGATGAGAAAAGGGGAGTGTCAAAGCATCCAGATGACCAGATCACTTTCCTCCAGTGCAATCCTCCTAAATTTCACCCACCTGGAGTCACAAGCTCCTTTCATTTTGGACAAACCCAAACCTTTACAGCTTCCCAAAGGAAAAAGCAATGCCTCCTCCCTTCCCTAGGTCCCAGGACACACCAGCAGCCCTCCCCATTCCCTGGCTGCTCCTACCTGCTGAGCTCGCAGCAGCGCGGTCCTCCTGTACATGTAATCCTCCGACTTGATCACGTACACCATCTTATAGGAGTTCAGCTTGAATTTACACTCCAGCTTGTCCAGGCTCTCCACGTTCTCCATGGACTTCTTACTGTTCCCCTCCTTCCCTTCCTTCTCCTGCTGCTCCCGACCGCGCTGGCACTTGCGGATCCGCCTCAGGTTCCTGCAAACCAGAGAAGCCCTCCTGGAACTGGTGCCTGGGCCCTGGCACTGCAGAGCTGGGTGTAGGTGGAAATCTCCAGGCCAGGTTGGGCAGGGCTTGGAACAGCCTGGTCTGGAGGGAGCATACAACAGAGGCTGAGATGAAATGAGCCTTTCCCAGGGCAGGCTCACTCACCTGGGCAGGAAGACGGGTTTCTGTGCCAGGTGCTCGCGGAGCTCGGGGGAGGTAGAGTCGGAGTTGACGTACCGCTCCACGTAGTCGGACCAGCGCTGGGAGCAAGCACAGAGCACACATCAGGCACTGCCCTCCCCCAAAACAGCACACAGGGGTTAAGGAGGCTGAGCCTGAAGCCAGGCAGAAGAACCTGACATCCCCTCTGGAGGCTCTGTGCACCTTACGCCCAAAAAGGGAGGTACAGTGCCTCTTTATGTGGTTTTGAGTGTTTTCTAATACAAAATAAACCAAGAGAGATTTGCCTGCTCACCTCATTGGAAGCTTTATTGCATGTCCTTGATGTTTCTTTGGCTTGTGTTAATGGACCACACCACACTGGTCCAGAGCAACCCTGACCAACACAGTCAGCTCTCTGGACAAGCTGCCCTTACCTCTGCTTCCACAGGGTCATCTGAGTTCTCCTCTTCTGTGTCCAGCAGCTCAATGGTTAACTGAACTTGACCTCTGCTCTGAATGAACATCAGCTATAAGGAAAAAACAGAAGGAACTTCAGTAAGAGGAGGTTTGAAATAGAAACACCTTCACTTCTTACTGGGGCAAAGGGACAATGAAGCAAGTTGGCAGTTTTAAAGGAAACCTTCTTGAGCCCCCAAAGTAAGTTTGAGGGCATGGGAAGAGATATTCTACACTCAGGCTTTTATCCAAAGTACTTCTCTGGCTCAGAAAGGGCCTGACCACTTCCTGCCTCTTTAGCAAAGGAAGTATGGATTTGATTAGCACAGGTTTATTAGCAATGTATGCAGGCAGCAGTGATTTAATGCCCAGTCAGCAGTGGCAGATCTCCCCACAGTCGACAAAACTGAGACACCAGATCCAGGGGAGAGTTTGAGCTAACAAATTAAAAGCAGTGGCAGCCAAGCAGCTGGTATGATACAGGCCAAAGCTCCTGTGAAGCACAGGGCATATTCATTGCTGTTCCAGGAAATATATTCGTCTTTGAAACTCCATTTCTGAGGGGCCCTTACAGAAGCATTAACCTCTGTTCCAAAAGCTGTCAGCACACGCACTGCTTTTGGCTGGGATGGAGTTAATTTTCTTCATTTTCTGGTGCCCAAACAAGGCTCTCTTTTAAAGGACCAGTGCCTGTTTCTTGTTACAAGGCATCCCCTCAGTCCCTGCTGGTTCCAGGCCGTGGCTCAGGGCTGGCTCACCTTGAAGCAGTTCTCCTCGGACATGAGCTGCTCGGCCTTGCGCTGGTACGCGGCCTCCAGGAGCGCGCGCGAGGACTGCGACGCCAGCAGGCCCCCGGTGGCCCCGTTGCTGTTCTCAGCCAGGTACAGATCTGTCACCTGCACACAGATCTCATCGCTCACGATGTGCTGGAGCTGCAAAGGAGCCACGGGGGCAAGGGGTTTGTCAGTGAGGCTGCTACATCCCCACCAGGACAGAGTAAAACAGGGGTGTAACAACGGGATGGAGCTCAAGCAAAAATCCCTTCGCTTCTTCCACTTGCAGATATCTCTGCTACTATGAAAAACTCACAATCTCTTCAGAAAAGTTAGCAGGTGGCAAAGCACAGCTACTCAGAGAAAAACTACACACAGAGCACATTCTGATGGGCAGCAGGGGAGCAAGGGCCAGAGCTCCGTGGCACAGCGTGTCCTCTCCTCACCAAGGGGCTGCTGCTCTGCCTGAGGAGAGGGGTGGGAGGCTTAAGATCAAATCCATATTTTGTGCAAGCTTAAAAATCAAAAGTCTCCCAACTGTCCTCTAAATTCAGTTAATCTCTGGACTGAAGGGCTTCTGAAGAGCAGCTCTACCCTTCTGAAAGAGGAAAGCCCTTTCAAGTTATTCCACTTCCAGCCCCTTGTGTCTGTTTTTGTTCTTTATACTACAAAAAAGCACAAGAAATTTTCCTTTGCTCACACATTCTTCCTATCAACCCAATAAAAGGACTGGAATTTAACAGCCAAAATGAGCTACTCCAGCAGCCAGATAAAAGAGACAAAAGGTTTTCAGAAAAAGCGTGCACTCCTGCAGCACTGATGGAAGGGAAAGGAACTATTTAGATGTAATTTCCTTTTTTTTTTTTTCCCCAAAGCTAAAGCAAGATTACCTCTGGACACACTTTGAATACTTATATCCTAAAACATCTGGAAAACAAGGAGAACTCTGTAGAGGACATTCTCAATAATTCAAACTGATCAGAAATCACCTTCAATCATCTCTCTACTATGAGGGCTGGAGAGCTGGGGGAGGGAACACCCTGAATTTACCTGCCTGCCCCTGAAATTCCCCATGCAGGCACACAAGGTGGCCTCCAATGAGAGCCTCCACTGCAGCACAGGAGGCTCTGTCTGCCTCCCCCAGCCCGCCCCAGCAGCCCAGGCCCCTGGCAGGCACCTGTCTGACGATGCTCTGGATCAGCTTGTCCATGGTGAAGGCGATGTAGGCGTGGATGGTGAACATCTCGCGCAGGGAGTCCTCATACTGCGACGAGTCCATGTTCCCGTCCAGCAGGTTGCGCACCATGTCCAGGAAGGCCGGGTAATAATCCTCCACGTCGATGTCCACTGCCACAGGAGAGAAGGGGACACGGGCACACCACCCCCAGCAAGGGTGGCTGTCAGTTCTGGTCCTCAGGTGACCCACTTGAGCTGAAGAGTTACTTAAACTTGTCTTTTATGGATGTAAATAAGTCCTTTTAAGGCTACAGATAATTTCATTATCTCTTGTTTTCTAGCTCTAGACTCCTCCACGAGGTTTTTATTTCTGACAGCTTTTACTTAGGGAACTTGAGGATATGCAAGTGTAAAGTGAAAGCTCTTAAGAAATAACTGCTTATATATATATAATCATAATATAATCCTTCTGCTATTCCAAGTCTCATGTTCTCCACATCTTCCCATCTCCCCAGGGACAATAAAGGAGAGCCCATCTTAAAGGGTCACTACTATCACCCTGTCACCCCCCTACAAGCAGAAGCCCCTTTTCCCCCCAGCCTCCCTCCCAGAGTGACTCACTGGGCTCCTTCAGTCGCAGCTGGATGGCAGGGCTGTCGCTCTTGTCCCGCTTTATGCCCAGCACTTCCCTCTCCCACTCCCGCTCCCGCGTCTCCTCCTCGATCTGCCGCTCGGCCTGGGTGCAGATCCGCAGCAGCCGCAGGCACAGGATCTGGTGCAGCCTCATGAAGATGTACCAGTTGCTGTTCACGTAGAAGAGGTTGTAGACCTCGTCCATGCCCCGCAGCTTCTGGGCTGTCGTGTTGTTGAACATCAGCTTGGTTTTGGGAGGACTACCCCCAACACCGTTGTGCTTTTTTGCAGCCCCGGTGGCTTCGTCCACATCCATCTCCTCCTCTTCTTCCTCTTCCACATCCGAGAGTTCGCCTCGCTGAGCGAACAGCAGGTCTGGAATGAAGTGATACATGATCTGCTTGATTTTGTACTTGTCCTCTTTCTGGATTCCCGTCTGCCGCTTCACGTGGTGGATGATGAGAGAGGCAGCATCCTCCAGGATCTGCTTGTCTTCATAGGCTAGTGAGAGGTGTGGGCCCGTGGGGACTCCAGCATTGTCTTCTGAAGCCTGTTCTTGCCTCTACGAAGGAGAAACAGCATAAAAGTCAGCCTAAGCAATCCCTCTCCACCACCAAAGAGCCAGCTAGAAAGCTCTGCCAGTGGAACAGATTTCCTCCCTCATCAAGCTGTGAGGAACAGGAACTACACTAGTAAAGTACACAAGCTCGAGGGAAATAAACTCCTGGTGATGATCTCACCTCATCATAGATGCTTTCAATCTCATTGAGGAGACTCTTTGACCTTAGGACCTTGGTATCGTTCTGCTTGAAGTTGATGCCCTGGTGGTCCAAGGATTTCAGGTAATACTTCTCATTCTGCTCTCGCCAGACTTTATTAAATCCTCTCTGGGCTTCTCGCCACTCCTCCTCTTTCATCTTTAACCTTGGATCAAGAAAACAAAGGTGAGCTAAGAGGTGAGCATACAAGAAAAACCTCAGCCCGTGGTTCTTGGTGAGTGTTGACAAGAGCTGAACTCCCAGTGAAATGAGCATGGATCAAAGATATCCCACAGAAAGGAGCTTTCCAGGAGGTGCCCTCTGACTCAGTGTTTCTTTCACATTTAGGTAAAACCACGCAGGAACAAAGCACCCCCAGGAAGGGGAATAAAGGGACAGGGAAGGCAAAAAAGCTGGCTCTGGTCTCTCAGAAATCCCCAGAAAGCTCCACCTGGGGAACAGGGGCAGTTTAGTTTGGAAAATGAACAAAGCATGGACAGCTGAGTATCCTGGGAATGCACTCCTGAACCTTGACACAGTATCTCAAGCCAAGCACCCCTAATTGAGTCCAAGAAGGGCAGGGAAACTGGGACCTGCAGGTATCCTGGGAAGGCTGCTACACCCAGCTCCAGAACTCCAAAACACAGGACCAAGAGTCCCAGGGAGATAACCCAGCATGTAGTGCTTACACATCTCCTCAACCTTTCCCAAGGAGTAGTAGTATCCACTCCCTTTTAACTGAGGAAGGGAAGGCTGACAACAGAAACAGGACTGGGAACATGAGGATGGCAGAGACCCCATGATCCAGGCACAGGTACCCATAGGATTTGGAAAGGGATCACATTTAGCCCTGGGACAACATTTTCCTTATCTTACACACACTGCTGACACCAGGGAAGAAAAAAGTTTAAGAGGAGACAACAAAAGCTCTATATCCCTCCAGCTGAGCTGTAAGGATTTTGTTCCAGGAGGGCAATTCCCTCTAGGTGATGATTGTGGAAAACGCCAACTGTCCAGAATATAAATGAACTTCTTAGTTTCACAGGATAATGGAATCATGGAATGGTTTGGTTCAGAAGATCATCTTGTTCCACCCCCTGTCATCAGCAGGGACACTTCCCACTGGGGCATGTTGCTCCAAGCCCTGCCCAACCTGGCCTCGAACACTTTCAGGGGTGGGACAGCCACAACCTTTTGGGACAAATTTACAGCCTTGTGGAGGGCACTCTCCTTAGGGGCAGAAATCAGCCACTTTTCCATCAATCTGGACAGCCCACAGAGCATCACCCTTGGGCAGGGACCTGGGGCTGTACCTTTTCAGCACGATGGGAACAGCCACGGAGGGGTTCTTGCGCAGCCCGTCGATGATGTCGGCGGCTTTGTCGGCGTATATCCTCTGCAGGGCCTTGCGGTGGATCACCTCCGAGGTGCCCCCCAGCGTGTTGTCCAGCCGGAATTTGGCCTGCTCCTCCGCAGACAAGCGTGACAGCTTCTTCTGGATGGCCTCCAGAACACGGATGGTTGCCAGGTTGGTCTCCAAGACAACATCCAGCTGGAGAGAACAGTGCGTTAGCCGGAGCGTTTGAATAGGCAAAACACGACGCTTCACGGAGGAAAACGTTCAAGTGGCACGAAACAAGAAGCTGAGCCTGTTTAACAAGGTGCACTCGAGCACTTTGGTGTTCAGCTGTGCTAAAATAATCCAATTATATTTCATCTGCTACCTAAATAATACTGAGTAAGAATTTAAAGGCTACCGGAACGATACTGCTCGGAAATTACATCTTCCAGCTGGGAATAGAACACAATTGACAGTTACTCTACAAAAGGACATGCCAAATCTGTGCAGATTCAGGTAATTGCCCAGCTAACTTCCATTTCCAGTCAAGATGTCAGTCATTTAAAATCCTGAACACATTGCTTTGCAGATGATTAAGGGGGAATGCATGTTCTCCTGCACTACGTGGGCAGGAAGAACAGAAAAGATGCAGCAATTCCATGCTGGCCACTCAACAATTTCATGTGGAGTGGAGTGAATGAAGAGCTCTGCACAAAAGGTGAGGGGCAGTGGTGGCAGCTTAGTGGTTATGCAGCCAAGGAGTCTTGCATGAAGAGAAAACAAGCTTTTATGCCAAAAACCAGGTGGCAGACACAATAAAAGATGCAGAATTAAATGTATCACTACATCAGGTTCATTAACTGTTCACAGAACAGAACTTTCTGAGACATGAACCAAGGAAAAGCAGTTTACCTCGAAACGCTCGTCCTCACACCTGTAGATGTGCTCTTCATATTGTGTCTTCTTGGAGCTCACAAATGTGGAATCTTCAGACCAGGACGGGAAGGAGACCCAGGTGTCATTCAAAACCTTTGAGGGAGAACAAGAGCCATGGTCAGTGTTCAAGGGGATCACACCTGGCCAGCTTCCAGGGCAGTCTTCTCATGGGACAATCTAATTCCCAGCTGGAAAAAGTGTGTGCTCCTTCCCAAGCCCAGCATCCACAGGGCAACCCCAAACAGCCAGAACCCAAACAGCCAGGCAGCCTGAAAAACTCATAGGCTGG
Organism: Cisticola juncidis; assembly: GCA_013400215.1. NCBI lineage: Eukaryota > Metazoa > Chordata > Aves > Passeriformes > Cisticolidae > Cisticola > Cisticola juncidis. The sequence continues at coordinate 330,515 of VXBR01006370.1, read as the reverse complement.
AGCTGTGAGGAAAAACTTGTGAGAGAAGAGGAAAACAAAGGTGAAAGGAGCTTTTCTGCTACTCTGGATTAGTCAGCTGCAACCAGCTGGTTCCCCATGTGTGGTTCACCATCAACAGTGTGGTCACCACAGCAGACGTGACTGCTAGGCAGGACACAGTTACTGCCTCCAAATAAGGCCAAGTGGAAGTATAAAACCATACCCCAGTATAACCTACAGCTTTCAGTATAGGAGAAAACATTAAAAAACAAACAAACAAAGAAACCTCAAAGAGGCTGAAGGCTAAGAAACAATGCAGACAGTCTTGAAAGCCAGGTCCAGTTTTCATAAACCCAAAGCCTGAACAACTGAGTCATTAGATTCTCACAGGGAGAAAAGTTTGTAACTGCATCATGCAGTTTGTAACTGCATGCATGTAACTTGCATGTATCTGCAAGAAGCTTTTGAGAGATGTGTCAAGACACGGATTAAAAATTCAGCATTTTGGGGAGAAAGAAAGATGCATCTGAAGGAATATGTAGGAGAATCTGTCTACAGAAAGCATAATTTTCTTTTAAAGTTGGTCTAGAGACAATTCTGAAAGCAGGTAAGGTGGGAATTTAGGTAAAAAAGTAGCAATAATCCTGAATTACATACTATCTTGTAAAGGACCTCTGAGATCACATTAAGACCACACAGAAAGCCAGTTCTGTCATCTCCTACTTAAGTTTGCAATCTTAATGTTCCTTTCACAGGTTGTACTACGTAACACATCATAAATAAAACGTAGGAGCATTAGGTATGTCAGTAATTAACCATCATAACTATTCAGAAGGTTTTTCTCCAGCTGCCCCACAACGCTCAAAGCAAACCTTCAACAAACGATGCCAGAGAAGAGGTGATGCCAAAAACCACGTGGGTACCACAGCTCCCAGCCAGCTCCAGCATAACCCAGTTCCTAGACTGATGCCTCACCCTGTGCAACAACTTCTGGATATGATCCAGATGTTTATGAGTGGCACTAGGAATTCCTGAGCTGTGCTCCCCCTGGGCTGCCACGGGCACCGCGGCAATGCCCAGCCAGGACGGTGCCCACACACGGAGCAGAGCTCACACTCACCACCACCAGGTGTGCCCTGACATCTCCAGGATCATTCCCAACACAGAGATTCAAACTAAACTCCCCATCCTGCCAGGTTTTGCTGCAATGCTTTACAAAGGCTGGGAGGAGCTCTCTCTCCTCCGTGGCTCTGCTCACCTCTTTGCACAGCGGGGTCCTGCCCGTGCACTTGGGCTGCTGGTAGCTCTTGGGCAGGGCTCGGTAGCTGGAGCCCAGCCTCTTGCAGGAGGCGTAGTCAATCTCCATGGCAATCCCCTCAGTAGCCCGTTCCTTCGGGTATGTCTCCATGTGAACAGACTCCTTATAGCCCAGAAAGTTCTTAAACCAAGTGAACAGTTCTGGGAATTTCCTAAAATCAAAGGAATGAAGTGAAAAAACGAGCTAAACAGCGCTGAGCTGCGATGCTGAGGCTAGAACTGATTACTACAGACAATCATTCTAAATTATCAACCTTCTAAATTATCATTAGGACCCTCTCTGCTTAACCCCACTTCCACAGAGCCTGACCAAATGGGAAGCAAGCACCCATTGCTGGTCAGGTGGGGGATTGCTCTCTTGGTGCAGCTAAGGTGCTTCAGAATTAGTGACAAGCAAGGAGCAGCTGTCAAAGGAGCAGCACTCATGGCACAGTCACATCTGTGTCTCCCCATTCTACCCTGGTAGTGAACTCAGACCAGATTCCTCGTTGTTTGCCAATGGTTTGAACCTTGAACCAGACCTTTCTTTTCCAGAGGCAGCAAGAAGAAACCAAAAGGCAGTTCTGTAACTGCACAGCAAAAGGGTTCAGTGCCAGGCAATTGCTTGAATCAGACTTCACAGAGCAGCATAAATCATAAATTCAGGAGAAGCCTTTGCCTACAAGGCCCAAGTTCGCCTGAAAAGTTTCCTGAAAAATTTATTTGTCTAAAATACAGCACTTGTTCAAGTCCTCTTATCTCATGCAATGCTCCAGCAATAGGATGAACTGAACCTGTTACTAACTAAATCAGTAGTTATTCATTGCCTTTTCATTATATGGCAAAAGATCAAGTCCAACTCCAGAATAAAAAACCCTGTATTATATCTTTCCCTACAGTTAGGAGCACAGGCAGTAGATGGGAAAAATACAGAATTTTCTTGTCAAATAGGGCACCTTTTCTACCTAAAGTCAGGCATCCCGCTGATGTCTGATTAATTCCAGTGGAGCTACAGAGTGAGTAGAAGTTCCTTAGGGCAGTTTTTCTGCACAGTAGCTACTTTAATGGGGTCCTCACCCCAATTTATGTTGCCTTGGAACCAGCAATTCAGTGCCCAGGCAAAAGAAACATTAATCCTGCTGCCCAAAGTTGAAGAGAGGAGATCTGTCAGTTTTAACCAATTAACAGAGATGTTCTGTGCACTACTGACAATCATGGAAGTAGTAAATTCCTATTTAAAGTACAGAGTTCCTTAACATTTTCAGCTTTGTGGCAGAATTCAGTTGCTTTTTGGAAACTTTAGTGAGTTTATATCAGCATCTGCTTCTTTGGGGGGACATTTCCTATGTAAATAGACAATGTTTTTTCAAATGGCATGATCCATGATTCCAGAGCAGGAAACTGCAGTTACAGGCTGACAATAATTTTGTCTGCCCTACTGGAAAGGGAAGGCACACAGCAAGCAACACCTGCACTGCTCCTGCACGCTGCCTGTCAGGACACTGCTGGAAATCTCCCTGGGATAAGAACAGGAAAGGGTAGTGCAGAAGACCATGATGGGGAGTGTTTCTTTCCTGGCTCCACAACAGAAACAGAGCAGGAAAGGGGCTGCTCTTACCCCAGGAAAGGAGACACCAGCTGCACCAGCTCGGCCCGGGAGATCACCTCCTGGTTGAAGATCACCAGGCAGCGCAGGAAGTTCTCGTAGGCCTCGGCGCTGCGCAGAGCCTTGCGCACCTGGGGAGAGGGGACAGCAAAGAGGAGCTGTCAGGGGGACACTCAGCAGGGGACACCTGGGATTGACACTGCAGTCCTGCAGATCTGCATTTGACACTGCATTTCCCACCAAGGCACACAGATATTTCATGGGTTGAACAGAGAGAACCTGCCCTGCAGACAGAAGTGGTACTGATGGAACCGTCCCTCTCAGGGTTGCTGTTCCCTGAGATTCTCCTCGGGGTTGCTGTTCCCCGAGGTAATCAGGTTTTTGTTTTGTCTTGTTTTGTTTTGTCTTTGCTCTGAGTGTTTCACACCGAAGGCAGAGACGACAGCTGAGTCTGCCAGTCTGTGTTTCCAAGGTTGTTTATTCTTCATTATCTCAGTTCTGTCTCAGCTCTGCCAGGCCTCCCTGGCAGGGGCATTATCTCAGTTCTGTCTCAGCTCTGCAGGGCATCCCTGGCAGGGGCATTATCTCAGTTCTGTCTCAGCTCTGCCAGGCCTCCCTGGCAGGGGCATTATCTCAGTTCTGTCTCAGCTCTGCCAGGCCTCCCTGGCAGGGGCATTATCTCAGTTCTGTCTCAGCTCTGCCAGGCCTCCCTGGCAGGGGCATTATCTCAGTTCTGTCTCAGCTCTGCCAGGCCTCCCTGGCAGGGGCATTATCTCAGTTCTGTCTCAGCTCTGCCAGGCCTCCCTGGCAGGGGCATTATCTCAGTTCTGTCTCAGCTCTGCNTGTACAGGTCCCAGACCCCCCTGTACAGGTCCCAGACCCCCCTGTACAGGTCCCAGACCCCCCTGTACAGTCTCTAAACCCTCCAGGGCTGCCAGAGGGATGTCCTGGACTCTGACACATCCCCACGCTGGGATCCCCTGCAAAGTCAGCACTGGGGCATTAATCTAAGAAAGGAGTTGCAAGTGAAGAACTAAATCCTTCAAAGAACCCTGTAACAGGTAGATTAAACCCCACTGGAATCATGGACAACACCAGCACCACAAACCCACCCAGGCTGCTTTTAAACTCCAGAGTGGGGGACATGAGACCCATGCCCTGGGCATTGCCTCTCCAGCCTCTGCCTGCCTCCAGCTTGGATTATCACAGACAATCTTCCTTCTGAAACCTCAATCTTCACAGAATGAGGAAGCCAAACTATTCATCCCAACACCATTACCTTCCCCACAAGAACAGTTGGATCTACACTTCAGACTGAGATCTATCATAGTTAAGTTATTCATCATTATGGTTATAATTCCACAGCAGGGATTTCTAGGTTTACTCATGTTAACACTTACTTATCCTCCAAGAAATAAATTGGTTCCCAGTTACCATTAGCTGGTTCCCATCACGCTGCAGAATTCACCAGATCAGCAGGGAGCAGCCAAGACTGTCATCAGTGTGTGAATATTGCTTAAAAGGATGGTTTTAAGTTTGTTCCATGCTCCCCTCTGAGCTATAAGGCAATGTATGGACCTCTCAGAGAAAACACCAAGGTACCACTTGGAAAAATCCCACATCTCCTCCACTTGGTCTGTGTGCTAAACCAGCAACAGGTAACAACTGTGCAATTAATTAGATTAATCCCAGAGGGGAAATAAAAAAAACCCCAATCCAAAGTAAATATGAATGAGGTGTTTGTAAATGGAGCTCCCCACTGCAGGCAGCTGGCTGTGGATGGGCACAAGCTGTGATGGGCACAGCAAGACAGCCACACACATCATCAGCTGTACAGGGATCCTAAAAGGGGAAAACAACTGGGAGTGTGGGTTACAGCAGAAAATTCCCATCCCCTCAAATAAATTCCAGCAGCAGCAGCAGGTGGAGAGCTGGAGAAGGAGTTTGGGGAAAAGACACGTGTAAAAAATATCACCAATTTTTGAGAAATTCAATGGATCTGACTTAGGAGTCACAGGGTACACTAAGGTCAAGCTGGGAGATGTTATCAGGGTGGTGCAGACCTCACACACTTCACTGTGATAGAAATCCAGATGTGTACACAGGTAGGACAAACATCAGGGACATGCAACATCTGCATCCTGCCTCTCACCTTCTCGAAGAAGAGAGATTCTGTCCCCACACCATGTTTGCTGGCTTCTGCCAAAGACTGGTCTTTCAAACCAAGCAGCTTTGGTTTCTTCTGTTATCAAAAAAAGAAAGGCAATTAAAAATAAAAGGGATGTTCAGCAAGTTGAGGTAATTTGATTATCTATCACACATGAGTGCCAGTTCCCTGATACCACCATGTGCTTCCCATTAAAGGAAAGGTGGATTTTTTAAGGAAAATCTACTAAAACATGTGCTACAAGTTAATTTACTGAATGTTAATAAGTAGCATGCCACTCCAAATACTTGTAACACATTGTTGCACCCTTCCCTGTACCTAGCTGATTGTTTCAATCACACTACAGGCATATCTTACTTGGATAACCAGTTTGGAAAACTGCCAGAATAAATGATTTTCCTATCACTCATCCAGTTCTGGAAGTCTTACACCTCCCCAGAATGACAATTTTTTTTCTCTCTTACATTCTACTGCAAGATGTTTTATCTTCCTCATCCTCCGAAAGGCTGAAAGTTGCCTCCAAAATGTGCTTTATTTCGGTGCCTTTGATTTGAAGAGGAAGATAAAGGGCAGGAGGGGATTTAAATGGTACAATTATGCCTGCTAACGCTTTTCATGACAAAGGAAGATATACTGGCTTCAAAAAAATACCAGCCAAATTTCTCCTTCATGCACAAACACAAAGCCACCTGGCCACAGGACAGTTTTTGTTGCACTACAAAGCCTCACTGCTCTCACAAATCGTGCGTCATTTGAAAAGGGCAAACTCTGCTGAGAGAATAATCATTCATCATTGTATTAAAAGCTTTATCAGAGGAAAGATGAGCAAACATGATACTGCTGCAGCTGCTCCAAGTGCTGCTACAACAAAGCTTTCAGTCACACCTTTTCAGCTCCTCTTTTCCCATCTGTCTTAGGAACATTTGCTACAAATAATGGACAAGTTTACTCTGTGGCATTACTGAGACCTTTGTCTCTGCACTCCACAACTCCCCCTCATTAAACACTGCTAATAAAACTACATCTTTGTAATGGAGTGAAGAAAACTCTGTTTGCCCAAGCCATTAAACTATGTCCTAGTCTCAGGAACAGATACCACAGCTGGTTTGCAAAAATCAGGCAAGGACTTGCGCTTGGAAACAGGAACTTCTGAAAGGTTTAAAGACAAACATAATTTTCCATGTTCTCAAGCTGCAGCCCACACCACGAAAATCACAAGGACTTGGAAAACACATCCTGCTGTGGCCCAGCAGGGCTGTGGAGGGACAGCAGGGCTCTTACCTTCACCGGGGGCGTTGCCCCCGTGCCCGAGTGCCGCCGGATCTGGCAGCCGTTCTGGTTGGGTCTCTGCTGCTTGTTGTTGAGCTGTGGCTTCTTCACCGTGCCCCCGTGGTCATTCCTGACTGATTCCACTTTCTCTGCAGTTGTCTTGCTCAACAGCTTGTTCAGAGACAAACCCATAAACCATCAGTTCCACACAAAATGTCACAGAATAGTCTGGGTTGGAAGGGACCTTTAAGATCGCTCAGTTCCAACACCATGCCATGGTCAGGGACACTTTCACTATTCCAGGTTGCTCAGAGTTCCATTTTTTCTCTCCTTGAACACCTCCAAGGATGGGGCAGCTACAGCTTCTCAGGGTAGCCTGTGGCAGTGTCTCACCACCGTCACAGGGAAGATTTTTTTCTAGTATCTAATCTAAAAGTACTGGCTTTCAGTTTGAAGATGTTCCCCCTCATCCTGTCACTCCATGCCCTTGTAAAGAGTCTCTCTCCATCTTTCTTTGAGGCTCTTTTCAGATACTGGAAGGCCACAATTAGGTGACCCCTGAGCCTTCTCTTTCCCAGGCAGAACAATCCTAATTCTCTCAGCCCTTCCTCACAGGAGATGTGCTTCATCCCTCTGATCATCTTGGTGACTCCTCTGGACCTGCTCTGACAGATCAGTGTCCTTTCTGTGCTGGGGACCCCAAAGCTGGGTGCAGCAGTCCAGGGGGGTCTGCTGCTCCCCCTGGCTCTACAGGATCCATGGATTTTACTGCAGTCACAGCACTAACTTAGAACAACCCCTTCAGGCCAAGGAATTGCACTTAAAATGAAAGTTATTTAAGGGACAAGCTGTAGCCAGAAATCACAGTCTACCCACTTGACCTCCTTCCTGCACCCCAAGAAAGTAACAGCAAAAGCACATTTTCCTGAACACTGGCTTCACACAGAACAGTCTGCACTAGGTATTTCACCCTGTATCCAAGGGTACTCACCACAGAGCTGTTGGCATCAGGCAGGAATTGCCCAAATTCCGAGAGCAGATCCTCCTGGTTCTTGAACAGTCGAGCCACCTGGGCATAGACCTCCTGCTCTGTCAGAGCTGGTGTGTAATTCCCTCCTGCCTCCTTGGCATTACGCTGCTCCTTCTGCCAGAGGAAAGGGGAGAAGTGTCACAAGAAAGGATGCACAAACTATTCAAGTGACAAAGAAAAATATAAACAAACCTTCAGTGACAGAAATAATGAAACAGCAAAGGTCTCAGCTTCTTATGTGAAGACTCATACTATATTAATAATATCACTCTTGTATGTTCTAAATATCTATATTTATATATACTATAAATACATCCTAGATGCCCAATGGACCCTGGAACAGTAAGACACTGACCAAAGTTTCTTTGCTCTTAACACAGAGCTACGGCCACATTGCCTCATCCTGACACATGCTCATAGAAAAACGCCAAATCCAGTGTTTAAACAAGCATTTCAGGCACTTCCAAACAAAGATGATGGATTGAAATCTATTACTTCACACTTCTATGTAATCTTTCTAACTTGCCAGACTTCTGCTTATTTCAGGCAGAATTCAAGACCAGGCTGGGGCTTGGAGCAACCTGACCTAGTGGGAGGTGCCCATGGCAAATGGTGGGGATAGAAGACCTTTAAGGCCCTTTCCAATCCAAACCAGTTTATGATCACTGCTGGCCACTGCTAGCAGAAGAGCCAAATGCAGGTTTTGGACACTCCCCCAAAGCAGAGCAAGAGAAATGACCACATGTAGATACAAATTCACGTCTCTGACCTGAATACCTATGGAGAATCTCTGACTCTCACCTGATCCGTATGGAGAATCTCACCTGATCCGTATGGAGAATCTCTGAATCTCACCTGATCCGTATGGAGAATCTCACCTGATCCGTATGGAGAATCTCACCTGATCCGTATGGAGAATCTCACCTGATCCGTATGGAGAATCTCACCTGATCCGTATGGAGAATCTCTGAATCTCACCTGATCCCTATGGAGAATCTCACCTGATCCCTATGGAGAATCTCACCTGATCCCTATGGAGAATCTCACCTGATCCCTATGGAGAATCTCACCTGATCCCTATGGAGAACCTCACCTGATACCTATGGAGAACCTCACCTGATACCTATGGAGAACCTCACCTGATACCTATGGAGAACCTCACCTGATACCTATGGAGAACCTCACCTGATACCTATGGAGAACCTCACCTGATACCTATGGAGAACCTCACCTGATACGTATGGAGAATCTCCAGGAAGGCCTTGTAGATGTCTGGCTGGCCCTGGAAGCGGTTTTTGATCTTGTTGACGTAGTTGATGGCGTGGTTGAACTCCACGGGCTGATTGTTCTGCAGGGATGGGGTGGTGCCCAGCGAGATTGTCACGGGCGTGTGTGGCTGGACGGGCGGTGAGCGCGGCGACGCGTACGGCGGGATGGGCGGCGTCTGCTGGCTGGCAGGGGTGTGAGCCTGCAGCTGAGATGGCTGCGGGAACACGGCTGTGTTAGGAGGCAGCACACCCCTCATGGGCGGGATAACAGCACTTTTAATCCACTTAGGGATAGATGAATATTTAGTGGGCCAGCAGAGACTAAACTGCATCAAGGAGACCACATGCCTGGGCCATTCAGGCTGTTGTTATCGAGATGATTCTCCTTGTGAATTGCTTTGGACTGAAACCTGACAGGAGACACAAACTACCCAAAACAGAGCCAAAATGCATAGATATGGCTGGCTCCAACACTCCAAGTTACTTTGGCACTAGTGGAGAATTGTGGGATGTATAAAGGCAAAAGCAAGGGAAAAGTGGAGTTTCTTAAGACAAAAAGCAGGCAGTGAGTAATTATTTTGAATACTCTCAATGGACATCGAACAGCCAGGTGGAAATTTAGTTTTGTGGTGGCATTTTTAAATGGAAGTACTTATTCCCCTCACGTTTTACATTTCAAAACTTGCATTACAGAGTTTTCAGGACTGAGAATATAAATAACTGTCTTAGGATGGCCATAAATATCCTGCTACAAGGTCCTGCCTTGCTCAGCCACAGCTTTACAGCTGCCAGGGACATCTTACCTCTTTGTCTGGCCTGTCCCTCAGGTTCATTTTAAAGTTTCAGCAAAGATAGTTCAACATTTTGCAGGTTGATAGGGAGAAAACCACTCATCCCATGGTGTTAAGGAGACTGTTACACCTTTACTGAGAGCATGTCCTTCTTCAGAAAAAAATCCTTGAGGTCTGGCACAGGCAAGTTCACTCTGGAATGATCTGCAGTGTCCAGTTTGGCAAATCTTTTAGCAAATCTTTCAGCACGTTTTTGTTTGGCATTTCTGAGCAGGAAGTTGCATGTCCCAACAGTGTTTGTCCAGAGATCAGCTAACTGCTGCATTTGAAATCCTGCAGCTTTTTAACTGCAGATCACCTTTTCCAGGCAATTGTTATCTAACAGTTTAGGGATTAACCCTTGAAACTTGGGAGATTCCCTCCATAAGGCTCTGAAACATTTTCACATTTTGAGGCTAAAATACATAATATTTTATCTGGAGTAATCTCCTTGAATGTCTATTATCCTGTTCTGTTTCACATGAAATACATCTTTTGGACAGCAGCATCTGGATTATATCTAAACCAGAGTCAAATTTCCTTTGTTACTGAAAGGTCTCTGTTCTGGGTGCACACACCAATACTGCAGCATGGTCATCTTGCTAAACTCTTGCACTTTAGATGTTGCCAGTAACTCCTGAACCCTTCCAGCTGACAGCTGAACCAGATCCCTCTTCAAAAACCACTCAATTAAAAACAAGACTTAAAGCAATGCAGAATCCACCAAATAACAAACAAAGGTTTCCTGAAGGCTTAATTGCCTCAAGCACTTGAAATGACACACACACTTCCACACCAAAATGAACATCTTTATCACAACCTATGTTTTATGGGCAATTTCTTGGGACTTTAGGTCTTATACAATATAGACAAAAGCAGCAGATAATGTGTGCCCAGTGCTTTAACTAGGAACCTTTTCCCCAGAGTTGCTGGATCACTTCTTGAATGATGTGTGTGCCGTTTACCAGATGCTCTCCCTGTCTTTCAGCTCCCCACTGCCAGCAACAAGGCTTTTCCAAACCCTTAATGTTTTGGAAAGCTTATCTGAATTGCTGTCAAATTAACTACGACTGCATCTTCAAGTTTGAAAATGAGAAACTAAGTGGAAGGGGAACACAAGAAGGTTCACAAATACTGTGGAAAAGCAGCATGGAAGCAATTTTTCACTCTCCAGCTCCACACCAGCTCCAGCTGGAGGAAGCAGCATGCCCGTGCTCTTGGTGCAGGTGACCCAAGGCCTCTCACCTTGCTGATTTTGGCAGGGGTGGGCTGCGGCGCCGGCTGTGCTGGTGTCGGGGTCGACTGCGCCGAAGGCTGCGACGGATGCGGCGGCTGCGGCTGCGGCTGGGGCTGCAGGCCGTGGGTGGGGATCTGGTGAACCTGGCCCGGGGTGGTGACGTTCACCATGTCGTTGGTCTGCACCTCGATCTTGTAGCCAGGGGGCAGGAAGGTGTTGAAGCCCATGATGAGGTCTGGGTGGCCCTTGAAGAGCTGTGACACGCGGCTGATCACCCCCGGGGTGTCGATGCTGAGGGAGGAACAAGACCACAGCGTTCACCATCCTCTGGGACCTTCCAGTGGGACAAATCCCCACACAGCAATCTCCATCAGATTGTTCTCCCTTACCACCTCTAACATATGAATTGATGCAAAACTGAGTCCTATAAACCCACTGCTGAACCCCAGAGTGACATCAGCATTATTTTATTAGCCCAGACAGTGTTTTATATCCACGAGATCCAGTCCCAAGTCTGATCATTATTAATGGGCAGGCAAGCAGACAGTCAGATGAATCAGCTGTCAAGGCTGAACTTGTGAACTCCCACTCTAAGCAGAGATTTAGTACAAATGAAGGGAAGCATTTCATTTTCAGAAAATAAAGCACACAACTGTTTTTACATCACTGTCCAGGTGGGTTATTCTGTATACAAAGGACAGAATTCAGCTCCTGCCCTGTGCTCCAATGTCCACACACACTCTTTCTAACCTGGAGGGAAGAAGCAAAATGCAGCTTGTTACCTCTGAGATTTAAATTCCTTCATAATATCCAAGAAGTCATTGTAGACCTGTGGCTGACTACCAAACTGTAGCTTCACCTGGTCAAGGTAAGACAATGCATCCTCCACCTGGAGACAGACCAGACAGGTTATATTAGCAGAGAAGGTTTGATTTCACCTGCCATTGTTCTGTAAAACACTCATTATCTGAAAACACAGCTGTTAACCCTGAACCTGGGCAGGGAATTAAGGAGCAAAAAGCTCATGAGCCTGGTTAGTGTACTACCAGCACTGTCTGAATAACAGGCACTCACTCCCCTCTCCTGGCCCACAAGATAAAACTGTACAAAAAGAGACAAAAATGAAAAAAAAAAGCAAACCAGATCAGCAGAATTACTCAGAATGAAAAACAACCCAACAAAACCCAACACACTCCAGATTTACCATCACTGAAGTGACTGCTAGGATAAACAGAACTAGAATGAGTATTTTTCCTGCATTCATATGTGGAAATTATTATGGAAGCCTAAGAATAAGCAAAGTGGAAATGACATATTCAGTGTAGTAGATGTCTGCCAGGTACACACTTCTCTCAAAAAGCCAGACATTTCAGTTCCACATAGAAGGGCTTTGAAAATGGCAACTGTGGGTGGCAAATTGTTTTACACCCCAAACAGCAAGAGGTTCACGATACCAAGAGCCAATTTTCAGAGGCACTGGAGGAACAGCCACAGCTTTGAGCAAGAGCTCTGGCTCCCTGTGCCTCCAGCAGCCCGGCCATGCACTCAGCAGCTGCAAGAGCTACACACAGGACCTCTCCTTCGTCTGAAATTAAATAACAGCAACAGGAGAAGGACTCATGTACAGCCCCAACCTTGCATCAGCCAAGGATTTTCCATGGATTTCACTGCGAGGAAAGAACACTCTTTTTGAAATTGGTTTTCAGAGGTTTGTAGAAATGAAGTTTCCCACATTCAGCAAAGGAAAGGGCAGTGGTTTCCACCAAAACTGGAAAAGGCTCACACCGTATTTGGAAGGAGCTGAAACAGGCATGGGTCTGTATGTATGTGCCTTCTCCAAATGTAGCAACTTAAAGGGGTTATTTTTGGTGGACTTTTCTCTTTGTTTAAGGATTTTACATCACATAATCTGAGAATAGAGCCTTCCTTACTCCCAAATTACTCCCACACAACCACCCACATATGCCATGTGTTCAGAAAAGCACCAAATGTTTTGGTAATTTAACCCATTCATCCAAATACTCTAAGCGATCCATTTTTCCTCTCCCTCCCTGCCACAAATCTTTTCCTGGTGAGTCCAATTCCTTTTTATTATGGTATGTGAAACAACGAGGCTTTGGCAGAAAGAGAAGTCCATTTCTGCATTCAATAGACTCCCAACACGAGGAGCACCAAATAGGGGAGGGAAGAAGGGGAAAAAAGACGGGGGAAAAAAGACGGGGAA
>VXBR01006370.1:294072-307061 GCA_013400215.1 Cisticola juncidis | reverse complement strand
CGCAGCCGGAGCTCCGATCCGCTTAAACAAGAGAGGGAGATGGGGGTTAATGCCTTCAATTGTCGTGTTTCTCCCCCTTTGGAAAGTTGTGGAGTGGGTTCCCCAGACGGAGGCTGGAGGAGCCAGGCCTGGCCGCCCTCCTCGGGGCGTCGGGAGAGTTCTCGGGAAAGGGTGAAACACACACACATCTTCCACACTGCTACTAAAATGTGTATTTCAAACACCTTCATTCAAACAAGGTCTAAATCTCCGAGTTTGGTTTGTTTGTTTTTGTTGGGGTGGGTGGTTGTTTGTTTGTTTTCTTTCCAGCCGTTCTTCCCTTTCTCAGAGCAGGAGCGGGCAGTGAGGTGGTGCCGGGACAAGCGGGCACAGCAGCGGAGCTCCCGGGAGCTGCAGCCCGGTTTAACCCCTGGAAGAGCCCTCCACAGCGGGTTTGAGCTGCACGGGCTGCAGCGCCACTGGAGAGCCCGCCCGAGCCCTGGAAACCGGAGGGAAGGAAGCAGAAGGGCTGGGAAATGAAGCCTAGGCTCTTTCCAAACTCCCGGGGCGCAAAATTACAAGCACTAAAGTCATCGTCATTAGCGAGGCAGCGTGCATGCAGCCAAGAAAGCCAAATGGGACAGGTGGGCACAGCGACGGCAGCGCCGCTTTAGGATTGCCCTGCAATGCCTTTGAATCCCCGTTTCCAAACTCCAGCGGAACTTTGGATTTCGTTCTTGGAATTGCCTGTGCTGGGTACGTCTGCCCGTGGTGGCTGATTCCATCTCTGGGCCACCCCAGGGAAGGGGAGATGCTGCAGGCATCAGGCTGCTTGCACTCAACAGCTCATTTTCCCACCGCTCTCCAAACAATACAAAGTTTCTCTTTCCAGTAACTTTTGGCTGTCAGTGTGAAGTGACCATTTCCAGAGAAATCCTTATTTCTGCTGCTGAGCAGGACCTGCTGGCACAGGATGGAACAAAACATCGTGTTGTGCAAGAGGACTGAAAACATTGGCTTTGGGAAGAAATGCAGCCCTGGAAATAGTAACGGAGTGTTTGGGTTGTTTTTCCATGGAAAAGATTCACAGCCTTTTCCTCGACCTCCAGCACAGATGGGATCTTTGTCCCTCCTCAAAGGGAGCAGCATATCCAAGCTGTTCCTTTCAGAGCCAGAGTTGGTGATCTCCATCCCTCTCCTCTGGTTATTCCTACCAGACACCCAGGACACGAGTCTTGGACAAGTTCTGGTTCTCTGTGCCCACATCACGTGGAATTGAGCTAGAAGGCACAACCACCTTTACTGTGTGCACAGAGTGGGCTTGGTTGGGATTTCCCAGCCTGTGGAAGAGACACAGGCACATTCCTGGAGCCACGTGGGACACTTGGCATCACCTGCAGCCTTTGGATCTGGACCCAACACTTCGCCACAAGCCCCGCTGAGCCACAGAGAGCTGCTGCTGACAGCACAGGATTAACAGTAAACTTCAAATACTCCCTTCCTGCATGTGTGCTGAGGAGAGAGCCCTGCTGGGTGAGGAAGTTTGGCAGTGAGGAGGGAGGGCCAGGAGCCTTCCTTTGGAGGATGAGAGCTCTCTTGGAGGAGCCACCCTGCAATGGGGGCCTGGATGGAAACTCTGGGGCAGCCTGAGCTGGAGGAACAGATCACACTGCCTGGGCTGATGCTGCTCCAGGAGACAGCTGGGTGGAAAACGGTACCTGGAAGGATGGGACACTGCAGCTGGAGCAGAACCCCTCTGCAGGCAGGATGTGCACAGCTCCAGGGACACTCCCAACACCCACCGTTCACACACTCCCATGCACTGGGACACGCAGCCCTTCCAGACAGATTCCCTGCTGCCTCTGGTTCTTTTCCAGCCTTCCAGTGCTTGTGTCTGGCCTCGGTTTGGCACAGTCCCCACCCAGAGCACGGGGGAAAGCTTCTCCGTGTGCTAGTCCTAGAAAGACACTGGCATCCATCACATTTCAGGCTCCAGCTGAGCAAACACAGGTGCTGCTCTTCACACCCGCCAGCTGCCCTGCTCTGGGGCACAAGCTGTCCCGCTGGCTCCAGGGCTTCATTTGCACAGGCTGCCTCTTTTCTTGCCTCAGCCCTAAGCCTCAGGCTGTGGCTGCTGCTCTGGGACTGGCACCACTTGCACCTGAAGGCACTGGGGCTGCCTGACAGCCCAGGAGCTCCCTGATTTTTGTGCCCTACATGCCTGCTCAGAGGGGATCCAGAAGCACAGAGGTGATGTCTGCACCCCCAAATCCTGCAGCAAAACGTAGCAGCAGGCAGATACCATGGCCAGAGTGGAGGCTGATGTGCTGGGGCTTGTCAAGGCCCTGGGAAAAGGGGCAGGAGCTCAGAGCAGGGTGGGCTGTGTCCCCCTGGCTACACCAGCCCATTGTGCTGCCTTCCCTGCTGATGCTATCCTGCCTGCCCAGGAAAGCTTCCTGCAGCCTGGTTATCTCTGTCTCAGCCTCACCCAGGGCAGAAGAAGCCCTAAACACAGCCCTGTGCTCCCCAAGGTCCATGTGTAGTCAGGGATGGGTTTTAGAGATCACAGCCTGTGCAAAGCCCTGAATTCCCTCCGTCTGTCCTGCCAAGCACAGCACGACAGCAAAGAGGACTGGTCACTGGTGGTATATTTATATATCAATACAAATAAAAACAAAACAACTCCCAAAAAAGTAACAACAACAAAAAAGGTTTCTCTGAGAGCAAAATAGGAACATTTACAAATACTTCTGGCTCTGGCTTGGATCAAGTTAATGTTAAATACAAAAAAAAAAAAACCAAACCCAAAAGCACAAAAAACCCCAGAACTCAAAAGAAAACAAAACCTCCCAAACCCTGCAACCCCTCCCCCAAGATTATAAAAAAATAAGAATATACACATTCAAAGAGCTTATTACAGTATAAAGTGGGGGAGGCCCGGGCAGTGGTGGGGGCTGGGGCCAGGGCAGAGGCTCAGTGCCTCTGCAGGGTTTGGGTTTGCTCTTGCTCAGCGCTTTCCCAGCCCATGACTCAATGCAGGGCTGGGCCTGCGGGTGCCTTGGCAGCTTGGGAAAGCCGGGGAACCCGGAGAGCCGGTCGGCCCCATCACCTCGTACCTAGGGACTGCCACAGCAGAGCCTGAGCCCTGCACAGCCCAGCCCTGCAGAGCCTCCCAGAGCACAGCTGCTGCCTCTCCATGGGGAAGACAGACAGAGAAACAGGGGGACACCATCCGTACCCTTGTGCCTTCAGCGGGATGGGCACAGGAGCGGGTACCGCGTCCCAACGCTGCCCACAGGGGAGACAGGGGAAGGGGGAAGACAAGACAGAGCCAGGACCAAACTCACCGCTCCAGAGATCACAGCAGTGAGGCGGCAGGACAGCGGGAACCCCTGGGAGCTGCCGAGGGGAGGCTGTATATATGTATATATATAATAGCCGGGAGCACAGCGGGGTATATTATATACACACATACATACAGACACAAGAGATGGAGCATCAGGAGAGACCGAAGCATATGCCTCTTCCTCAGCCCCACGACTGGGAATACATTTCCTAGGACTTCACAAAGCCCCTCTCTAGATACATCTTCGGTGGTCCCAACAACAAAAAAAAAATCCAAAAAATACAAAAACAAAACAAAAAAACCCCAACATCTTTAAGAGAAGACAAACCACCTCCCCAGCCAACCAAACCCAACCGAAACACTTTGGGGAGGGGTGAGAGCCCCTTCCCGTGCCAGCGAGTGGCAGCCACCGTTTGGGTCGAATAAGGCACAGTTCCATAGCAGTGCTGACAGCCGCGGTGCTCCGGCTCTGCTGGGTGTGGCGGGCACCGAGGCAGCTCAGGCAGCCCCCAGGGATGGGCAGCAGCGTCTGCAGGGCCCTCAGTGCCCCGGCGGGCTCCTCTCCTGCGCGGTGCGGCCGTGGCTGGCCAGCAGCCCCTGGCTGGCCAGCAGCCCCTGGCGCTGGGCGTGCTCCAGGATGGCAGTGTAGCAGAAGTGATACTGCTCAGGGGTCTGGATGCTGAAGGCGCGCTGGGTGCGCATGCGCAGCACCGTCTGGTAGATGTTCAGGGTGCCCACATCCTGCAGCTGGGACAGGCAGATGTCCAGAGCACAGAAGGTTCCTAGGGACAGCAAAGGGCATGGCATGAGACACCAAATGGCACCACCACTGCCCCTGGGGAGAACTGGAGTGGGTGCTCAGCCCCACACTGATCTCCTGTGGGCATCTGGGGGCCTCTTTCACATCTGATGGTTGTGAGACTCACTGAGGATGAGTCTCAGGTCAACCAGCCTGCAAACACACCATGGGTCTCTGGGATGGAAATGCCCCAGGGGAGCTGGACTGGGCACCCACCATCTCAAAACCTCCCCCACACCCATTACCTGTCCTGCCAATGCCAGCGCTGCAGTGCACCACGACTGGGGGTCCCCCGGGGTGACCCTTGAAGCGAGGTCCCAGGGCGCTGACAGCCACTCTCTGCTGCTGCTTCACGGCCCCCAGAAAGTCAATGAGGGTGGCGGCGGAAGAGGGGACCCCATAATCCGGCCAGCTCAGGTACTGGAAGTGGGACACCAGCCGCCTCTCCCTGGTCTGGGGAGAGCAGGGGGTTTAGACCCTCTGTCCTCCTCTGACCCTGGTGCCCCCATGCCATTCCCCCACCAGGCAGCTGTGGCCATGCACCTCTGAGCTGTGGATCTCCAGGATGGTTTTCTTGTAATGGTTGAGGTTCTCCACACCCAGGTTGGTGATGGTGAGGGCACCAAAGCACATCTGGAAATCCTTTTCCAGGGGCCAGTACTGGCCACACTTCCTCCTGCCTCCTTCCTCCAGCCTGGGAGCAGAACAATGACAATGACAATGCTGCTAATGTCCTCCTGAGACCTCTCCCATGCCATCCAGCCTTGGTCCTTTGGGGATCCCACAGGGACTAAACAATCTGTCCTTGACCCAATGTCCCCCCTCTATGGGGCTCTGGCTGGCACCACTGCTGCAGGATCAATGCACCGAGCCCAGCGCTGCCCATCCCACACCAAAAACGCTCATTTTGCACAGAAATAGAGGCCTGTGTCCCTCCATGAGCACTCACCGGGTTGTCATCACGATCACCAGGACGTTCTGCTCCCACACCATGCGCCAGAAGTCACCGTAGGTGTTTTCCAGAGGCCCTGCAGGGACAACCCACACATCAGCCCAAAACCTCACAGATCTGGGCAACCCCTTGCCCAGCTGCATCCACCAGCCCCTCATCACCCCCACAGGGAACCACAGCCCCTTCCTGTAGGGGCTGACCCAGGTGTGGATCCATGAACCCAGCCTGGAGCTGTCACTGCGCCCCCAGCACCGAGTCCCTATGGCTCAGCACTGACCCCGCCTCTCTGCTCATCCTTGGGCAGATGGGGCAAATCCAGAGCTGGGATAGGGCAGGGAGAGGGAGAGGGCTGCTGTCATGGATGGATCCCTTTGCTCTCTCCCAGGGAAAACTTCAGTCCACTAGCTGGAAACTGAGAGGGGAATAACTACACCCAGGGAAGAGTAAATACACCCTGAGAGAAGGGGGACCTGCTGGGCTCCTGGGATGTCCCCATGGCCAGTGGCTGACACGGGGCAGAGAGATGGAACCCATGGGTGCACCAGGAGCAGAACAACCTTGCTGGCTCAGCCATACCCTGTGTGCCAATGTAGGCATTCCTCTGCTTGTAGCCATCCATGAAGCTGGCGTTGATGTAGTCAGTCAGCTGCAGGGAGAACAGTACGGATCAGACAAGGCCTGCAGAACCCTGGGACAACTGTGCCAGCTTCCCTCAGGACTGTGAGCTTCCCTCCCGGGCTGGCTCACCTCTGGGCGGCTGTAGGGCTTGGCCAGCTTGACCCGGGTTTGGTCCAGGCAGGGCACGTCCCCGTACCGGTTCTTGTCCTGGTTGTAGGGTGCCCTGGCAGGCAGGGGAGAGGGAAGCAGGGATGTACTCCAGGAAAGGCAGAGGCAGCATCCCTCCCTCTGTGAAAGCCTCTGGGGCCCGTGGCCTGGGCTCTGCTGCCATCACCTGGCCAAAGCCTCGGGAAGCAGAGTCCCGGCCAGGTCCTGCTCCTGCTGTCCTCTGCAGCTCCCCCCATTCCCAGAGGCTGCAGGACCCACAGAGGGGGCCCACACCACCCCCAGGCTGGGGTTCCCAGCTGCTAACCCAAAGCACCACACCATAAAGAGGCCGATGGATCCCCCATCCAGCAGCAGAAGCGTGGGGTAGGGGCACCCAGTTTTTTGGGGAGAGGGGCAGCTGCTCCCTCCCACTGACTCACAAGGAGCAGACAAAGGTGCCGGCCGGGCTCCTGCGCCGAATGTCCTCGTACTCCTCGTAGATCCCACGTTTCTGCTTGTGGCTGACGTGATCCAGCAGCTCCTGGAGGGTGACAGACTTGGGCCCGGGGACATGGACGGAGCCGTTGTCTTTGGGGGCTGCCAGTGGCACCAGGATGAGCTCGTCCAGGGGGTCGGGGTGCCCGTTCTGCTGGGGCAGGAACCGGCAATTCCAGCTCAGAGGGTCCAGTTTGAGGGACCCTCCGAGGTACTCAGGGAGGCATTCCCGAGGCAGGTGCTCCTTCAGCTCTGACATCTTCACCATTTGCACCTGTGAGAGAAAGAGGAAGGGCAGGGGTGACTCCAAGACAGTTGGAGAGGATTCACTGGGGATGGGGACAGGGGTGCCAAAGGTCTGGTGCTCAGCAGCTTCCAGCAGAGGGGGCTGAATGGCACAAGCTGCTTCCACCACCCTGTCACAAAGGGAAGGCAGCCTCAGCCCTGCCCACTGAGGGTCCTGTGCCAGGAGACTCCCGTGCCAGAGGATCCCCACTCACCCGCTCCCGCAGCTTCTCCTTCAGCAGCAGGCTGATGATGGAGTAGGGCACACGGAACCACATGGGCGCCCCCACGATGAAAACCTTCTTGAGCCGAGCTGGGAAGGCGCCCTGTGGGCGTGAGGAGGGCGTCAGATCCGCTCTGCTGTGGCAGGGGACAGAGCCCAGCAGAGGTGACAACCAGCAAAGGGACCGTGTGCTGGCAATGCCACATCTCAAGCGTGCCTTCCACGCTCACAGCCGTGCTTGTTTTTACGAGTTGATAAAGAAACAAATTTCCTCCTTGGAATTAGGTAAGCAGAGGGTTTGACCCCACGGGGGAGAGGTGAAGACTGGGAGCTGGGATTATGCAAAGAATACACCCTGGCCAGTATTTACTCCTACTGCTTTTTTATTCCGGAGAAGGGAGGAGGCACCAAATGCCAGCACGATTAAAAAATAATTTGCATCTGTTTTCCCAAAAGCGCTGCCAGCAGCTGTGAGAGGAATCCAGCCTGGGGACAGCTGATCCGTCCCGCCCGTGTGACACCGCCAGGTCCTGCCCGGCACCTCCTGGTGCCCTCCCGAGCTCCTGGGGCTGGGGCTGCTGCTCCTGGGCTGAGACATGCTCAGCACGGTCTGGGGTGCAAATTGATGCCAAAACCACAAGACTTTGGGTTTCTTTGGCCCATCCACTGCCCCCACACACCAGTTAGCCCCCAAGTAGCACCTTGAGCAGATTGAGGATCTTCTTGCTGAGGTCCAGCTCGAAGTTGGTGTACTGTGACCCTGCCATGTCGTAGATGAACACCAGCCCATTCCTTTGTGTCTCAAAGCTGAGAGGGGAAAATGAGCAATGTCAACCCCACAACATGCAAGACTTGGCTCCTGCATCACCAGCTCTGCCCCACACTGATGCCCAAAAATCCCTTCCAGAAGGACTCACAGACCCAAACCTTGCTTCTGCACTTCCCAGCTCCACCACCTCCTTCTACACTCTCATTTAAGCCTGACTCGTGCCTCAAGCCTGCCTCAGCAGCATCATCCATGATGGGTAAGGTCAAAAACAGAAAGAGCCCAGCAGGATAAATGGCAGGGGAATGTCCTGGGTTTGTATTTTTGGCAGGGCTCACGTTACGTCTGGCTGATGGTGGGGCTGCCTCCTCCCCAGCCAGAGCCTGCAGGAATCTGGGACTTTGCTAAACTGAACCCAGGGTGTGGACAGGGCAAGGCTGCAAAGAGCCTGGTTCAGGGCTTGGAGGATTTTGTTCTCCTGCTGAACAACTCCATCAGGAGGGCTGGCTGGAGCTCAGACCAGGGAATATCAAGCCATGGGGAGCAGTGATCTCCCTGTGAGCCTCCAGTGTGAGGCAGGGCACCCCTGCAGAGGCAGGCTCACCTCTCCACAGCTCGGTCCAGCAGGTAGAAGAGGGCCTGGAGCACCACGTGCTGCACGCTCTTGCTGGGGTGGTGCAGCTTGGCCGTGAACAGGGCGATGGAGGCTCCTGAGGGGTCCCGCACGCTCTGCCGAGGAATGGGGGTCAGGCTCCTGCAGCACCCACGGGGGACAGAGCTGGGAGAGGCCACCAGCCCTGGGACAGGGGACAGTCCTGGGGGGACATCCCACCTACCAGGATGGTGAACTTCCCGCTGAGCAGCTCCGAGCGCAGCGGCTCCTCGTGCGGCTTCAGCTTCACGATGCCCTCCTTCAGCCGCGTCTCCTGCGGGCAGGGGGCAGTGACAGGGGACAGCACGGCCCCCTCTGCCCCAGGGGCACCCAGGGAACCCCTGCTCATTCCCCAGACACAGGAGGAGCTTAGCAACACCAGGCTGGAAAAGGCATGCATGGATCTCTGCCCTTAACACACAGGGCAAGGCTCTGTGGGCAGCCAGGAGGGCACCCAGGAGCTGCCTCCCGGAGGAGGGGAAGGGATTGGGGAGATCTCCATGGCAACCCACCTTGGCCGAAAAAGGATTTTCCAGCTGGATAAAACTTGTCAAGGGAGAGAGAAAAGGGAGCAGGAGGAGGGTGGTCCTGGGGAGCAGAGATCTCCCGCAGAGCAGGGAGCTCAGCCGGGCCCCTCTCCCCTCTGGCTTACCCGGTAGGAGTGGAAGAGCTCGATGGCGCGCAGGACGTCGAACTTGCGGGCCATGAGGAACTTGACAGCCACGTTCCAGGAGAGAGGGGACACATTGTACTGCCCTGTCCACTTGTTGATCTCCTCCAGGAACTGCTTGGTTGCCTGTGGGAGAGATCAGGGGTCTGTGGTGAGACTGGGGGAGAGGGAGAGGAGGAAGGAGAGGAGGGGGAAGAGGGGGAAGAGGGGGAAGAGGGGNAGAGGAGGAAGAGGAGGAAGAGGAGGAAGAGGAGGAAGAGGAGGAAGAGGAGGAAGAGGAGGAAGAGGAGGAAGAGGAGGAAGAGGAGGAAGAGGAGGAAGAGGAGGAAGAGGAGGAAGAGGAGGAAGAGGAGGAAGAGGAGGAAGAGGAGGAAGAGGAGGAAGAGGAGGAAGAGGAGGAAGAGGAGGAAGAGGAGGAAGAGGAGGAAGAGGAGGAAGAGGAGGAAGAGGAGGAAGAGGAGGAAGAGGAGGAAGAGGAGGGGTGCCCAAGGAGCATCCCTGGTCATTGTTGGAGCTACAATCCTCAATAGACCCAGCAGCTTCTCAGAGTGAAGCAGGGAGCTCCACAACAAGAGGGGTACAAGCAGAAATGTAGGTAAAAGGGATACAGACCACCCTCCCCATGCTCCTTTTTCTCTCTTCCGTAACAAGTTTTATCCCTGGGAAAGGGAGCAAGGGGTGGGAAAAATGGCCTGGAGGCTGGAGACACTTATGGAAAGGAAAGGGGGAACAAAAGGAGGATTTTACAGGCAACAAACTCCCATTCAGACACAGCATCCTCAGCACAGCCCTACCAGCTGGAAGTGGCCTCCTGGGGCTGCAGCTCCACCACAGAGCAGTGAACTTGGCTGTGGGAGCACAGGTAATGAACATGGAGAGCTGACACCCCGACCTGCTACAGGACATGGATCAGCTCTCCCAGCAGCTCCACACACACATGGAGCACCAGGAGGGTCCCAGGGCACAGCTTTGCCTTCTGCTGTGAACAGATCCCCTGTCCCACACAGGAGCCCCAAGGGAGATGGGACAGCACAGCCCAGTCCTCCAACACATCCTGCTCAAAGGATGCAGGCAGCAGGGAGGGAAACACCAAAATGCCTTGGTCCCACCCAGGCATACACCAAAATTAAACAGCTTCCACCCTCCCTGGAGTAGAGAATGGTGATGCAGTCTGAGGAGGCAGAGGAAGGACTAGGAGTGCTGGAGGCTGGCTCCAGGAGCAGGGAATGCTGGAGGTGGCTCCAGGAGCAGGGAATGCTGGAGGTGGCTCCAGGAGCAGGCAGTGCCTGAGGCTGGCTCCAGGAGCAGGCAATGCTGGAGGTGGCTCCAGGAGCAGGCAGGGAGTGCCTGAGGCTGGCTCCAGGAGCAGGGAATGCTGGAGGTGGCTCCAGGAGCAGGCAGGGAATGCTGGAGGTGGCTCCAGGAGCAGGGAGCACAGGCAGGCAGCGGTGTAGGATGTCAGGCAGCAGCACAAAGTTACTGGGAACTATTCAGAGTTACTGGGAACTATTCAGAGTTACTGGGAGCCCCTGAGGCAGCAAAGCTGTCGGTGTGAATGACTTCCGACAGGAGGAAGCGAAGGGCCGGGGTTTATCGGCGGCGCGAGGCTGGGCAGGGACACCGAGCCCCTCTCCTGGGATGAGCCAAGGAGCCCAGCTCATCCCAGGGGCTGTGTCCCAGCACCCTGCAGCCAGATGCTCCCTAACTCCGTCCCAGGGTCACACAAAGCACCACAGGAAAATAAATGGGGCAATACAGGAACCATCTTCAGCCTTAGCACAGCACACATCTACACGTATAGGAATATATCCCATCTATAAACATATCCTATCCAATATACCCTGGGCACATCTCCACTTTGCAGGGCATCCCCCGAGGCTGCCCAAAATCCAGGGCTGCAGATGCAAACCCAAAATAACAGTGAAGATGATCCTTCCCCAGCATGTGTAGGATGACCAAGGCTTGGGGGTGAGCACCATGCACAACTCCCCCTTCCCTCGGACAAAAAACAGAGCGACACCATGGTCTGAGATGGATGTGATACCCCAAGATGATGGAAGGGTGTCCCCAGATGATGGGAAGGATGTCCCCAGACGATGGGAAGAGGGGCCCAAAGGGCATGATGGCAACGAGGAGAGGATGCAACCTGTGGTTCAGGTCTGCTTCCTCAAATCTAACCCGTCACACCTCACACAATCCCATTTCCAGCAGCAGTCATTAGGGATGATGGGCTTTTTGCAAGGGGAAGATGCACAACAAGCACTGACTTTGCAGGGCAGTTCAGCCATGAATTCCAGCTTTCCCTGGGAACAAAACCAAATTCCAAACTTACCAGTGCTGCCATTCCACAGCAGGGAGCCGGGCATTACGGGGCTGAGCATCAATGCCAGCCACAGCTCTGCCCTTCCTGCGCTCCACCGGGTCTCAGCATCATTCCTAGCCCCAATCCCAAATGGATTTATAGATCCATCCCAGCAGAGCAGGGATCGCTCCACGTGCCAAAAACAAAGCCTGTGACCCAGAGCTGCAGCAGGAGTCCTGTTTTGGCAGCACTGGGAGTGAAATCGTCCGTGGCCGGGCGTTGGAACAATGCTGGTCTTTGGAGTGCTGCCGTCATCCACGTCCCCGCCGCGCTGGAGCAGGGTGGTGACAAAGGCACCGGGGGCTCTTCCAGCCCTCCTCCCCCAGGCAGCAAACCCACCCTCCCTCCCTAAAATGGGGATAAACCTGTGAAAATTGCAGCTGGGCTGAAAACCTTCAAGGAAAATTGGTTTGGCTCCTCGGGGATGGGCTAGGGAGGGAACTGCAGAGAGCCAGGAGAAGAGATGGCCCAAGGCTGGCCTAAGAGCAGAAGGGTGAATTTCCCCCTGCCTTGCTGTTGGTAATAGGGAAGAAATCTTGATGGTCCCAAGGAGGATGAAGGGATGGCAGGAAGGGCATGTTCCAGCCCAAACCACCACTTATGTATGAAAAGAAGGAAATTCTGTGATTTTTGCCACCAAAAGCAGCATGAAAGGCAGCCTTCCTCACACCAAGCTGACAACCCAACCCTAGAGCCATTACTGCAAACATCTCTTCACCTTCTCCATTCAGTATTCCCAAACATCTCAGATCCTTCTCCCAGGATGCTGCTCCTGCTGCAAACCAGCATTCCCTGCCAGTGCAGGATCTCAAAAAACCCTGTTTCTGGAAGCTTTTCCCCCTCCATGACACAGGAGAAACGCAAATCTCAGGCACCTCTGGGGACAGAGGGCAAGGACACTCCTCATTCCTGGGGATTTTATCGCCCTGGAGGGAGCAGTGCTGCTCCCAGGAGGAGGAAGCCTGGTAGCTCTGCATTTGCTGAGCACCAGCGCAGGCTGCAGGAGGGGCTCTTCCGCGGAGGTTTTGAGAACTCGGCATCTCCGTCCAAACCATCTGAAACCTCCCTGCAGAAGCGAAGGATTTTTAAAGGAGAACACCAACCAGCCGACCAACTGGAAAACCCACCATTTTGGAAGGAAAACAGGAACTTTTGCCTTCGCTCTGCAGTCCCCAGCGCCACCAACGTGGCCAGTGTGACAGCCCGAGGGCGCAGGGGGAACCGGGCAGCTCGCCCAGCCCCGCTCCCAGGCTCCACATCCCCACCCGGAGGGAAGCCCAGCGGCCGCGAGTGGGCAAGCCTGGGGAAGAGGACAAAGAAGGGGACAGGCAGGGACCGCTCCGGCCACCCGAGGCGCCCCGGCCGGCTCCAGGGCCCCGTTCCCCGAGCCCGGCGACATCCTCCCGCGGTGACGCAAGGGCGGCGGAGGAAGCGGGGACGTCACGGGAGGCCTGGGGCGTGGGAAGCGCGTGCACACGCATCCATCCCCACGCATCCATCCCCACGCATCCATCCCCACGCATCCATCCCCACGCATCCTCCCCACGGCCGGCAGGGACACGCCGCTCTGGGGACGCGGGACCCACGCCCCAGCACCTCCGGCACGGGCCTTGCGAGGGCTCCTGGGGAACCGGGAGGTTGGGGGGCTGCGCGGATGGGTGGGCGCTGCGTGGGTTGGGAGGCTGCACGGACGGG
>VXBR01006370.1:283423-293756 GCA_013400215.1 Cisticola juncidis | reverse complement strand
CCGGGCTCCCCCCGCGCTCCGCGCCGGCTCCGCCAGCCCCGGTTCCGGCCGCGGCGGGCGGGAGCGCCGCCGCTAAAATGGTGGCAGCATCCTCCTCCCTTCGCTGGTGCTGGATAAAATTCCCGGCAGTCGCATCCTCCCTTGCTGTTACTGGATAAAATTCCCGGCACAGCATTCTCCCTTGCCGGGATTCCAGCCTCGCAGCCTTCCCTCCAGGAGCGGGATCCGAGGTTTCCAGGCGTCTCTTTCCACTCCCTCCTCTGCAATCCCTAAATTGCATTTCCCAGCTGAGCGCAGGTGTCAGCGCCTGGATGGAGAGTCCCGGAGCTGCTCCGGGAAGGAGCGGGGATCCCGGGAAGCGCAGCCCCTGTCGCTCCAAAAAGCCAGGCCCTGGGACAAGGGGACATTTTGTTCAGCCGAGGAGCACTGTGCTGGCAGCGTGCCTGCAGCCGGAGCCTGTGCACCTAACCGGGAGAAAATGGAAGTAGGGCAGAGGGAAGGGGCAGAGCCCCGGCTGGATGAGGGCTCCAGGCTGGCTCTGTCCCCCAGCGCCCCAGGCCACGTCTCCAGGTGGAGCTGCGCGCTCCGCTCCTGCCCCAGGCCAGATTCCAGCTCCGGCAGGGTGACCCCTCCAGCGGCGCTGCCGCCTGTTCCAGCTGCGAGTGGGATCGCACCCAGCGAACAGAACACGGCACCGAACTGCGCTGGCCCCTGCGACTTCCGTTTGACACCCTCCCTCCGAAAACAGCCTTGCGTTCCCAACAGGAATTGTAACGCAAATATTTATTCCTCCAGCCCAGCTCATGCTTTTAAAAGGGAAACTATGAGGCATCATCTGGAGCCGGCGGGAAGCTGCAGTCGCTTCCCTCCTGCTCTCCTCCGTCAGCGCACACAGCTCCTCTTCGGCTGTGTTTCCTCTCCTTCCCTCTCTGGAGGACCTTGGAAGGCTGCTGGAGGGCAGTAACCTGAGCTGCAGCTTTCTCTGCCCTAAGAGATGCACAAATCTTCCGTCCAGATACCCACCTCCGGGTTTAATTGCCTGACGGAAGGAAAGCTTCCTGCTGGCAGAAGGCTCGACGCTCTCCCGGCTGATGTCTGCCAGCCAGGGAGGCTGAAGGTGGGAACCTTTAAGGGATGGGGAGGTTAAGGCAATCCAGGTGCTCATCCTCTTTCCCCGTGTTAAAAAGTAATACTGAAAACAGTAAATAAAGCAGATGTGGGAAAGAGACAGCCCCACACACTGCGGGGCGGGGGTGCCACTCCCCTGGCAGGGAAGGGGAGCAGAGGGCAGCCCCCTCCCACAGCCGGGCCAGTTCCTGCTGCCCCCCGGTATCACCAGCAGCGCTGCAGAGCCAGCTGGTCACACACAGCCCCACGCTTGGAAAGAAGCCGGGCTTTTCTGGGAAAAACAGGGGTGCAAGGGCAAGATGCAAGTGCACCCACTATCTGCAGGGGGCCATCCCCACTCTCAGTGTCTCCCCCAGGGGCATTTCCATTGAGAGCTGGGAGGAAAGTCCCCAACACTGCCTTGAGTATGATGTTTAATCTCCCTCCTTTTCATCCCCCTCTGGAAACAACCTGGGGACAGTGAGAACAATCATTTCATCTCCCTAAAACCAGGGAGGAGGAGCAGCCAGTGCTTAAAAAGTGGGATTGGGCTGGGATGAGAAAGACAGGACAAGAGCCTGAAGTACCTCGATGTGCAGAGAATGAAACCCACACAAGCGTTTCCTCTGCTCCAGTCAGCATTGGAACCGATTTTTCAATCCCTGTTTGGGAGGCACAGCACGCATCCACCCTTAGGTAGCAGGAAGACGCTCAAGGATTTGTCTTTCTGAGGAACCTTTTATTTGGCATGATCAATGGTGGCGTTTTTCAGAGCGAACCCATTCCTTCCTCCCCCCGCTGAGAAAAGCCTCAGAGAGAGGCTTCTGCCGTGCCTGTGCCACACAAAGCCCTGTGCCAAGGCAGGTCCTGCTGCAACGCAAGGAAATTCAGATTTTCCCAGGAATGCGTGGGTGTGGAAAGTCCAGCCTCTGGATTTACAGCGGCTCACTGCAAATTTGTTGTCAGTAACAACTTTGATTGAAAAGGCCTCAGAAAACAGCTGGATCAAAGGTTGAGAAGCCCTGATTTCCAGGGCTGGGAAGGTGGGGCTGCTGCAAGGGTCACAAGCAGTAGCTGCACCTCAGAGGTCTGAGCACTGTTCCTATGCTGGAGTTTTGCCAAGACTCGAACAGAAGCAGGGCCAGGAGCTGAACTGTATCCCTGAGCTATGGGGACAGACCATTTCCCAACACATGACTGCTTTAGCGAAGAACCAGACAATCCTGTAAGGCCTCACAGAAGTCCTGGCAAAAAGTATGTAACAACAACAAATAAAAAAAAATCCAGCAGCACCTGGGGCAAAGTATTCCACTGTCATGCCCCTTAAACAAAGCCATCCTATCATCATGACTGCGCCCCTCTCAGGAGCACAGAGCACAGTGAGAAGCAGGGAGCCTTTTCCCTGCTCCCTGCCCAGCAGCCTAACTCTCCATCTGGCTCCCTGCTCCATCCCGGCCCTTTTCTGGCTGTGGGGTGGACAAGTGTTCCAGCTCGTAGTGTCCGTTGCTGGCGGCCGCCTCCCCACCGGGCTGGCCCTTTTCTGCCGCCAGCCTTTTGCTCCTCTTGCTCTCGATGATCTGCTGGAGCTGCCTCCCGGCGTACTCGGGCTTGGCTGTGAGCAGGGTGGGGGGCACGGAGAGCCCCAGGATCTCAGGGACCATGTAGGGCCGCAGCCAGCCCACCAGGGGGGTGCTGCCGGGGGTGTAGTGCGTCTGCTTGTGGTAGAAGAGCAGCCCGTCCACCTGCGGGCAGCACAGAGAATGAATGAATGAACCAGCGCCGAGGCTCCTGCAGGTGAATGAGCAGGCTCCAGACAACGGCTCTGCTCTCTGCCTCCAGGCCAAAACCACCAGCTGGATCATTTTTCCTCAAGCAGTGCAATAAATAGCGGAAGGGAAAGAAGAAACCTGCAGAGCTCCTGCCCTGAAAGATCAGTGACTCCCAGATGGCTTTAAATTGTCAAAGGCAAATGAGTCCAGCCTGGTGTCGGCACAGAGCAATGTCCTCTGGATGCTTCCATCCCATTCTGCAGACAAGCCAGTTTCTGAATGAGGCAGCCCACTTTACTGGATTAGGGTTATTTTAAATAATACATTTGGAAAGTAATTAGCCCGAGCGTGTGACGCCAAGGAGCCCCGATTCCTAACAGCTCTTTCAGCTGACTTATGCCAAAAAAATTCTTAATGTTTCCCAGGAGAGAGCTTCTCCCAGCAATCAGTGACAGTTAAGGGCACTCAGGACTTTAAAGGTTTAGGCCCTAACTCTTGTGCTACTATTTCCACACTCTGCAGCTGGCTGACGTTTTCCCCACTTCCCCGCCATGCTCAGGGATTCTCATCCCCCCTCTTCCCACGCTTCCCAGGGGTGTGCTCTGCAGGGCTGGATCCTGCTGTCAGGCTGACTAATGCTGGAGGTGGTGCTCCTCTTAGCTCAGCTTCACAAGCTCTTAAAAGGCCATTTGGCTACGAGGAAGAGTGGCTGAGTGGGCAGAAGAGAGGAGAACAAGAGCCCACCTCAGGATGAACTGCTCCCAGGCCCCTCCCTGATCCTACAGCTCCCAGAACAGAAACACTGGCTGAGCACAAAGCAGCATACATCCACTCCTGCTCCACACATGCTAACCTCTGGCAGAGAGGGTAAAGCTTCTGGCACTATTCTGTCCGTAATTTTCAGTCACTGTTAACATCTTGCAAAATGATCCCAGAAAAAGGGGGATTTCTGTGCTAGGAAAACATAAAACCAGAACAGTAAACATCATGATGAGCTTGTGCAACCCCTCTGGATATATAGAAGGAAAAGCTTTTCCACCCTGCCTCCCGGGAAGGATCAGATTCTGCAGCACTCCAGCATATCCAGCCCATTCCTGGGGGTGCACGGCCCTTGATGAGCAATGGGGATTCTCCAGCACACACAGGAATGTTTTGGTAAAGATCAGAGCCTGGAGAGCCCTTCCAGATCACTCCAAATACCTTCCCCAAGCTAGAGAATCCAGAGGAATTCAGCCTGGTGGAGTCAGGTCATGTTCTCCATTCCCTGATTTCAGTGACTGCTCTATTCCTTCCCGTTTATTTAATTTGTTGGCTGGGTCCTTACCCTGAGTCACCACAGTGACAGAGGCCACGTCAGAACAACGACTGACCATGTCCCTAAACAACCAAACCTGAGGAGAGAGTGTCTGGTGGGATTTAACATTCCACAGCCATGCTTTCCAGATTTTAGGTGCTTAACAGTCCTCCCATCAGGAGGTTTCTCAGAGGCTTTGGCTCCCCTGCCTTCATGGAAAGCATGGTTTTACTCAGATCTGTGAGAAGGACAGTAGCTCTTAAGATCCACTTCAAAAACCACTTGAAATTCAGAGCTAGTCAACTGATCCAAAGTCTACTGAATTCCAGGGAATAAGAGTCCATGGAATACAGTGGATCAGGCCCTAGCTTACAGATTAACCCTGAAGACCCAGGTCTGAAAGCACTGACCTCCTCTGTGGCCACCACACACACAGGATCCCTGTCAGGATCAAAAGATGCTGTGTCCAGACCTGAGACCCCCTCTGTTACCCTTCATCCACAGTCAGGATGTATTTTGCCTCCTGCGAAGTTTATTCTGTTCTGTGCCGGTGGCAGAAGGTGTTTTTGGGGATTTTTGGGCTCCCTCTTGTGGCACACTGCAGAGACCCACAGCTCCCTTCTTCCTGGAAGAAGCACCACGGTTCTGTGGTGTGGGGGCTGCTTGGAGCCATCATACACCACGTTCTGCTTCTTGGGGTCACCCCCTGACACAGCAGAGGGCCTGGGGGGGCAAATCACAGCTGGATTACACAGCTGGAGTCTGTTCAGCTCCATCCTCTGCTCCAGAGTTTTGCAAAGGCCTCCTTTTGTAGCCCACAAGTTTGCTCTGACTGCAGCAGGCAAATGCTCCTCAGCCTTTCCTCAAGGGAGCAGATACCTCAGGAAGGAATGGAGACTTGGGAAAGCCAGGAATGACTGATTCCACAGAGGCACTTGGAGCATTTGTTATTGAGCAAGCCAGCTGTTAGAAAGCTGGGAAGCCCCTTCAGTCCATGTTCAGAGCAGAGTCTGGCAGGACCAGTGAGGGCTTGGGACTTTCCAATTTGCTCTGATGACTGTCCTGGCTTGCACAAGCAGAAAGCAAAGTCTGCCCTCACAGCCAAGTCAGTGCCCTTAATTTGAACCTACACTAATTTTAATGGCTAACTCAGGATGGGAGAGCACGAGAGACACTGTCACATCAACGTGGCTTTTGGCTTTGTGGGACAACAAATCTCTGTGGAGGCTGTTCCTGATGTACTGGGCCCTCCCAGGAACAGCTGCAGCCACTGGGGGAGCTTCTGGCTCACAGATGTTGTCACTGTCACTGTCAGAACGCCACTGCCTCCTCCATCCCCTTCCCCTGCAGTGACAAGGCAGCCAGGGCAGGCAAAAGCAGCCAGAGCTGATCCCACAAGGGCCTGCAACTCACTGCTCACAGCCACATGGAACTGAGCTGGTAAATCCACTGGTACATGGATCTGCCTTCCCCAAAGGTCAGAACAGCACAACAGCTGGGCCAGGGGAAGTTTAGAGGGGATATTAGAGAAGGCTCTTCCCTCAAGGGTGGTCAGGCACTGGAATAGGCTCCCCAGAGCAGCAGCCATCAGCCCCAGGCTTGCCAGAGCTCAGGGAGCCTTTGGATAACTCTCAGGCCCAGGGTGGGATTCCTGGAGCTGTCCTGTGCAGGGCCAGAGCTGCACTTTGATGCTAAAGCAGCCCCCTTTCCACTCAGTACTGTATGATTCTACTTTGAAAGCTGATGAAGCAAACACAGGTGTCCTGCTCAGTCATTTCTGTCGCAGCCAACTGTCCCCAGCTCCAGCAGACCTCAGGCACCCATCATGAACACCCAAACACCCCAGAAACCATTGGGGTCTCACCATCACCCTTCTCCTTCCTCCCCACAGAACAGCCAGGTGCTTTGTTGGAAGCACCAACACCAAGGAAACGCACACAAGGCATGCAGGGCAGCGGTCAGTACCAGTTTTGGCCCTAAAAATGTCAGCTGTCCATCACAGTGCTATGTGAACCTGAGCTGTGCTGCTTCTGCAGGCAGCCTGAGTGTCCTCTCATCCCAAAAGGCTCTTTCAGACACAGCCAGCTGCAGCAAGGGCAGCACAAACTCAGGGAGTGCCATGGTTTAACTCTTGTTTGTGTTTGAATGAGGTTGGTGACAAGGCAACAGATCAAACATGGCCATAAAGGCATCCATCCCACACACAGGAAACAGCAGCTTGGCAAAGCTTTCTGCAGCCTCAGGAGAGCAAATTCCCAGGGAGAGGGGAGGCACCTCCCTCCCAGCACCGGCAGAGCTGGTGCTAAGGTGTTCTCACCTCGAAAGGAAAGTCTGTAGCCAGCAGCTCACACAGGCTGTCCGAGGAGCAGGGGAAGTTCTGCAGGCCCACAAATTTGTACTGAAAGAAGAAGAGAGGGTTACAAGAGGCAACTCTCTGCTCTACAGGAGAACAAGTTGCTGAATCCAGCACTGAGATTCAGGCAGCTAAGAAGGAAGGATTCCTCTGGTGCAGGGAAAGATGAGGAACAGCTCCCACATGCTCCTGATACCTTTCCTTCCCAAGCACCTAAGACTGCAGGAAGGAGTTTTCAGGAGACCTGACCCAGAAATGCTCTTCTAACCAAAATAGAAAATGACGAACTCCAGGCAGGATGCAAAGCAGACAGACGTCTGCTCCAGGCTGCTGCCTCAGCCAAGCCCATCTTTCCACCCAGGAAATGAAAGCTGAAACGAGCCCCCCTTCATTAGGTAGTTATCCTCTGGATATTCCTGTTGGGACTCAGGACAGGATGTTCTCTGAACACAGACACCCTCACTGCAGTCAGCCCCATTTATCACTGAGATGCTCAGCTCACAGGAGCTGCTCTGCTTGGCTGTGAGCAGACAAATCTCACGTCTGTGCCCAAAACTCACATTCCAAGCTGCTGTGGGCTCTAGGTCTGACCCCCACGTGTAAGTCTTAGAGGAGGACTTTTTATGGTGGCTCAGCAGGGACTCTGCATGCCAAGCCAGCATTCACCTCCACAACTTCAATGATCAGTTTAAACAGAGGGAAGGCTTAAAGCTTTACAAACCCACAAGGCTGCAGGAGTAAACCCCATTGTAGTCAGACTGCCAACCAACAGTGCTCCTGAAGAAACCACACTGGTTTTCCATTCCATTACACGGGAAATCTAAAAAAAGCATGGGAGTTAGCTGACACCCTGCAGTGTGATCATCTCCCTCAGCACTTTGGATGGGGAGAAAAAGCCCCACTGAACTCATTTACAATATGCAGTGGTTCTATTTACATCCTGACATGGCATCCCATTTCATCAGAGCTACACTTTGAAGCCTGATCTGTGAGGGGAAAGGAAAAAAGGAAAATGCTTCCACTTGTGAAAGAAACTGCTGAAGCCTGCTGAACAGGAGAGCTTAACCCCCCCAGCCTCCTCCTCGGCACAAAAGGACTTACTGGATTAATCCTGCTTTTCTCTCCCAGCCCTTCCTCCTCTTGGAGTTTTGAGGAGAGCCAGAAGAATCTGAAGTCAGTCTGTGAAAGGAGACAGAGTTAGTGACCACTCACCACACATCCACCTGTAAGTGTCTGCCCAGTGCCTTTGCTCCTCTGCACTCACCTGGGAGATTTACAAACTTCATCTGCAGAAACATCACCCCAAACCCTGCTGCTCCCCCCCAAACATGCACACAGTTACCCAGCAGCCCTAAAGCTGTAAAGATGCTGGTGCTTAGGAGAAATATCTGCCTTTTGCAGAGTGAGCTGAGCAAAGAAGCTCAGGGAGCACCAGGGAGGGCAGGGACTCAGTACCTGGCAGTCATAAACGGGGTGTCCTCTCCAGCACATCACATCCAGGATGTAGTAGGTCTGCTGGGCCTCATTGTAGATGCAGTCCAGGATGCTGTACACTGCACACACGAGCACAGGGAGGTCAGGCCCTGCTCCAAACACTGCCCAGCCCCGCTGGCAAACACCAGGTCCCAGCCCTCCAACATTAACCCTGCCCTGATGTGGGGCTGCAGAGGGATCCCCTTCTGCTGACAGAAACTGCACCCACAAAAAGCCCTGGGCTTGAGGAGTCCTACAAGGCTGCAAAGGGACCAGTCAGAGGCACAACAAGCAAGGACACGTTTCAGAAAATGGCATTTGCCAGACAATAAGCCTCTCTTTTCGGGGCAATTAAAATGAATTCCAAGAGGTATTGAGGAAGGTGACACCATATAAAGGTCTCTGTTAGAGGACAGAGAGGCTGTCAGGGTTTATGCATGTCAGTCAGACAGGAAGCTTATTAAAAAATGTGGCAGGACATGGGGCAATGGTTTTAAACTGGAAAAGGGCAATTTTAGATTAGATGTTAGGAAGAAATTCTTTCCTGTGAAGGTGCTGAGTCCCTGGCACAGGTTGCCCAGAGCAGCTGGGGATGCATCACCCCTGTAAGTGTCCAAGGCCTGGCTGGACAGGGTTTGGAGCAACCTGGTTTAGAGAAAGGCTCCCTGTCCTTGGCGGGGCAGTGGAACAAGATGAGCTTTAACCCAACCCAAACCACTTGGGGATTCTATGTGCTTATCTAGCATAAAGGCACCTGATATTGTTCCCCTCTAGTTACCTCCAGAGATACAGAAACAGGCCAGAAGTGACCAACCCCAGCATACAACAGGGGCACAGCTGTGGGCCTGGGGGAGCTGCAGGGACAGCACTGGGCCTGCCAGCACACCCAGACTCGCAGGCAGCTCCCCTGTCTGTACCCCAAACCCCTCCTCAGCCCTGTACCTTTGTCACTGGTTGAGTTGTGCCTGTTTCCCCCTGGCAGCAGGGATGGGAACCTGTTGACACAGAAGCCACTCTTGGTGTAAGCTGCTGTTGTGCCCTGCGAGGGAAAAAGGAGAACAAACCCAGTCAAGCCAATTTTATGTTGTCTGTGAGCAGGTACATGTCCCTTAGGAGCTGGTGGAAGCCCACTTACCCTGGAGGCCACGACAAGAGCCCTTTTTCCAACGGGACACACCACCACAACCCACTCCTGCTCCAGGTCTGAGGGGACATCCACCAGCCACTCTGACAGCATCAGCTGCGGAGAGCCCAGGGAGAGGAACCAGTCAGTGACAACCCCCCTGAAGCCATAGACAGCAAACAGCTCAAGGGGAATGCAAGGAGGTTCTGACTTTGCTTTACCCAGCCACACTGGGTGCTTTACAGGCACCTGGCACTGCTTGTCACCACAAAAGGGCTCCTTCCCTCCCCTCTGAAGAAGTCCAACCTGCCTAACACATTCTTCCCAAGGGCTTTCTCTTGCTGCCCACTGAGCTTCAGACTCAGCAGGGCTCACAGCCTTGACTGGGCACCCCACACCTTGGTCCCCACTCCAGCACTATTTTTAAAAACATAGCAGGGCTTAGAGATTTCAAAATGTTAGAAGTAAAGAGCCTGGGCAAGTTGACCTCTTCAGAGGTTGCCTAAGTGGCTATGTGTTATCTAGGACTGATAAAGCACCCAGGCTGATAAAACCCAGCTGGGTTTGCCCTTCTTTCCTTTCCAAACACAGGGAAAGACAGAAGTCTTTAGCTGAATACTGCCTAACAGGGTACTCCATGCTGCTGGTTGAGCTGAAATCTCCTAAAGTGGGGAACACGGTGATGCAGAGTTCATGGCTGGAATCAGTGACCCTGGAGGTCTTTTCCAGCCTAAGTGATTCCAAAGCACATCCCATCTCCACGTGTTTTCCCTTTGAACTCTGCATGTTTTGGAGGTGAACCAAGCACAGTTTCTCTGTGGGTACCAAACTGGGCAGGACACACTCCTCTCAGCCCCCAAATGACCATCCCCGTGCCCTCCAGCCACCCCACATCCCTGCTCCACAGCCGGGGGACACAGAGGGCTCCTCACCTGATTGGCGTAGCGCTTGGGCAGCTTTCTGCCAGCATCCACGTCCATCGCCTCTTCCTCCGCATCTTCCCCTTCTCGGTCCTCCTCCTCGCTCTCCACCCCTGCCCAGTCGTCCTCCGCCAGCTTCCTGGCATGGTTCACGTAGTCCAGCCGCCTCCTGGGGTGGAGGAAACAACCCGGCGGGGAGGCAGGTCACCCCCGGCCCGGCCCGCTTCCTGCAGGCAGCCCCGGCCCTGCCCGGTCCGCTGCCCACAGGCACCCTCGGCCCGGCCCGTTCCCCTC
>VXBR01006370.1:253764-276483 GCA_013400215.1 Cisticola juncidis | reverse complement strand
CCCATCCCACACCAGTCCCATGCCACCCCAACCCCATCCCACCACAGCCACATCCTAGCCTGGCCTTGTTCCACTCTAGTCCCATCCTACCCATGCTGCATCCTTTCAGGGCACCATCCCACTCCACTCCCATCCCAGTCCCATCCTGCTCTGGCCCCATCCTATCCCAACCCCATCCTACTGCAATTCCATCTTCCCCTGGCCATGTTCTACCTTGGTGCTGTCCCAGGCTGGTTCCATCCTGCCCCAGCCTCATCCTGACCTGGCACATCCTTCCTTGGCACCGTCTCACTCCATTCCCTCCTCATCCCATCCCCATCCTCCCTGGCCCCATCCCAGCTCAGCAGCCGTGGGAATGCTGTCCAGCCCTGTGCTAATCCTGCAGGAGTGCTGGGTCTCCAGCCCTGCTGGCCATGCCCTGGATGGCTGTGGTGGCCTTGGCCCGTGTCCCTTCCCCCAGCGCTGCTCCCTCGGGAGCACAATGGGCACGGGGACTGAGCCTGCCACCGCCGTCCCCGGGCAGGCAGCCAGCCCCTGGCACTGCAAGCAGCCTCCAGAGCTGAGCTGGATCCCAGCTCCCCTGGACTGCCTGGGAAAGGGGATCCCTGCCTGGGATCCCTGCCTGGGGTGCCCTGTGGCAGCTTGGTCCCTGGGATGTCCTGAGGATGGGGTGTGCAGCTGGAGCAGGAGATGTCCCAGTGCCCAGGTCATCCTCCGCTCTGGTGTCCTGGCATGGGCTCAGGGATGGGCTAAGGACCCTGTGGGCTGCATGCACCCCTGCAGAAGGCTGTGCCTCAGTTTCCCCAACGGTGGGCCAGTGCTCTCTGTGGTCCTGCAGCATCCACAAAGGTCTCTCTGCTGCACCATCCACCCCCTCTGTACCCTCATGCCTGGACCACACTCCCAGGGCACAGCAAATCCATTGGCTAGAACCTGTTTTCCTTTAGCATTCCTGCCTTTTCCCTCACTGCCCATGGGTGGGCATTTCAGAGTCTGCCTTGGCCAGCTGGGGGGTGGGCTGAGCATCCTGCTGCTGCCCCCCACTCCTCAGACCACATCCTCCAAGTGTGCCAAGGGTTGGAGGACAGACCCAGCTCCGAGCATTTCTGTGGCTGTCCCAGGGTGCAGGATGGTGGTGGGGAGGAGTCTGGAGTGTACACAGTGCTTCATATGCCCCAGCAGTGTCTGTCACTGCCTTTGTTATCTGTCACAGAGGCTGTTCCCTGCTCCCACAAGAGAAAAAAAATCAGGGCATAGAGGGGTGAGAGGAAGCACTGGGAACATGGAGCAGATCCGTTTCCTCCTCCCACTTCCCAAGGCTGCTCCTGCGTGGGAAAGCCAAGGCTGAGGGAGGCCCTGTGTGAGTCCTGCCACTGCTGACAGCAGGGCTGGGAGGTGGCAGCAGTGGCGGTGGCTGGAGCATCCTCCCTGGGGAGCACTGCAGCAGCACAGAGAGCCCGGGGCTGCCTCCATTCCTGCTTGTGGCTTCCCAGAGCTCTTGCTTCCTCTCTTTGGGCCTCCCTCCACCATGGGAAGAAAATCTGGCATCCTTGTTCTGAGCTTGGGGTCTGTGTGTGGGCCAGGCTGCCAGGCTGTAGGAACAACCTGAGCTTGTACCTGAGCCCAGCAAGGTGCTCCAGGGTGGGCAGAATGAGCTGGGGGCCTGCAGGGCCCAGCCAAACAGCTGGAGAGTGAAGGATGGGAATGCTGGGACAAGCAGAGCTGCTGCTCAGAGCCTTGTCAGCCACATGGATACACCCAGCAGTGCTCCATGATTCGGGATCAGCCACCCAAGGAGCGCAGTGGCCCAGCCCAGCTCCGTGCAGGGGCAGCGCAGGGCGCAGCTGTGGCGGGCAGGACGGGCAGGACGGGGCTTGCTGGGCACGGCACTGCCGGCACAGGCTGGCAGGGGAGAGGCACAGCTGCCAGCAGGGAGCAGGGAGAGCTCCTGGGGGAGCAAGGGACAGGTCCCGGGGGAGCGGNAGCACTCCCGGGGCAGCAGGGAGAGGTCCTGACTTCCCATTAGGGTCAGCAGCAACCCGGGGGATGGAGCCAAGCAGAGTTTCACTGCCACCCCCACCATGTCAGGAGCTGGATGAGTGTGTGCCCGTGTAGAGGAGAGATTCTGGGCGGATGCAGGTGGGAGGAACAGGCATGGATCAGGGCAGAGGGAGACAGCTCAGCCTGCCAGCTCCAATCTTTTAATTGCTGTGCTTCTCAAATATTTCCGAAGCGTGACCCTGAGTCGGCTCCTCCAGGCAAAGATACGAGCACCAGCTGGTTCCCTTGGCTGTGGCTATAAATGCTCCCTCCTCCTCCCAGCCCAGGGAAATGACGGGCAATCAGTGGTGTCTGTTTTAGGGAATAAGTTGGGACTCAGCTCTCATGCGGGTGTGTCAGCCTGCCAGGTTCCCCCTGCTAGGCACAGCCTGTGTGATGCTCAGGCCAGGCCCTGTCCCAGCTCTGTGCCAGCCTGGATTCCCTCTCCGGTCCCTAGGAAGGTGCTGAGCACGGGGAGGAAGGTCCTGCACTGCCAGGGAGCTGTGTCTGGGTGTGTTGTTTGTGCAGGAGGGGTGGGGAGCCCAGGCTCTGGGATGTGGTTATCCCTCCGTCATTGTCTGTCTGCCTCGGAGTTGCTGGGTGTGGAAACAGAGGTCAGGCTCAGTTTGTCTGAAATGTAAATCGCAGCTGGGCTGGGGAGCCATGGCAGGCACCAGGGATGCTTTCTGTGTCCGGGTCCTCACCACTCCGCACTTTCCCTAGGAGAAGGGAATCTCCTCTGGCCCTGCAGTGTGAATCCTGTGCTTTATCTCACGTGGGCAGGCGGTGGGAGGGATGCCAGCATCCCGGGGCCAGCACCGTCCCCGTGTGGGTTTGTTTGAGGTGCTCCCAGGGTGACGTTCCAGCTCTTGCCCCGGGCTCCATCCCGTCCTGCCGGGCTTGCTGCCAGCTGAGCCTGTTCTGCAGGCTGCGGGCATGACTGGCCCGAATCAGACAGGCACGAATCAGGGAGGGAGGGAGGGAGGGCTCCCGGCATCCCGGGGCACTGGGATTGGCCCGGAGCCCACTGGAGGTGCTGAGCCTCGTCACACTGTGCAGCTGTCAGCCTCGGCCCTGCTCTGAGCTTTCCACGTGGGACAGCTCCCAGGAGGACCTGACCCCCTTCACCTGCCTCGGTGTCCTCCTGCCCTCCCAGCAGGCTCCTCATCATCAGACACTGTGACCTGTGTCCCCGAGGGGACCCCGGGATGCTGCTCCTGGCTCCCGGTAAAGTCCAGAGCATCTCCTGAGGCTGCTGAGAGCTGCCAGGGAGGCTTTGGGATTGGGACAGAGGTAGGAGCCCTGGGACCCTGCTTCCCCAGTCCAGACTTTTGTAGGGGGTTCCTGTGCTCAGTCCCAGGAGAAGTGTGGACAATGCTGTTCCGAGGTCCTGCAGCTGTTGTGTCCAGAGCAGTGGGGGTTTCTGGAGGCATGTGCTGCTTACGTGGGTCCCAGTCTCCTGTGCTGGCCTGAAGCCGGGCTGGGAATAAAGTCCCCCATTTGTTGAACCCCTGCATTTGCATGGCTAAAGCTTCCCGAGGGGGGTGGGGATGTTTCAAAGCCGGAGGATCCAACCTGCCCTGGGCGGATTCTTTGTTTGCATTTGAATGGGTGCTTGGAAACTGGTTCGTGTCACCGGAGCTGTGGCAGCCTCCCCTCCTGCTCTGTGTCCATCCCTGCCGGTGATCCCCAGAGCCTCCAGCTCTGAAACCCGACCTGAGAGCGCTGCTGGTGTTACTCACCCAGGAGAGGTGTTGGATCCAGCCTGTCACAGGTGGCATGGCCTGGGGCTATGGTCCCCCTCCTTCCTCCTGAGATGCTCTCCGTGGACTCTGGGGACAGGCTGGGAGAACTGGGGGTGTTCACCTGGAGAGGAGAAGGTTCTGGGGAGATCTTGGAGCCCTTTCAAAGGCCAAAATGGGCTCCAAGAGACCTGGAGAGGGACTTTGGACAAGGGCCTGGAGTGGCAGGACAGGGGGCAAAAGGCTTCCCGCTGGCAGAGGGCAGGGAGAGATGGAATGTTGGGAAGAAATTGTTCCCTGTGAGGGTGGGGAGGTCCTGGCACAGGGTGCCCAGAGAAGCTGTGGCTGCCCCATCCCTGGAAGTGTTCAGACCAGGTAAATGAGGCTTGGAGCAACCTGGGATAGTGGAAGGTGTCCCATGGTAGGAGGGTGGAACAAGGTGACCTTTAAGGCCCTTTCCAGCCCAAACCATTCCATGATCTTCCCTGAACCTCTGGTAACTTTATAGCCAGCTTGGCAGAGAAGGGTGCCAGGAAAGGGCCTGGCCAGGAAACTTCTGAGATTGTCTGGGCTGTGGTTTGTGTTCCACATCCAGGCAGGAGCCCACCTGGGCCCTCAGCCCTTCCTCAGGGGGGTGGGGGGCAGCACAGAAGCTGCCTCTGATCCTGCAAACCCAGCATAATCCAGCCCTTCAGTGTGGAGGATTTAAACCCTGCCAGCAGAGCTCGGCCCCGAGAGCCGCCGTGGTGCTGCCGTTTTCCAGGTTACTGCCTGTCCTCCCCTGACCTCAGCAAGGGATGTTTCCCAGCAGCGGGAATACAACCACAAGCCTTAAAAATAACCTGGTTTGCCTTCAGTGCTCCTTACAAAATAGGCCACGTTCCTTCTATTTAATCCCCGGGCACAAGGCAAGAGTCACTGGGAAGGAAAACACAGCGATGCTTCCAAGGCAGCCCTCAGTGGATGCAGCCCCAGCCCTCACTGGGGTATGTAAGTGTTGAAGAGTATAAAACTGTGTGTTTGAATGAGAGGGGAGGTGCAGAGCTGTGAGCTGGAGTCCATGGCAGAAGCTGTCCCAGCCTCTGGGGAGCAGCATGGCCCTGGCAATCTCCCAGCCCTGGCG
This sequence comes from Cisticola juncidis, assembly GCA_013400215.1. NCBI lineage: Eukaryota > Metazoa > Chordata > Aves > Passeriformes > Cisticolidae > Cisticola > Cisticola juncidis. The sequence continues at coordinate 271,578 of VXBR01006370.1, read as the reverse complement.
TGGGCAGCACGGTCACCCTGACCCCATTTCACAGTGGGGAGATGGTGTAATTTACCTCTGAGCAGGAGGAAACCTCATTTTTCCCTCTAGATGAGGCAGGAGGAGGGTTTTGGAGGTGGGGAGCAGACATCCATCAGCCTCCCCCTAGGGCCAAACACGCTCAGAGGTGCGAGGTTTCCACCGTGCCCTGTCCTGGGGGGCGTGGGGACACGGGGTGCCTGCCTGCACCCTGATGGCTTTGGGTGCCCATGAGATGTGCCAACACCAGCTGAAGCAGGGCAGGTGTGATTTACTGCTCACTGAAGGTTTGGCACCATAAAACCAGCCAGGAAAACTGCTGGCACGATCCAGGCAAACATCCCAGCTCTGCTGCAGCCTTGGAGTGGGACCACACAGGGTTGTTGCTTAGGGAGGGGTCGTGTGGTGGATTTTATCTTGGGTGTGAGGGGTGCAAGTGGTCCCCCATGGTCCCTGGGGTTCATGTCAACTCCCCATCAGACATGTGTGAGCAGGATGTGCCCTGTGATGAGATTCCCAGCTGGAGCAGCACCGGGTATTATTGTTGGTTCCCATCCTGAGCTCAGCGCTCAGTTTTTCCTCTGCCCTCCCTCAGACAGTTTCTATTTAAGTTTTTAGGACTCCGGGCTGGGGAATGTTTGAGCAAGAGCCCAGAATATGGTCCATTACCTCCAAATGTTGCACAGCAGCTTAAAACAGGCCTGGCAAGGGAGACAGCTTAGGAAAACAGTGATGCACCTCGGAAAAGGCACTTTATTCTGTTTGCTTCTGCCGAACTGGAGTGTACAGTGGAAAACCGTGCTGGCTCCGCTGCTCTGCTCTCCTCTCTGGTTTCACACTGCCCAGGTGAGCTCCAGTCATCCCTCCCTGCCAAGGGCATCCTACCTGTTGTGCAACCCCCCCAGGGCTCGGTGCAATTGGCTTCATGCAGCACACGGCAAGCAGAGAAAGAGCGAGGCGGGTATTTTTCCAAGTGGGTGGGGACTCCTAAATTCCCTTGGCATTGGCTACAGAATATTTTCCGAGCCTCTGCTCCAGTGTCTCAGCCCGCCTAGCCCTGGGGAATTTGGGCAGCTTCATCCCCAGCCTGACTCAGCGCAAGCTGCTCCTCATCCTCCCTCTCTTACCAAGAGCTGTGAAAAGCACCCCTGTGGCAACTGTGCTGCCTTCTGAGAAGCCACCACTGGGCCAGCCTGGGTGGCTCTGTGGGGACCAGTGTCCTCAGGTGCCCCCCAGCACTGTGGCCTCCATCAGGTGACCAAATGAGCACCCAAAGTCAGCGATTCCCAGCGATGCTCAGGAATTTTGCCTGTCCCTAATTGCTTATGCAGTGTCCCCCTCCCCTGCCCAAAGGAGACGCGGGGCTACAGGATGTGGGCTGGAGCAGCAGCCCCTGTACCCCCAGGGCCCTCCTGCATCTGTGGGATGCCGGCTCCCAGGGAGGAGGAGGAGAGGTGGGAGGAGGCTGGTGGTGCTGCAGGAGGGGCTGGATGCCCGGGTGGTTTTGTGCCCTGCACCTGAGCCCTTCACACCCTTCACACCCAGTACTGGTTGTTTTTCAGCGGGGGGTTGGAAGTCCGGCAGTACTGGAGGAGCTCGGGGTCTGGAGGAGCCCCTGAGGGCGGGGGGCCCGTGCCCTTGCCCTCCAGGCTGGTGACAGTCGTTAAGGGGATGTTTTGGCTGGGGTCTGTCCTCCGGAAGGTCTCGTGGTCTGGCACGGCCCCGTTCTTGGCCTTGGAGGCGGGGGTGCCCTGCACGTGGTGCTTCCCGGTCTTGTTGCGCTTGTGCAGGTAGAAGAGCAGGGGCAAGATGAGGGCCAGCAGGAGGAGGATGAGGCAGATGGGGATGATGATGCTGAACATGTTGGCCTCAATGAAGCTGAGGAAGGTGCCCCCCTCCCCGGGGCTGGGGCTAGGAGTAGGGGGCTCGCCCAGCTCGCTGGCATTGGGGCTGCTCCGTGCCGTGCCACGGGGCACTGGGGATGAGGGTGCCCCACCCTCACGGTGTGGCACCGTGAGCAGGGTGACACCGTAGGATTTGGAAGCATTGTAGGGCTCGATGCTGTACTCCAGGGATGCCAGCGCTGGTGGCACCCCGGCAGCCACCAGCTCGAAGGAAAAGCTGTCCCTCTGCAGGGGCTGTTGGGTGTCGCCAGCATCCAGCACCTCCAGCCCCACCAGCCCTTGCTCCAGCTCACTCTGGCTGAAGGTGTCGATGGGGGAGGTGGGCTGGCCCGGATCCCTGGGTACCCTCACGAGGCGGCTGGCACGGGGCGCCCTGCGGACCCTGAAGACCGGGATGCTCTGGGTGTGGTTGGCCAGCTCGCTGGCATCGAGGACACTGGTGTCCAGGAGGGCTGTGCTGCCCCGGGGCCACAGGCTGCCCGCCCGGGTCTTCACCGCAGCCCGCACGGTCACGTTCACCACGCCAGTCCTGTTTCCTGCCCGCGAAATGGCCACGAACTGGAAATCATCCTCAGGTGACCTGAGGTCACGGAAGGTGAACGTCACCTCCCTGCGGTCCAGCTGCTTCTGGGAGAAGCCCCGTGATGGCTTCTGGTTGACCTGCACCTGTCCAAAGCGGGGCTCCCTGGTGATCCTGTAGAGGACATTACCTGCCCCTCGTGGTGCGGCACCCAGCAGGTGCTGGTGGGTCATGAGGGCTCTGTTCAGGTCTTGGGGCACCTCCAGCAGGGCAGTGGTGCTCAGGGCAGGCAGCACCTCGATCTCCAGTGAGGTCTGGATGGGCAGGTGGTGGCCACCAGAGAGCCTCAGGGCTAAGGAGCCTGGCCCACGGCTCCCAGAGGCCACAAACACCACGCGGCCGGCATTGACATCGGCCTGGGTGAAGCGGCTGATGGGCTCCCCGGGGCTGTGTGCCCCGGCCACGTGGCCAGCGAGGGGTCTCTGGAGGACGCTGTACACCAGCTCCTCTGGGGACACAGGTGGGTCTGCCACATCCAGGTACTCCTGTGACAAGGTGACCACGGCGCCTGGTGGCACCTGCAGCACTTCTTGCCGCTTCACCACCCGCGGTGGCTCGGTGCCGCCGGTCACTGTAATGTTGAACGCTTCAGAGATGAGCACCCCGTCCTGAGGAGGATGGACAGGCTGCTGTCCCTGGGGCTGGAGCCAAGCCTGAAACCTGAAATGATCTTTGGGGGTGCTGTCCCCACCATGGGCGTACACCAGACGCCTCCCAGCCAGGTCTGACTGCAGGAAGAAGGGCTGTGACTGCTCCAGGGGCACACCGGCCACCAAGAGCTGTCCATGAGCCGGTGGCTCTGTCACCAGGAAGACAACGTCATGTCCAGCCCTCTCAGGGACCAGGATTTGGCTCAGGAGGTTGGAGGCATCCAAGGCCAAGGTGTCAATCTCAGCCTGCTGAGCCCTCGTGAGCTGCAGACCTGGAAGGAAAGGGGATGAGGATCAACCAGTGAAAGCTGGTGGGAGTTTGATGCAATGACAAAAGAAGGAATTGGATGCAGTTTTATATGTCTGATGTGATACATTAGCCATGGAGAACAACACAGTGGTGTCTTCTCCAGACAAAGAAGCCCTCCTGAGGAGCTGGTTTGTGCCATGCTTCTCCACCCTACCCTTACCTGCGTTCTTCCAAAGCTGAGTCAAGCGCTGGGGACAATTTTCCTCAAAGGAGATCAGGACGAGGAGGATGAAAGAATCTGAGATGGTCGTGGGAGTGACCACACGGAAGCGGATGGCATCTTGGGCCAGCCAGAAGGGCTTGTCTGGCATCTCATGCTGGTAGAAAATCAGCTTGCTGTCCACCTGAAAATGAAAAAAAATCCTTGATCAGGTCCTGTCTTGACTCTGGGATGGAGCAACCCAGTTCTAATGGCTCATGGTGCTTCTTTACCAGGATGTGAAACTGTGGCTGCCCCATCCCTGCAAGTGTTCAAGGCCAGGTTGGACAGGGCTTGGAGCAGCCTGGTCTAGTGGACAGTGTCCCCAGTGTCCCTGTCCATGGTGGGGAACAAGGTGGCCTTTAACCCCCTTCCAACCCAAACCATTCTGTGACTCTGTGATGTTTCTCCCAGCAATCAGGGGAACTGAGGCTCAGTGGAAGGGTTGAGCTTGTTCATCATCCTCCAAGGGTGAGCATGGAGGAGGTTCCAGGGAGGGTAAACCTATGTGTCTCTTAGTGATGGAATAAAACCCTTGCAGGGCCCTGCAAAATTTGGCCCCACAGGAGAAGGGTTTTTTCAGAGCAGGGGTGAAAAAATCATGCTTGGCTCTTCCCTTCAGCAGCAGCCAGGCTGGCTGGCCCTGCAGCAGGGAGATGGCCTAGGAAAAGGGATTATAGCTCCCTCAGCCTCCCCCAGTGCTAAATCCAAGGCCGGGACAGCAGCTCCTAATCCCTCTCAGCAGCTGCTGGCAGAGCTGGGAAAGTCACAGCACGGCTGGAGCCTTGCCTGGGATCAGGTGCCTGTGGTGGCAGTGGGCTCAGGCTGGGTCCCCCAAGCTGTGGTGGGGGGTGATGAAGGGCTGTGTTTGGGGTTCTCAGGGGCTGGAGGAATTGAAATCTCACCTGGGCTTGGGTGAAGTTCCTGATTTCCTCTCCCTGTGATGTGATCAGCCTGCCCAGGCGAGGGGCCTGCTCGAGGCTGTAGTACAGCGTGGTGGGGCTGGTGGGGCTGTTGCTCATTGCCCGCAGGTTCTGGCTGGTGATGGGCTGCAGGGCACCTGGAAAACACATCCAGGATGGATTCCAACCTGGCCACCCAGCTGGAACCTCTGCCAGGCAGTGGCTGGACGAGGGGAGGAGGTCCAAGTGGGCCCCATTTGAACTGGGAGAAGGGGGAAGGGGTGCCCACCTGGGCAGACAGTGAGGCTCTGCTTCCTGGCCAGGCTGACAACGGGCTCTCTCTGGGCCCTGACGAGGAAGAAGTGCCCAGGAGACAGATTCTCTCCATCCCACAGATCGAAGGCAAAGCCACCATCCAAGGGTCCTGTGGAAAGCACAGACATGGGCATTTGGGGGGACCAGAGGAGCTGCAGCTCCCCATTAACCTGCCAGGGTTTTGGACTGGGGTGGGGTGTGCATCCCCTGTGCCCCATCACCCTGGGGTGGTGCAGGGGGCCTGGGGTGCCTCCCTCCTGCCCTACCTTGGTGCACGAAGAGGATGAGGCCGTGGTCGATCTGGGCCTGAGTGAACCTCTGGACCTCAGCGCCGGGTGCTGATCTCAGCACCACCTTCCCGTTGTTGGGGGGCTGGATGGAGTAGGTCACCTCCTCTGCTGGGGAGTCCTCGTCCTCAGCACTCAGGATGTGGGGGCTGAGAACAGCCGTGGCTCCTTCCCGCAGCTGGGGGATAGGAACAGGCTGTGATCCCCCTGGCACTTCTCCCCTTCCTCCCGTCCCAGCTCAGGCCACTCTGCTGGGTGCCAGAGTACATCCCAGCCCAACAAGGGCGCCTTGTCTGCATCCTGGGTGACTCCTCCATCATCTGGCCCCTTCCCAGCCCTGCGTCACCGCTGCCGTGTTTGCCAGCACGTGCTGCCCAGCCACACAGCTGGGGCTGTGCCTCTGCACGGCTGAGGGCAGGGGTGCCTCAGTTTCCCCAGCTCCTGGCAGTGGAAGAGGGGCCTGGGGCTGGGGCTGTGCCTTTGAGGCCTTGCTTTGCAGGCAGGGGGTTTTTGAGGGTGCACAGGCTGCTGCTGGGTACATGGTGAGCACAATCATCTCTGTCTCTCCCTGGCTGGGTGTTTCTCCTCACTCCTGCTCGTCCCAGTTCCCGTCCTGCCACCCCCTCACAAGGCTGCAGCAAGGCCCGATGTCCCAGCAAACCCTCCAGGAATGACAAATATGTGGCCGAGTTCAGGGACACTGAGAAACTTCCCAGGACCACTTCTTCCTGTCCAGTGGTGCTGACCTTCCCGAGGGAATGCTGCCACCCCAAAGCCCTGGCATCTCCCATCTTCAGCTGCAGGCAACAGTTTTCCCTGCTCGTGACCCTGTGCCACATCTCCATCCTGGCAGACCACAGGGATGGATCCTGTGCTGCCAAACAGGTTCTGCCCACACAGCCCAGAGCTGCCCTTTGCCCTCAGGATGCCTGGAAATCATGGGGTGCGTGGATGGAGCCGTGCCACTGCTCACGGGGGTGGAGCAGTGGGATGTGCAGCATCCCACAGCATCATGAGGCCGGGATCTCAGAAATCTGCATCTCGGGAATCTGCAAGACAACACCCAGGCAGGCGCTGGAGGAGGTGCTCTGCTGGATGAGCTCTTTTCTGCTGTTTTCAGCTGGCCTAACCAAAAACATTGCTTGAGTGGGTGTGGGTGCCGACAGAGAAATTAAATCCCTCAGCAGTCCCCACGGGATGGCAGAGGCAGCCTGCAAAACACAGCTCTGGAGAGGCAGGGTGGGGGAAGTGCTGCCGGACACACAGCCGGGACAGGAGCTGCACTGTGCATACACTGAGATTTTTGGGCTGCTCCCTCTCCCCAGCACCCACAGCAGTCGCAATTGCAATCACACTGGGGGCTTGGAGCCAAAGAAAACTCCCTGTGGGCAGAGCAGCGGGGATGGCAGCCACAGGGCACGGCTGCCCACCGGGAAGGGACAGTCGGAGCGGCTGGAGCAGCTGCTCCCCGCCCAGAGCCCGCGCCGCGGGAGCTGACCCATTTCTCGGTGCGCCTCGTCCTCCCTGAATTATTAAAACCTTCCGCCTGGCTCCGGCGCTCCTCGCCCGGCTCTTTGTGTTTGCTCAGCCTCCGTGTCGCCTCTGCTCTCGGGGAGAGGTGGCGGAGCGGTGCCGGGAGCGTGGCCGCGCTTGCGGCGGCCGTGGAAGCCTCTCGTGGTGGCATCCAGCCATCCTTCCCTCACATCCAGCCCAAAAACCGCTGCTCCTTCCCAAGGGGCTCCGCTTTGGGGTCTAGACCCAGCCTGTTGTTTCCCAGCCCCCCGAGGGCTCGGCATCCCTGGAAACCTTTGTGCAATCCCTCTCCCGGGCTGGCCTGACCTTTAAACACTGAAGTCATCCCTCAGCAGAGCACAAACACAGCAGGGCCGGGCCTCTCCCACCACTCCCGTTGGGGAAGGACGCCTTTCCCAGCTCCAGAGCTCCTCTGGGCAGCTGTGGATACTCTTTCCAGGGTGCAAAGGGATTCCCATGGAAAGGCAGACAAATTGCTGCCTCAGAGTTTGTGTTTAGGAGGTTTTTCTGTCTTTGCACCCTTATTCTTAGCATGATGCCTGGGGGGAGGGAAGGCCGTGCTTACACTGGATGTCTGGAGTGGGGAAAAGGGGCTGGCACAGCCCCAGCAGCTGAGGGGTCAACTTCTCCCCGAATTTTGGCCCAGTTGAGGCAGGTCTACAAAAGGGATTTGGTGGGAAGCTGCCGGGGCTGGAGGGGAAAACCCGGGGCAGGCACAGAGCTGGGGCTGGGGGTATCTCCCAAGCTTTGCTGGTATCCCTCAAAAGGGCTGGCTCTGGGGCTAGGCAGGGCAGCCCCTTCCCCTTGGGCATCCTCCCCAGAGTCCAGGCTCCCAGAACCCTTCCCAAGGCAGCTGTGGGATGATCCTCGTGTAGCAGATTGCTTTCCAGCTGCCACCCTGGAAATCCCGGGATAGTGAAAGTAGGAGCAGAGGGGTGGGGGATGATTGTGCGTCCATGTTTCCCACTAAATTCTGGGCTGGAATTTTGCATTAGTGACTCTGAAGGAGACAGGGAGGTGTTTGAAGCAGAAGAAGGGGGTTCAGCAGCAGGTGAAACCTCTTCCCTTCTGCCGTTTCCCGGGATGGACGTAAAGAGAGGTGTGAAAGCTGCCCGNCCGCGGGGCGCTGCTCCCACCTCGCGGCCGATCCCCGCACAGCGCCGGGCTGGGCGGGCTGGCAGCGGGGACAGCCCGCTCTCCGCCTCCTCCAGAGCCTCGCCCTCGTCGGGAAAAATCTCCTCCCTCCCCATTCTCCGTGGCTGGCCTCTGGGCGGCAGCCCCGCTGCGCCGAGCCCGGCTCCCGAGGGAAGGTACCGCCGGTGCCGGGGGTCCCCACGCTGGGCTGGCCGCCCCTCCCCGTGGCGTCCCAGCCTTACCTGCAAACCGGCGTTGACCTTCAGGCGCGGCCCCTTGGTGCTGCGGGGCAGGATGGTGATGAAGAGAGTCCGGGCATGGCTCTGCCGGGATACCGCGGACGCGTTGGCCAGGATGGTGAAACTGTCGGCGAAGGACCGGGGGCCATCCTGCCTGTACTGGATCTGCTGGTTCTCCACCTGCGGGGCGAGGGCCAGGTGATCCCCCGTGGAGGACAAAGGCCACCGGGCCCTCCGGGGAGGGGACCCTGAACCGTATGGAGGATGATGGCAACCCACCACTAGCTCAGGGGACACTCTGTGGGGAGCACATCTGGAGCCCAGCATGGATGCTCTGCCTGCATCCCCACCCCGTGTCCCCAGAGCCTGCAGAGCAAACCCATCACCCCAAACACCTCCATCCCTTCTGATGGGGAGAAGACTCCTGCAGCCCTCCCCGACCTCCCCGTGTGTCTAGGGGCTGGAGACCACCCCGGGCTCCTCCCAAACCCTCGGAAAGGCAGCCTGGTGGGTAGGTAGGTGCTGTACCTCGCTCCAGGTGAAGCTGTGCAGCCCGCCCTGCTCGGGCCGCTGGCTGCTCAGGAGGCTGCCGAAGCGGGGGGGCTGGAGCACCCTGAACTCCACGCCGAGGGCTGGATAATGAGCGTTGGGAATGTGGAGGATGCTCGAGGAGATGGTGGCAGAGCCACCTCCCGCCACGGTGATGTTGTGGACATCCAAGGGGACAGTGATGGGGAGCACAACCAGGCTGACCACCACCCCCTCCAGAGGGTCTGCACCGCGGGCTGTGATGTCCAGGACAAACCGGTCACGCTCCTCGTTGGGCTTGGAGTGCAGGTAGAGGACTCTGCCACTGTTGATGTCCTCCTGGGTGAAGGACTGGATGGGGTCCAGGCTGGGCTGCTCGTTCATGTCCTGGCTGTGCTGAAGCATTGCCAGGAAGCCGGAGGCTGGGGCGCTGCTCACCAGGTAGACTATGTCTTGGGCAGATATCTCTTCGTGGGTCACCTGGGAATGTGGGGGAGACCAGGCATGAGTGGGAGGGCTGGTAACTGAGGCTGGGCTGTGCCACAGCCAGGCTGCTGCACAACCAATCCCTCAAAGCTTTGCTGTGGGGTGAACTGCAAGAATCACCTTACTGAGGGCCTGAAGCCCTCTCTGCCTCTGGGCAGAGCCTGACAAGAACCCAAGGCCTTGGCTCTGAGCAGGTGGGAGTACAATGGAGTCCCATGGGTGGCCATCCTGGTTGGGTGGCCAGGGAAGCCATGCAGGCATGGGGAATGACTAGAGAAGGGCATACTCACCAGTAAGTCTTCCTCCTTGATCCCAGCCGCCTCCCCCTGGAAAACATAGATCTCCTTGTGGTTGACTAAGCTCAAGGGGCTGGGATGGGTATCCAAGAACACGCTGATGGCCAGTGTGTCCTCCACCGCCACCTCATTTGCTTCTACAGTGAACTGGAGCTCGTCCCGGGTGTTCCTGCTGCCGTTGTGGTGGTAGGAGATCTCTCCTGCCAGCAGGTCCCTCTGGGAGAAGGCCATGACCGGCTGCTCCCCTCTCCGCACGGTGCCCCACCTTGGAGGGGTGGTTATCAGGAACCTTATCTCTTCATCTGACCTGATGTCCATGTTGGTCTCCAGGCTGAGCACAGAGGAGTCGATGCTCGCCTGGGTGCCCTGATGGATGACCAGACCGGTGTTGTTGACTATTCTGATGTAGGGCTCTGATGCCTGCACTTCCAGGAGCGCTGTGGTTTGGTGGAGGCCATCCGAGACCTGCAACTGGATCCAGCCCCGGTCAGCCCCAGAATGGACAAAGAGGATCTTCTTCTTCCTCAGGTCATCCTGCGTGAATCGGTAGAGCTGGTGGCTTCTGTCCTCGACAGACACAATGCTGCCAAATAAGATGTCCTTCCTGGTCAGCACCAGCTGCGCGTCGGAGAAGCCGGAGTCCTTGTCAGCGAAGGCGATGTCCTCGGTGGTCAGCAGGTGCTGCCCGTTGCGCACCACGTTGAAGACCCTGTTCACCACCCGGACAGGGCTGTGGTCATTGACGGGTTGGATGGAGACCCTGAACACGCCCCTCACCTCCTCAGCCTCGGACTCAGCACTGCCCTCACCCTGCCTGACAGCCACGAAGGGGATGTCGTCCTCCAGCGTCTCGGAGTCGTCGTGCTGGTACAGCAGCCGGCGCTGCAGGATGTCATCGTTGGTGAACTCGGTGATCTCCTCCAGGGAGGCCCAGCCGTGGGACGCAGCCCAGGCCAGCCTCCCGTGTGCTGGCCCCTCGATCACCTCGTAGGCATAGTCCATGCTGTTCACGCTCTGCACAAACAGGTGATCCTTGGAGATGACGGCCTGGCCCCCTTCCGGCACGGTCAGGAGCACGTTGGTCAAAGTTGGTGCATCGGGGTCCCCACCAATGCTGATTCTGTAGGTGTAGACAGGTGAGTGCTGCTCACCAGCGTGGACACGGAACTGGAAGAAGTCCTCAGCTTGCTGGGAGTTCCTGATGGTCACGCTGTAGCTCAGGTGGTTTTCCTGCAGGTCCTCTTCAGTAAATCCAAAGCCTTCAGTCAGCCTGTTGCCATGCAGCTCCAGGTTTCCTTTTTTGGGAGCCTGGATGATGATGTAGTGGAAGGGAACTGGGGCAGAGTTTGGATCTTCCAACATTGCCTCCAGCTCCTTGCTGGTGATGTTTCTGTGCCGCTTATTCTTCATCTGGAGGGGAGCCATGGTCCTCATCTTAATGGTGGCTCTTTTAATCCTTATGAGGAAGGTGTTGTTTGGCAAGAGCTTCTGCCCCACCTGGACTTTGAACCTCACCTCCTCCACGCTGTCTTCCAGCCGGTGCTCTGGGTCTGTGCTAAAATACTGGATGCGCCCTTGCTCCAGGTCTTGTTGGTGGAAGGACTCGACTTTTTTCCATTCCATGCCCATGCTCCCTTGCTTCTGGACCTCACCATACTTCAGAGGCTCCATGAGGATGTACAGGATGGAGACCCGTTGTTCCACAGCATTGGTCTCCACTGACAGGTTGGCTGTGGTGATGCGTGCGGCCCCTCCTTGGGAGAGGGAGAGGCCGGTGTTATTGAGCAGGCGGATCTCAGGATCGATGGCCAGGATCCTCAGGGTGGCCACAGGGCTTGGGACGAGGCCATCACTCACCTGCAAGGTGAGCTGTAGGTTTGTCCCACCCTGGTGCACGTAGACCACGTTGCCAGCTTCCAGGTCCCTGCAGGAGAACTCTTCAATGGGCACTCCAGGGTGGAAGTCCAACTCCACATAACCCTCCTCCATCTGCTGAGCATGCAGCTGGAATTCCAGCTCATCACAGGAGGAGTCATCGTCCAGGACCTGCAGGATGTCTGTGCTCAGGTGTTTCCGTGTGTGCCTCAGGATTGTCATGTGGTTCCCATGGGGAAAGATCACCTGTGGGGCGTCGTTGACAGGGTTGATCATGATGGGCAGCAGGTACACCTGCCCCTGGCGCAGGCACTCGGGGACCCCTTGCTGGGTGGTCACTGTCACCTCCAGCATCAGCTGGTCCATGGGCCCCTCGGAGCCATCGTGGATGTACCTGACTTTCCGATTCACAATGTCCAACAAGGTGAACTTCTTTCTGCTCCTGGACCCGGGAATGTCCAGCTCCAGCTGGCCGTGCCTGGGGTCATTGGTGATGCTGAAGAGGATTTGGGACTGGCGGATGTTGGCCAGGCTCAAGTCTACGGTGGGCTGGGCGTGTTTCCACTCCAGGTAGGCCATGCCCCCCTCAGACACGATGAGGGGGCTGACGTGCAGCAGCCTGCTGATGTTGGCAAAGGCGGGGGGGAAGCTGCTGTCGGGCCGGCACGGCTCCACCACCAGGCCTGGTGCCCCCGAAAAGCTGTTTGGGGGTGGGGATGTGGATGCCTCATCCTGCTCGTACACCTCCTCGTAGTCCCAGTAGTGGTCCTGCTTCCCACAGCCTGCCGTGATGTCCTTTGTGATCACGGCGTCCTGCAGGCTCCTCCTCTGCAGGTTTATCCGGAGGTCCTCCAAGCAGCCAACAAAGGAGTGGTTGGTCATGGTCCACAATGAGACGAAAGAAAGGTGGTGCTCCCTGAGCCTTTGCAAAGCCTTTTCATCCATACCTCCAATGAAGAGGTTTCCCTGAAGGTCCAGGAAGTTGTTGATGCCCCGGTTGGACGTGGATGAGGCATAGTAATCTATCAGTATCTCGAACTTGTGGATGTCAGTGTGGACTTTGACGTAGTGCTGCTGCTCGTCGCTGATGAAGACGTTGTTGTGCAGGACGATGACGCCGTTCCCCTTCTCCACGAAGCCCCGCAGGCGCCCGTTGGAGATCTCCAGGTAGAAGAAGTCGTTCTCCAGCCCTGCGTGGTAGATGAGGGGAGCCTGGGTGATGCTCGTCGTTATCACAAACTCGATGGTCGCTTCCTGCCTGGCGTCCCACGTGGGGAACGCGACGTAGGAGTGCGGCCCCGGGAACCCGAAGGGGTCCTCGGGCTCTGCAGAGAACTGAGTGCTGCACCCTTCCTGCACGTGGTGGAAGGTCTTGGAGCTGCCATCAGCAGATGGATGGGAGAGGACATCCAGGCCGTTGAATGTCACCAAGTGCAGGCAACCCCTGAAGGGAGGGCTGGCCTGGGCAAGGTATGGCAGGTCCAGGCTGCCTGTCCCGCCGGCGTAGAGGCCATGCTGGATGTCCAGCTCCCTTGCTGGCCCTGCGATGTCTGCAGAGCTGTTGAAGAGGCCATCGATGGTCAGTGTCATCCTGCCATCTTCCACCAGCAGCTCCACATCGTGCACTGCCAGGTTGTTGAGCTGCAGCCCTGCTGGGGACTCCAAGGTCACTTCCTCCAAGCCCAGCTGCAGCTTGGCCTGCAGGGAAAGACACAGAATCCTTAGCTCGAGTCCTCTCCACCTTCCAGTAACACCTGCTGAAGCATGAACCCACACCCAGGTGCTCACAAGGGTTTTGGTCCCTCAGTTCAGTCCTTCCCCTCTGAATGTGCTCCTCCTTCATCCTCCCCTCTTTGTCCCACTCTCTGAATTTCTCTCCTTTTTCAATCATTCTCAGCAAACGCCCCTCTCGGGGCTGGGCTCCTCCATCTCCCAGTCCCACAGCTGGGCTTCTCCTCTTCCCTCACCAAGCAGCCCTGCCAGGTACTGGCTCCTCCTTCCCTGCTCTGTCTTGCCCTCCATCCTTGCAGCCTGGGCTGCTTCCAGCCCTTTCCCTGGGAACTGGCAGGGGAAATAGCAGGCTTTGCTCCTCGTGGGCAGCAGCCTGGAGCCTGCCTAAGTAGAGGGTTAGCATGGCCTGCATGAGGGACACCTCTGGCCAGTGGCTTGGGTGCTCCTCTGCTTTGGTTTAGTGTGGCTGGTGGCCCAGCCCAGGCTGCAGGACAGGCAGGATGTGTGCCTCGGATGCTGCCTGCTCTTTCCCTTCATGGTGAATGGCAACACCATAACCACAGCAGGGAAATTTTATTCCTCTTTCTCGATTGCTTCCCATGTTCCAGCTGGGACAAAGAGATCTCATCTTTCCCTGGATCCTCTTGTCTCACCTGCTCACACCTGAGGGTGTTGTACACCATGTCTGAGCCCACAGTGCACACGGGGTGTCAGTGTCAGGGTGTCCCCACAACCACCCCCCCATCACCCAGGCAGTGGGTGAGCAGCNCTCTGCATTTAACCAAATCTTCCAAGACTGTGTCCCCTCTCCTCTGGTACTCTTGGTGTTCCCTGTCAGTCCTGGCAGCTGGGCTGCCCCCTCCTCCTCCCACTGGATGAAGGCACAACACAGAGAGCCCAGCCCGGGAGGGGACACAGAGAGCCCAGCCTGGGAGGGGACACAGAGAGCCCAGCCTGGGAGGGGACACAGANGGGACGCAGAGAGCCCAGCCGGGAGGGGACACAGCCCAGGTCGGGAGGGGACACATCCCAGGCCGGAAGGGGACACAGAGAGCCCAGCCCAGGAGGGGACACAGAGAGCCCAGTGCGGGAGGGGACACAGAGAGCCCAGTCCGGGGGAGGACACACAGAGACCAGCCCGGGAGGGGGCGCAGAGNAGCCCAGCCTGGGAGGGGACACAGAGAGCCCAGCCTGGGAGGGGACACAGAGAGCCCAGCCTGGGAGGGGACACAGAGAGCCCAGCCTGGGAGGGGACACAGAGAGCCCAGGCCGGGAGGGGACACAGAGAGCCCAGCCTGGGAGGGGACACAGAGAGCCCAGCCCCTAGGGGACACAGAGCCCATCCCGGAGGGGTCGGGCTGACCTGCAGGCGGCCGGCGTGCAGCTGGAGCAGGAGGTGGTCGGGCTGGCCGGCAGCCAGGAAGAGCAGCCCGCTGCCCTGGCTGGTGAGCAGCTGCAGGCGCAGCCGCACCGCCCGCGAGGCGTCCGCCAGCGGCATCTCCACGAAGCTGTCCCCGAAGAAAGAGGCTGGGGAGAGAAGGGGGAGAGGTCAGACAGGGAAGGACACCTCCTGCAAGCCCTGTGCGGGCTCATGTGTGATTGTGGAGCCTCCCAAGCCCATCCATCAGCCCTTCCCTTGGTTGCTGTCTGACAGGTTGCTGGAGTCCAGCAGCCTAAAAAGACCCTTGGGGGGAGTCTGTTTTTCTGATTTTCCTAAAGAAATCCCAGAAGGGTTTGGGTTGGAAGGAAACTTAAAGCTCATCTAGTCCAAGTCCCCTGCAGCGGTCAGGGACATTTTCCACTAGCCCGGGTTGCACCAAGCCCTGTCCAACCTGGCCTTGAACACCTCCAGGGATGGGGCAGCCAGAACTTCTCTGGGCACCCTGTGCCAGTGCCTCAGCACCTTCTGGTTAAAGAAACTGTGCTTCTCCTCAGTGCTGGAGGAGCAAACATGAGTGCCAGTGATCCATATGTGGATGTGAGAGTGCACAGAAACCTCAAAGCGGGCGCCTGGAGATGCAGCTGGAAGGTGTTCAACACCCAGGGCACATCAGCCCTGTAAGACTCAGCTCAATGGCATGTGGTCATGAAATGACAGACTGTGTCACAGGGCAGTGGCAGGAGAGGGCAGGATTAACAGTACAGGGAGCGGCCAGGCTTAATTTTAGATCTCTCTTAGTTTTTAGCTGACTCAATGCATGGATGTGCATCTCACACATGTTAAATGTGTGTGGCTGGGCTGTTGCAGCCACCCATCCTGCTTGGCTCCAGCTCAGCCCGTGGCAAAGCTCTGTGCTTAAACATAAACACTCCAGCCCTGTAAGCTGGGAATGTTTGGGGAGGGTATGTCAGGGACGGGGGGCAAATGCATATTTTCTGTCCATATGTAGTCACAGGCTCTGCTGGAGTTTGTGTGAAGTTTTCCTGCTGTGCTTTACTAGAGCATTTACCAGATCCACCCAGTTGCCAACCTACCCTTAGGTTTGGGGTACCAGATCTGTCTTGCTCAGGTGCCATGGGCAAACAAGAACAGGAATTTGGCTTTCAGGGTCCCCTGATCTCTTATGGAGGAGGCAGGATGTTGGATGCTGGGGTGAAACCAATCTGCACAGCTAGGTCTGGATATCAACACCCACATCTGCTCTTACAACTGCTTCCCTGGTTGCATTTTATTCTTGCCCAAATTTCTGTGGGATGACCAGGGTGGGAATGGGCAATGCAGGCTTTGCTCACAGGGTGGTGCAGCAAGTGAAACCCCAGCCCTGCAAGACAGCCACAGCCACTGAGGCATTTGGAGGGGACCATTTGTAGAGGTGATGGCTAAAGCTGTGGCAGGGACAGAGTTGGAGCACTCTGTTTTAGCTTTTCACATTTTCTTCAGAGCTAAGCCCTGCAGTGCCCTGTGTGGGGGAAGCGCTTCTGAGCCCTTGGGGAATGGGGGAACCTCCTTGGCCAGGACACCACAAAAAATCATTTCCTGCCACTGGCAGCAGAAGAAAGTGCCTCAGTTTTCCCCTGCGGTCTGGGAGGATGACGTGGGTGTCGCAAGGACCATCACCCCACCCGCTCGGGACAGGGAGGAAATGGCACCATGGAAATATCTGAACTTTGCTGTAACACCGAGCCCTTTGCCCAGCCCAGGGCAAGGCTGTCAGGGTGCCTGCTCATTCCCTGGCCCTCGTGCCTGCTGCTGGCATGGGGCACTTTGGCTTCCTTGTCCTTTCAGCCCAGCCAGTGACTCAGAGGAGCTGTGCTGTTCCCTGCAGGGCTCTGTCCTTCCCTGACCTGCTCCCTCCTTCCCATGGTCCCAGCAAAACCAGTCTTGCCCAGCAGCCAAGGGTGGTGGGTGCTGGGGCTCTCAGCACCGCCATGTCCTGGGGCTTGGTGAGCAGGAGTGATGTGGCACAGTGCAAAAGGGAATTTTCCTGTCCCTCCTTGCACAACCACAGTTACACGTGCGTGCACATGTGGTTCCCAGAGACATCCCCGGACGTTATGTGCTGGCTCTCGGCGAGGTTCCCTGTGCATGCTCCATGCTCCAGCTCCCACTGGGATTTTGCTACATTTTAGTGGCTTTCCCTAATTCAAAAAATGTTTTTCAGATGGGTACTGAGTGGCTGCTCTCACGGGGAGGGAAAGCTGGGCTGGGCTGGGCCCACCAGCAGCTCCCGTGCCCGCCCAGGGATGGGGCAGCGTCTCACTGTGGGTGCTGGGGATGAGGGTTTGGGGCTGCTCCAGGACCAGTTTGTTTTCCAGTGTGCCAGGGGGCACCAGCTCCTGCAGCCAGCACATTTTGTCCTGCCTTCACTCTCCCAAAGCTGCCAGAAATGTTTTTCTTCTTCTCTCATAAAATACTACTAATAAAAAGCTCCCAGAGGTGTGGATGCCCAGAGGAGTGGTGCTGTTTGCTGGGGAGGATGAAGGACCCTTGCCCAGATCTAGGAGGAGCTGGAATTTTTCTCCAGCAGCAGAGCCACATGAGTTACTGCTGTTTGTCTTCCCAAATACCTGCTTTATTTCAGGGCCACTCTCCTCCTCCCTCATCAGCCCAGGCAGGATGTGAAGCCACTCAACCTGTGACATTTCACTTTAACAAGGGACCTGCAGCTTCCCACCTCCATCTCCCCTCTTCCTTGCCCTCCACTTTGGAAAAGACGCAGAAAACATGGATTTTGTTTGTTTGTTTGTTTGTTTTTCCAAATGCATTTTACTCTGGAGGAGCCTCCATAGGACAGGGTGCCTCATCCTGCTCCATCACTTGGAGCAAGCAGGGTTTTCCATGCACCCTTCCCCACCTGTGGGCAGGCTCAGGCGAGCTCCTGGGATCCTCCCATGAAGATGAGTTTCCATGCCCCAAGAGCACCTATCCCAAGGGATCAAAGGATGCCATGATGATACCACAGGCGTGTCGTGCCCCTCATCCCTGGACACAGATGCCCAAGGTGGCCCCTCCTCTCCTGTCACGGGGAACAACAGGTCCCTGTGGCCACGGGTTGGAGTGGCCACCCCGGATGTCCCACTCACTCCAGATAAAAACAATTGACATTCCCAGCTTGCTGCGTCCCACAGGAAATCACCATCGGCGCCTCGCCAAGCCGATTGAAAGGCGTTGACGAGGCGAGAGGAGCCTCCGTCACAGTTTCCGAGCAGCCAGCCAGCAGCCGGCAGATTATAGACTGCACTGTCACTTGGGTTTGGGTTGGTGTTTTTTTTTTCTGCATTGAAAAAAACAAGGAGATGAGCCAAAAGCTCTGAGGAGGGCTCTGGGAGCGAGGCCCCGGGCGCGCTGGGCTGCTCGGGGCCGGCAGACAAGCGAGGGTCTGTGCG
>VXBR01006370.1:239481-252415 GCA_013400215.1 Cisticola juncidis | reverse complement strand
GGGGGGTTCAGGGGAATGCCAGCACCAGAGGGGCTGGGCCATGTGAACATCCCAGGGGTTCAAGGGGATGCAAACACTGGAGGGGCTCGGGGTGGCTGCCCAGCCCTGGGGATGCTGCTCAGCAGCCTGATCCCCTCCTGTTTCCCCCAGAGTGTGTACATGAGGCTCCCCTGTCCCACTCCAGCCAGGCAGGGTGGGCAGGACCAGCACCGTGGGTGGTCCTGGGGGCTCAGGCTCCCTTGTCCCCAGCCTGGCTCTCTGAGCCCAATGGGACCTGTAGCCCCCTGGAGCAGGGGCTGGGCTGTGCCCTCATCCCCACACAGGGTGGAGGAGCCACGGGAGGAAGGGATCCAATGGGCTTTTGGAGAAAGGCTTCATTATGTTCCACATTCCCTCCGTTTTACGGTGTGGTTTTATTTATGGCCAGGGAAGGAAATGAGCAGCTTGCGAGGAGTTAAGGCAAACACAGTGGCCCTCAGCTTTGGCTGGGGCTTTGCTGGGGGGACAGATGGGGGCTGCTGCCTTCAGACATGCCCTGAGACCCGAGCTGAGCACCCATCTGGGTCTCCACAGCAAAGAAATCCCAGTGCAATGGAGATGAGCTGGGCCCAGTCTGCACCAAGGGCATTCAAACCCAATGGGGGCCTTGGGATCACAGCACAGTCCCTTGTGCCTGCCCCAGGAAAACTTGGGGCTCTGTCTCAAGGTTTATGGGAGGGGGTGTCATGGGCACAGTTCCATCCCTGCTGTGATAGCTCCTGGCACACAGGAGAGCTTTTTCTTTTATCCCCAGCCCCAGCGATTCCAGGGACAGCTGCTCCCACATCCTGAGCCAGGGCTGTGCGTGCTTTTCCAACCCCGGCAATGGGAACGAGAGCTCTGGTTCTGTCCTCCCACCTCCCTCTGGCCCTCCCTCACGGCGGGGCTCCCAGGGGCCGCCGCTTTCCAGGAGTGCTGGCCAGCACAGATTGCTGGAAAGCAGCACCCACAAAACCACCAGAAAAGCTGTGGCTGTCACCTTCTGGAGTCTGCTGACCACCAGGAGTGCCATCACCCTTGTTTTGGGCGTGGGAGGGGAGTTCTGGCCAGGGGTTCTGTGCTTGGCCCCCACCCCACGGCGGTGGCCCCTGGCTTTGAACCCCTCCTCCTGTGTTTATTCATTCAGTTCCTCTCCCCCATTCCCCGGCCAGCTGCTCTCTGCTCGCCTTCCCCAGCCTCCTGCCTGACAGCTTTGGGGAAAAACAGCCTTTTTACAGCCCACGGGCTCTGAGGTCAGGGGAAAACATGAAAACATGCCCCCTGCTAATCCTGTGCTGTCTGGGAGGGGGCTGGTTGTGTCCTGCCCGTCCCCAAGCCACTGCCCAGTGCCTGTGCCTGCTCCTGCCTGCCTTCCCCATCCTCACGGAGCAGCATTAGGAGCTGTCAGAGCTGGAGGCCACAAAGCAGGGTGCAGGAGGCTTGGCCGGAGCTCCGGAGCTCCATCGCTTATCCAGCGTGGTTTTACGATGATTCAAGCTCAGCCCTGGAGCTGATGGTATTTCCTGAGCTCTCCTGCTCAGCCAGATGCAGAGCACGGAGGGAGGGCAGGGAGCTGGGAGCCAGCCCGAACCCCCCACAGAGGTCACAGGGTTTTTGGGAAGAGTTGGGGGGATGCACCCCCGAGCAAGCACCCCCAAAGCCGGGCAGGAGCAGGAGGAGGAGCAGGAGCAGGGATGAAGAGCTTTTAACGATTGCGGCTCAATGGCTCCGGAGGGACTTAAGGAATAAACCCAAGCTGGAAGCAGTGCTTGGAGTGTTTGCCCTGGGAAGGGAAGCGGGGGGAGAAAGTGGGAGGATTTGGGGAAGCGGGAGGCTCAATGGGGCTTTTGTGCCGTCCCCTGCAGCGTGACTCAGGCTCGCTCAGGCTCACTCAGGCTCCCGCTGCCAGGAGAAGTTGGCCTGGAAATATTGTATCAGCCCCAGAGGACGTGGTTTCCAAACCATTCGAAGTCGGGTTTTGTTCTATTTTTTCTTTCCTTTTCTCTCTCCCAAGCCCTTATTCCCCTGTCTCCCGGGTTTTCCAGCTCCACCCTGCACGTCCTGGCACCGCTGCCACTGCATTCCCTGTGCCAGCTGCTTCCCGTCCGCTGAAGGAAAAGCTTGCAGGGCTGCAGGAGGGCGTGTGGTGGCACACGAGGGGACAATCCCAGCCAGCGCCCTGCTGGGGGAGCAGAGGACCTTGGAGGAGTGGGGCACCTGGGCACATCCCACCTGCAGATCCCTGAATCCCAACAGAGCCGGTGCCTGTCCCCAAGCTCATCCCCAGCCCCAGTGATGGGAAGGAGCTGGCCGGGGCTTGGAGGAGCCGGGCCAGGGGATGCTCACAGACACGCCTGGAACGGCTCGGTGTTACCGGAGAGATCCCGCCTGGTGTCAACAAACAGCGCGGCCGCCGCCGGAGCGGGGCCGGCCGCGCTCTGATGGTTCCCAGCCCCGCCAGTGTCAAGTGGCTCCCGACGTGCCAGGACGGGGGAGGGATCACCCAAAGGGGAAGAATCAGCACCAGCGGGAGCGCTGGAACCTCGCCAGAAGATACCTGCTTGCCTTCATTCAGCACCCGGGGCTCAGGGATGGGGAAATGTTTTAACAGAGATGTTAAAATGTGCAGTTGTGGTGTAAAGGTTGTGAATTGGGGTGGTTCAGCTTTAGTTGTGCTGGTAAGGCAGCACCCACAGCACCCTGCACCCCACAGGGCACCAAGGACCACAGGCAGGATGAGCTTTGGATGATGCTGAGTGCTGTGAGGGGCAGAGAAAAGGGACAGAGATGGGGGTTTGCAGTGTGGATGCAGAAAGAGGGGATATTGTCCCTCCTCTGGAGCTGACACGCTAAACTGTCTGCAAAGAAAATCAGTATTTTCTTTTTTCCCCTCTTTCTGGAGCTGAAAGCTCTGCCCTCTCCTCTCCTCTCCTCTCCTCTCCTCTCCTCTCCTCTCCTCTCCTCTCCTNATCTCCTCTCCTCGAATCTCCTCTCCTCGAATCTCCTCTCCT
The DNA here is from genome assembly GCA_013400215.1 of Cisticola juncidis. Taxonomy (NCBI): domain Eukaryota; kingdom Metazoa; phylum Chordata; class Aves; order Passeriformes; family Cisticolidae; genus Cisticola; species Cisticola juncidis. Next base: position 249,386 of record VXBR01006370.1, on the reverse strand, counting down.
CGAATCTCCTCTCCTCGAATCTCCTCTCCTCTCCAGAGGTCCCTCTCCCTGCCCTGCCTCCCCCTCCCCACTCCTGCTATCCCTGACTTTTCCATCCATGAGAAACGCCCTCCGGGGTGATGTTTATAGAGAAAATAAATGCCTGCTTTATTTGTGGCGTGGCTGTCGGGGGCTGTGGGGGTGTGGAAGTGGCTGCTCACATCCCCTCCCAGGGCTTTCTCAGCCACATCTACCTCGGGCCAGCACTTCCCTCTCTTCTCCCAGGCTCCCAGAGGAAATGACCCTGGTGGGCTCAGAAATTTCTGAGTGGGATGTGATGCTGAAAACCTCGAAGCCCTTCTGAAGCCCGGCCCGAGGCTGGGAAAGGGAATGGGAAATTCCTGCTGCCTGCCCCTCTTTCTGCCAGTGCTGCACCAGGCAGGGGTGTGAGATGCCTGAGGATGGGCAGCACCCATTAACACGGCTTGGGATGGCACCACAAGCAATTGGTGACTCCAAACCCTCCCTCCCTCGCCTGCCTGCAGCAAAGAGGAAAAACAACTTCCACAAAGCCAAGATTTGGGCAAAAGTAGCAGCAGGGATTCACCCGGGCTGACTCACAGCTCACGGTGCTCCTTCCCCAGCCAGTGAGTCACGGTGATGGATGAATTTGCTTCTCCATCTCCTTGTCTGGCAGGCACGTGATGGGCCCGGCCACCCCCAGCCATGGGGTTTGCCCCATGACTTTCTCCACTCCCGGCAGTTTTTGGCACCTTCCCCGGGCTGCTCCCTGTCTGTCTGTCTGTCTGTCGGGCTGTCAGGCAGCCAAGAGCAGCCCTTGGGCACAGGGCAGCTCCCAGAGGTACTGCCCGGAGCCACGAGCAATGGGCGACACACCCTGGGGAAGAGGGATGGAAAATGGGAATTTATTGCCCTCTTGGATCCACAGCTCAGGGCATAAACATCTCCCACCCCACCCTGGTGAGAGCTGAGAGGCCCTGTTTGGTCTGTCCTGAGGAAAAATGACTGGTAATGGGTGACAAATCAGGCAGCAAAGTCCCTATCCTGGGGCTGGGAACAGCTACAGCAATCCTGCTCCTATGGATTTCAGCCTGGCTTTGCAGAGTCCAGTGCTGCCCTGGCTCTCAGCTCAGCTTTGAGAAAGGTTCTCTGACTTCATAGAACGTATTTGGAATATACTTTATAGAATATACTAACTCTATCGATACAACAGACTAAAAATTATCCTCATATAACAATATCTAACAATATTCTGCTGTACTGGTCAACATAACATCAAAACTCGGCCTCCCCTTTTCTGGGCTGTTTACCTGAGGGGTGTCCCCTCCCTTGCAGGATGGCAGTGTCCAGCCAAGACACTGGAGACAGCTCAGGGAAGGGCTGGTTTGGGAATGAGGGAGCTCTGATGGAGCTCTCCTTTCTCTGTGTCTCAGGGGGTTGGAGTTACAGTGTGGGGAAGGGGCAAACGAGCCCTGGGATGGCCGGGTGGGAGCTGGGAAGGGCACAGGAGCTTCTAGGAGTGTCCCAGCTGCAGGCTGGGGGTGATGCTGGCTTCCCAAAAAGGAGACAAACCGAGCCCAGCACCTGGAAAGGGCCAGGGGAGAGCCCGGGGGAGCCGGGGCTGGGCTGGGCCATGCCTGGAGCGAACAGCCTGTGCTTTGAGCTTTATTTAGGCACGCAGCTCCCGCCTCCCAGGCCCTGTTCCTGTCCAGCCTTCGACCTGACGTGAGCTCCTCGGGGTGAGCTTAACCCTGTCCTGCAGTCCTGCAGGAATGTGCTCGTTATATATTTGCCCACAGCCCTCTGTTGCTAAATATAAGAGCGAGACAAGAATATTCCTCCTCGATTCCCACGATACCAGTTTGTGTTCTCCCCCCTTTTCAGCATTTTTCCTCTTCTTTCCCATCAGCTGGAAACTTTTCCAGCTGCTCTGAGCTATGACCTTAAAACATGTGGCGCGATCATAAAAAAGAAAGTTTGAATAAACCAGTCAGATTTCCAAAAGTGGAGGGAAGGAAGAGCCGAGGTGGCTCCATGGAGCTGAGAAAACTGGAGAAAGCAGAAGGGATCCTGGATGGATCCCAGGGCAGACACTGCTCCCTGTCCATGGGCAGGTATCCTGGACAAGCCAGTGTCCCACCTGCACCCCCAGGACCCCCTCACTGCTTCTGGGGTCCCCCTAAACTTTGGAGGGTGTCACATTTTTGGCACCCACTTGCTGAAATCTTGGGGTGAACGCTGCTCATGGGCAGTCTACACAACCAGTTCTCTGTTCTACCCTCATTCCACATCTCCAGTAAGAGGGATTTTGGGACGGGGGAGTCCAGCCTGCAGCTGACCTCACTGGGAACCAGAGGGGAGCCAGGCTGTCAAAAAACAGTTTACTAAAGCTTCACACTCTGATGTCAAGAGAACAACTTTTATGAGTGTTTCTTCTTTTTGGTCTAATCCTGTGTTTGATGAAGTGCATGATGATTCTTCCCATGCTGGGCTGGACAGGAAGCCCCGGGTTCGTGAAGCTGAGCTTGGAGGGAACACAAACCACAGGCTTCACCCCAAACCCTCAGCCCCGTGCTCGGTGTGCTGCCCAGGGCTGTCCCTGCTGGAGACACAGGGATGCCCAGGGTGGGCAGCCCATGGGAACAGCTCAGTGAATGCTGCTGGTCCTGGCAGGGATGTTCTCAGCTGCAGGGCTTGTGGGAAGCTCTGCCCAGAGCCAGGTCACAGCTGGAACATCTCTTTCAGCCCGGGGCAGAAGCAGTCCCCAGCACTGGAAAATGGGTGTAAACCCCCTTTTCTTCCCCAGCCCTGTGTGCTGACACCAGGGAGATGCCCAGAGCCGTGTTACAGCCATGGGGGGAGTCTGGGGGTGGATCAGGGGTCAGTGACAGCCATGGGGGTTTGGGGTTTTGGGGGAGTTTTCCAGCCCATTCACCATGGAAGAGTTTGAGGCTGCCAGGGCAGCCCTCAGGCCCACCCTGGACACCGCACAAGCAACAGATCCATGTGGGGAAATCCCATCCCAGGATGAAAGGTCAGGGCTGGGAGGAAGGAGACCACTCTGTTCATTAACAAAAGGGATTTTTTTCCACTCAGCCTGCCAGACACCCTCCTATTTTGGCGCGTGACAAAAAATAGAAAGAACAAGGCCTAAGGTAATGAAAGGAGCATGTCCCAGAGGCCACTTGCTCTCTGGGAGGAAACAGGGACAGGGAGAGACCAANGGCGGCGGCGGCGGCGGCGGCTCCGGGACGGCACGGGCGAGGGCTCCTGCTACTACTATATTTAATAAAGCGGAGCGAGGGAGGGACCTGCAACTTCTCCCGCCTGTCAGAAAGGAGAAATTCGCTCAGATTACAACCCAAATTTTCCCTCTTAAAGGGCTAGAGGCCCTCGCCACCCAGAGCCGCTGCTGAAAGCAGCCTTGTTCCCAGCCGTGTTCCCGCCGGGCGAGGCGAGGGAGGAGCGGGGAGAGAGCCCGACGTGGGTGCGAGGGGCGGCTCCGGAGGCACCGCCTGCTCCGGGCCCGGGGGATGGCACAGAATCCCAAAATATTCTGACNACAGCAGCCCTGCAGGTGCTGAGGGTCACAAGGCTGGGACCATCCTCCTCCTCCTTGCACTAACACAGGCTGGGATGCAGAGGGTGGCTGGGAAACAAAAGACTGGAGATTTTCAGTAATTCTGTTGGAAACTGCCAGGAACAATCTCCTGCCTTGCTGCTGGTCAGAGTTCTGGCCCCTGGGGGGGAGTTTGGGGAAGAGAAACTGCTCTGTGAAATGATATATTATTGTGGGGGTGAGTTAGGGACATAAAAGTGCTTTTTAAATTCCCTTCATTTTCACAGCTGCAGATGTTGCTGATGCAGTGCAGTGCCCAGTCAGATCCCAGGCACAGCTTGGAGGGTCAGACCTGTCCCAGCAGAATGAGACCCCTGTCCAGACCTGCAGAGCTGCTGGGGCTCAGGGCAGGGCAGCTCTGAGCATCAGGGAGCTGGGAGGGAGCAGGGCTGCTCAGGATGCTGAGGCTGGACGCACACCCATCACAAGAGCTGGGTGGGCAAACCTGGGGACAACTGGGTATAACCCCCCTTTCTGTCCCGCCAGGAGCGCTGTGCCCAGCGCTGTCCCTGTGCCAGCCCTGTGGCACCGCGGGGGGACCCTCAGCCCAGCCGGACCCAGTGCCCTGTCACCCCGGGGTGGTCCCGCACCCTCCTGGGGCTGTGCTGGCTGCGCCCTCAGCCCTCGCCCAGGCCACCCCAGCACAGGACGGCCGGGCGGGGCAGCCCCGGAGGGACACACAGCACCAGAGGCTGCAGCTCCCTCCTCCCTGCTGCTCCCGGGATGAAGAGGGGCTGCCCTGGCACACGGCTCCCGTGGCAGGGCTGCCATGGGCAGGGGGGGCTGGCAGCTCCCTCCCCGTGGCGCCGGGCTTGGCGGGGGCGCGAGCGTGNGCCGGGCTTGGCGGGGCTGCGACGGTGCCAAAGCTGCCCCCAGCGCGGTCCCACAGGGCAGCACAGCCGCGTGTGCCCCGCGGGAAGCACCCAGCGGGGTCCCCAGCACCCTGCGGTGGGTGCCGCTCCGCTCCCACCCTCGGCGTCCCCCGGGGCTCTGCCCCAAACCAGCGCTCCTGCCAGCCTGGGGCCCGCACCCCGCGCAGGGACAGCCCGCACCCATGGGCCACCCGCGGCNAGAAAGGAGAAATTCGCTCAGATTACAACCCAAATTTTCCCTCTTAAAGGGCTAGAGGCCCTCGCCACCCAGAGCCGCTGCTGAAAGCAGCCTTGTTCCCAGCCGTGTTCCCGCCGGGCGAGGCGAGGGAGGAGCGGGGAGAGAGCCCGACGTGGGTGCGAGGGGCGGCTCCGGAGGCACCGCCTGCTCCGGGCCCGGGGGATGGCACAGAATCCCAAAATATTCTGACTTGGAAGCGACCCACAGGGATCATCATATCCAACTGTTGAGTGAATGGCCCGTGCAGGGATCAAAGCTTGGTGGTATTAGCACCACGCTCTGACCAGCTGGGCCCATCTCCACAGATGCCTTGGCACCGGGCACTTCTGGGGGAGCAGAGCCAGCTCCTGGTGTCCACACAGACCCAGACCAGTGACTCGGTGCCAAAGCTGTCCTCACCCACTGCTGGCCGTGTTCCTGAAGGGCCCTGCAACCTCACACCTCTCTCAGCTGGCAATCAGGATGATCTTTGGCCCTCAGGGCTCACAGCATCCAACTGTGTGAGCACAAAAAGCTCTCCAGCTTCTCCTCCCGGTGCAAAGCTGACTCGGGACAATGTCACAACCCTTTGGAGACCCTGCATCTCACCCAGCCCGGCTCCTTGCTCCTTGCTCACGGCCCATCTTTCCAGCCCTCTCCAAAGGCGCCCCCATCCTCCTCCTTGGCACCCTCCTTCCTCAGGGGTGTCTGGATTTCAGGCCCTCTCCCCCCCGTGCCATGTTTGGCTGGTGGATTACATGTGGTTGTTTCCTGCTGGGTTAATTCTAACCCCTCTAGGGCCCTTGGTGTGACTTTGCCTCTTTGGCAGTGTTTGCAACACCTTCCAGCGTACAGTCATCTGCAAACATAATTAATTTGTTGTTTACTTTTGCTTTCAGATCACTAATAAAGACATTAAATAAACCTGGGATGTGCTGTTTTTTTCAGTAACTTTTTCTGAGTAATTGCCAGGGGCTCGGTAAGTTCATTAGCTAATTCTGTTTAGTCTGGGGGTTTCATATTAGCCAGGCTGGCTGATTTGTACAGATTCAATTTTGCAAAGTATTCCCTTTCCTGCTCTTTATCTTAGAGTCTGCTGAGGACTCTGGGAGGCTTTTCTCTCCTCTGTCCTCACCAGTCCCCTCTCCCTGCCCCCTTTAGGGGCTGATGAAGGAGGAGGGGGGTGCAGGGCTTTAACCTTCAGGGTGGAGTTCAATCTCTACTGTTCCCATCATGTCATGAGCAACAGGTGAACTGAACACATCCATTCCTCTCCCACCTACCAGGACCATCTCCGACCCACCAGAACCATCTCCAACCCACCAGGACATCCCCACACCACCAGGACCACCTCCAACCCACCAGAACCACCTCCAGCTCACCAGGACATCCCCACACCACCAGGACCACCTCCAACCCACCAGGACATCCCCACACCACCAGGACCACCTCCAACCCACCACCAGGCACCCCTGGCTCCACTCCAGGCTCTCTGTCCTCAGGTTTGCTTTGCCCACTGGGTTACCAGGCATGAACCACCCTTTGCCAGGGGAACATCAGGCTTGGATGAGGGCAGCAAGTGCAGCTTGAGCAAGGAAATGGTTCCAAGCAACCTGAGCATCCTTCCCCTCCAGGACGCTCAGGGTCCACTCCACAGGCAGGAGGCTGGTGGGAAAATATCCAGCTCAAACCTGTCCACAGAAAGGACAGAAGAAAACTTCCACTGCTTTTTAAATTATTATCATATTTTCCCCCTCCAACAAGGAAATCACAGCCTCTGCTTGAAACTTCCTGTGTTATCCAGAGGAACATCCCCCTCAGGTCCTGCCGGGGGCAGCCTCGGCCGCCCCCTGAGCACAGCCCCGTGCCCACATCTGGCCAGCACATTTCCCAGCCCCCAGCCAGGCCCCGGTGGCGGCAGGGGATTTGTTTTTCCCTTTCCCTGCCAACATCTGGCTGAGCAGCGGAGGGGCAGAGCCAGCGTGGAGCCGTCTTTGCTGTCCTGGCAGGGCTGGCAGCCTGGCTCTGCACAGGGACCCTGGTCCTTCCCCCTGCAGGGAGCCAATGCCAGCTCCATTCTCAGGCACTGGGGGCTGCTCTTGCTCTTTGGTGAGTGCCCACCGTGGGGGGCTGGAGGCTTGGGGGGACTTTGAGGAGGGGGAAAAAAGGAAAAATTAAATTCTTTCCTTCCCCTGCAGTCCCGGGGCCGGTGTTTGAGCAGCCACAACTCCCATCCCTTCTGGCTGCTCCCCTCCTCCCCTCGGTGCTGGCTGACCCGCCGGCCTCCGGACGCATTTATTTATCTGATCCCGGCTTTATTTAGGATGTGTTTCCAGGGCAGCCGGTGCAGAGGGAGGTGTGGAGGGCTGCCAAGGGGGTCCACAGCTGCAGCCCTCTGCCCAGAGCCCTGCAGTGCCTGCGGGGCTCCCTGCTCACATGGGCACCTCTCGGCCACCCCGTGTCCCACAGGAACCCCGCCTCACCCACTGCTCTGTGTGCTGGCCACGTCGGGAGCCCCCTCCGTGGGAGAGCCCTTCCCCTGGACTGCTGTGTGGCGTTGGCATGGGCAAAGCCATCCCTGCAACTATTTCCCTGGAATGCCTGCAGGGAAGAGGCTCCCCGGGCACCCTTCAGTAAAGCAGAGCTCAGCTCTCTGCCTGCCTTTGCCCCCAAAAGTCCCCCCTATACCCCGGCCGGGCCCTTTGGCAGACCCAGGCTCCCCTCTGCCGCCCACCGGCGGCACAGGAGGGGTCGGGCCGCCCACGGAGCGAGGCCGGGGGTCCCGGCGAGGGGCTGCAGCTGGGGGGGCGGCCCGCTGGGCGGGAGGAGAGCGGCGGGCGTGCTCGGAGCCACGGCCAGCGCCTGGAAGGGATCTCCCATCCGGCGCTGGCAGGAGACAGCGCATTCACCAATGCTGCTGGGATTTAGCTTCTCAGCATCTGCCTTCCCATGTGCTGCAGGGATTATAAAAGGAAATGAAACAAAGCCCGTGGATCTGACCTGGCTGAAGCAATGCCCTGGCCGGAGGTACCGGCGGCCCCGGCCCCAGGAGCAGGGGGCTCCCTCTCTGTGCTCGGGGCAAAAGCGACCTGAACCTCGTGTCTGTGGCTGGAAACAGCTGGGCAGATGTGCTGGGCTCGCCCAGGGGAGCACAGGGGAGGGCACAGGGTTTGTTTGGATTTTCTTACCTGCCTGCCCTGTCTTGGGATGAACCCAAGGAGGAAGAGGATGCTGTAGGCAGCCAGGGTTGCTGCAGGGAGCTGCGGGTGCTGGGGGAGCTGCAGAGAAGTTGGGAACGCTGCCTGCCTCTGCATTAGATGGGAGAAGCACAGACTGAAGCTTGTTTCATGTCTGCAACCACCAACAAAACAGACTTTGTGCTCGTGGTGCTGCTAATTTAAGGAGACAAACACTTGGGCAGGGGTGCTGATGGTCCTCACAAGCTGTGCCTGGGCTCTCAGCACACCCTCCACACTGCCCACCACCCTGGCTGCCCTGAAATTCAGCTTTTGCTCCTTCTCACCACAGCTGTGCTGTGGCACTGGGGAGATGCCAGGCCTGGGCAGAGGGTCTGCACCCCTTACCCAGTTTGGGGGAGTCCCTTGCCCTCAGGGGGCCGGGATGGGGATGAGGGACGGTCTGCACTCCTTACCCAGTTTGAGGGAGCCCCTTGCCCTCAGGGGACTGGGATGGGGATGAGGATGTGTCCCCAGCAGGGTGAGCAAATCTCTCCTCTCTGTTTGCTTGGTGCCACTTTGCAGTGTGGCCACCCGGGTACCTCACAGGCAGCTTCTGTGCAGAGATGGGGCTTTAAGCCCTGAAAAGTCCCGTGCTGGGGCTTTGGAGCTGTGCTGGACCATGGGGCAGCCCCCCTGGACCAGCCCCACAGCTCTGCTGCTGCTCCCCAGACCCCGTGCAAGGGGTTTGGTGTGAGATGGGCTTTATTTACCCCTGTGGGGTTTGGAGGGCTGTGTCTGTGCTTCCCTGTGACTAATGCCTGGTGCTCTTCCTTGAGCACAGAACACATCACTCCCCAGCATTAGTTTTAAAAAGGAAATCAATACAGCCCATTTATTTTTAGCCTGGATTTAGGATGTTTTGGAATAGGAACCGAGCTGCAATTTGGAGGCAGCAGGCTCACCACCTTCTCCAGGGCTTGTCAGACAGAGGAACCAGCTTGGAACACTGGGTAGGGATTGACTGATGTGTTCCCAAGGAACTGATGCCCCTCGGTGCGAGTGGGGAGCTCTCTGAGGGTGCAGGAAGAGCTTGGAGCACACGGGGGAGCAGTGGTGAGCTGTGCTGGCTGCTCGGGCTGATTTTGTGTATCCAGTAAGGTCTCAGGATTTAACTGGGCTGTGGCAGGGCTGGGCTTGGTCTTGGGGACATTGTGACAGTAGAATTGTAAAGTGTTTGGGTGAGAAGGGACTTTAAAGGTGATGGCCATGGGCAGGGACACCTTCCACTGTCCCAGGCTGCTCCAAGCCCTGTCCAACCTGATTCTGAACTTTTTCATGAGGCAGCCACAGCTTCTCTGGACAACCTGGCATAGGTTGTCCAGATTCCACCTTACAGGTGGAATTTCTCCCCGATACAGGTGGAATTTCTCCCCGATATCCAGCCTAACCCCAGTCAGTTTGAAGCCCTTCCCCCTTGTCCGTGTGACAAGCACCGTGAGGCAATGCTCGTCCTCACCGAGGCAGAGCTAAAGCCCAGGAGATCCAGCCCGAGGCCCCGGCAGGCTCAGGGCAGCGCTGGGAGAGGGGTGGGAGCTGAGGAAGGTGCGGGTGGTGCCGTGCAGGGGGAGGTCCGGGGCAGCCCTGCCCGGCTGGGTGCTCAGGACCCCTCGGTGTCACCGGGAATGTAACTTTGGGACCCTCCCGGAGCGGGCAGGGCGCGGGAGCCGCTGGCAGCGGCCACAGCCCAGGAGATGGCACCAGCGCTCCGCGCTCGGGAGGGACGGGAGGGATGGATGCAGGGATGGGTGGATGGAGGGATGGAGGGATGGATGCTCCCGGAGAGGAGGGCAGGGATGCTCCGGGGGCGTTGGGACGGGCAGAGGCCGTGCAGGCCCCGCTGCCAGCTCGGGCCAGCTCTCCCCCAGGTCTGGGTGAGTGGGGACACGCTGGGGACCGATCCCCCTGCTCCTGCTCTGGCTCTGGGGCTACGCTGGGGGCCGACCCCCCTGTTGCTGGTC
>VXBR01006370.1:213878-235700 GCA_013400215.1 Cisticola juncidis | reverse complement strand
TGTTCAGCCTGGAGAAAAGGAGACTCAAAGGTGACTTTATCACTCTCTCCAATCTCCTGAAAGGGGCTGTGTCAGGTGGGATTGGTCTCTCTCTCCAGGCAGACACTGACAGAATGAGAGGACATGGTCTTAAGTAGTCTTTTCCAAGGGAAATATAGGCTGGATATTAAGAAAACATTTTTTACAGAAAGGGTGATAAAATATTGGAATGCTCTGCCTGGGGAGGTGCTGGAGTCACCATCCCTGGAGGTGTTTAAGAAAAGCCTGGATGTGGCACTCAGTTTAGGTGAGGTTAGGATTGGGTTGGACTTGGTGATCCTGGAGGTCTCTTCCAACTTGGTGATTCTGTGATTCTGTGCTTCAGCCCTTCCATCACCTCCTCATCCTTTTCCAGCCAATGTCCCTCTCCCCCCCTACTCCTACATCCTCTGCATCCCTCCAGCTGACCCCATGCATGTTCCCACCCTCTCCTGTCCCCACCAGAAGCCCCAGTTAAGGAGCTGTACCTGCTCCACAAAATCACACATCCCTCTCCTCCTGCAGTCTCCTTTAATGGATGAAAACTCCCCATTGTTACTGACTTTGCTCATTCCACAGACTCTTAGGGAGGCACATCAAATTTAATTCCTGTACAGGTAATCATTATTTTTATTTTCTAGCTTGTTATAGAAGGGCCAGGTACATCCCAGAAGACTTTCCTTTGAAAGCCAAGGCTGCCAGGATGTGTGTGGAGAAAGGATCAAGAAATCTTCATCCGGATGCAGGTGATCCCCAGACGACCCAGACCCTGGGGGAATGAACCACAAGGAGAAGAGAAAGGCAGGAGGAGGAAAGGATGAGCCAGCTGTGAAGAAAGAAGGAGAGAGTAGAGCTCTGAGGATGGATTTTTGGAGTTGCTTTGTGTTCCATTTGTTGGAGACTGCTCCTTTGTCAAACCAAGAGTGTGTGGGGAAGGTCAGGCTGGATAAATCTCCCCAGTTTGAAAGCAGGCATCTAGAAATGCTCTGGAATGTCCATTCCTGTGATTTGTGAGCCTCCAAAGCAGTGAAGAGTTGGTTCAAAGGACTTTTTGCCTAGGAAATGTGAGTTTGCAGTGCAACATGTAAAGACAAAAAATGAAGCAAACCCTGATGGCTGAATCCAGTCAGGATTTCTGGTGGGGTGGGTTTGGCTCCCATTCTTTCCTTGCAGTTTTTCCTGGCCACCTCTCTCTTTGCAGTGAGGATGACAGCTTTTTTGGGGGACAAAGCTCTTTCCTATCATTTCTAGCAAGAAAATGTCTGAAATCCAGAACCCCCAAAAGGGGATTCAGGAAAATGGAAATTCAATCCTATTGAAAACTCAGTCTTGCCCAAATTCTGCTTTGGGGATTGCTGTCACTGACTCCCAACCCTGATTTTCCAGCAAGGCTCCAGCCCTGGAATGTGGGGAACATCCTCAACCTGGCACTGACACAGGGTAAATCACTGAATTTGGGCAACCTTTAAATACTCTGTCCTAGAGTGACTTGTGAATGTTGTGCTCTTAACAGGGATTAATGGAAATTAAATGAGAACGGCTGAGGAGCCTGAGAGGACTAAACTGCACTGGGAATGGGCTGTAGGGGGGAAGTGTTGCCTGGAAAGTGCCTGGGGAGGTGGCTGCTGGCAGGGGATGGAGCTGGGGGATGATGTGAGAGAGGATCTCAGCCTGCAAAAGCTCCGGGGCAGGGCAGGGATGCAGGAGCAGAGCTGCTGCAGCCCCACTGCCCCCTTCCCCCAGTGCCTGTGTTCCCAGGGGGGCTCAGCTCACCCCCAAGTCTGGCTGGTGGGGTCTGTGTTGATGCTTTTTTCATCTGGAAAACTCTCGTGGGGGCAGCTGTTGAGAGGCAAAGAAGCTGAATTGGATTTCTGTGTCTGCACGAAGTAGGCTCTGGTTACATAGTCCGAGAGAATAGGATCCTAAATTGGATTTTGCTGCTCACTTGGAATGGGCTCCAGTCGTGTGGGATTATTGGGGATTTAAAGCTAACATATAGGAAATGGTAATGAAACCATCACCCAGCCAAGAAGCTGGGGAGCTGCTACATTCACAAACGAGGAGGAATCTCCCAATTAACACCTGAGCCATGAACACAGCACTGCTTGGGATGCTGGAGTGTAAATCAAAATTTACAGGATCACAGGTGGTTATTATCTCCTCCTCTGATGTGAAACAAAGGCACATGTGCCAGCATGGCCAGCTCCATCCCATCAGCTCCTTCCCATGCCTTTTCCAGCCAGACAGGCCCTCATGGGGACCTTGAGAGTTTGCAGATCCATGATGGGTCCTGCCAGCATGGTCTGTAGATCTGCAGAATCCCTGTGTTCTCTTGTAAAATCAAAATCAAAAATAGGTTGGGTTTTTTTTGTTTGTTTGTTTGTGGTTTTTTTTTTTTTTAAAGAGTGAAATTTGGGCTGTTTTACTGTCTTTGCCTGGTGCTGAGATGTAATATCTGATTTGTTTCCACTCCTCTGCCTCCCCCATGTTTTGGCCCCAGAAATGTGCAGGTAAGCTGGCAGTGTTATTTCTGCTCTTGTTTTAGCACCATCCCCAGAGCACTGGGACATGGGGTGGAATGGACCAGGATTAGCTGGTGCTGCTGTGGGCAGCCCCTGCCCCGGGGCTGGGACAGTTCAGTTTGGGGAGCACTCCCATAAAATGCTTAGCAGAGAGCATGGCTGGGAGCTGGGGCCTCAATCTGAGCCAACAGCTCTTCTCATGGAGAGATAATCCCAGTGGAGCTGTGGGAACACATTTGGCAAAAGAGGGGTCTGCCAGCAGCTGGGATTTGGGGGTACAGAGGGGTGTGAGGCTCCCTGGGTCCCTGCAGAGGAATCCTGCTCTGGGCAGCTGGGATCTGACTGGTGCTGGGGGCTCTGGGCAGGGCTGGGTGCCACTCCAGACTGTGCCACTCCAGAATGTGCCACTCCAGGATGTGCCCCTCAGCCTCCTGCCCTGCCCAGGCTGCTTCCAGAGGGCTTTCCCAGCTCCTCCAAGCTGGGGCTGGCTGCCCTCCAGCCCTGCCCTCCATCCCCCCTGACCCACACCTCCTGCTGCTGCCCCACACCTCCTGCTCCTCATCCAGGTGCTGTCCAGCCTCTACTTTGCTCTCCTGGCGTGCTGGGTGTGAGAAAGGAGGCCAGAGGGCCCCTCCTGTCACAGGGGGCTGCCCAGAGACTCCAGCCCCAGGTTTTGGGGCTTGGGCTGGGGAGGAGGGCTGGGAGAAGAATCGTGCAGAGGTGGTTTGTTTTCTGTGCCTTGGCTGGTAGGCTCTCACCTCTGCCTCGAATTACCAGTCATGTCACATCTTGGGAGGCTTGAAATTGTGTTTCTCAGCAATGTTCCCAAAGAGATTAGAAGCACTGAGACGGCTGAAATACCCTCTGAGCCCGGAGCAGAACAAGGCACTGAACAGGGAGTGGGATGGGGAAAGAGGGGCAGCACCCTCACCAGGGCGGAGGGGAGGGCTGGGGGTGGCTCAGTGCTGCCCCCCTCCCCAAATCCCTCCTGGCTGGGCAGTGCTGGTTCATACTGGTGCTCATGGGATGTGGGAAGAGCCAGGGTAGTTCCCTGCCCTCTGGCACAGGATGGAGAGGCCTGACCACCATTCCAGATAGTTCAGGGTGTCTTTTAACCCATGGAGCACAAGGTGCTGCTTCCCAAATGTGCAGGTGGAAAGTGAGGAGCTGCAATGGATGGGAATGAAGAAGGGCCAAGCAGAGATGACCCTGAGCGTGGAAGGGATTGGTTTCCAGGGCCCAGAGGAGAAGGCAGAGATTCAACAGAGATTCAACAGTTCCTGATATGAAGCAGGAGCTGCCTGTCTCTCTGGAGCTCGGCTGTGTATTCCTATAGGCAGCTCCTGTTTTTGCTGCTGGAGCCCCTGCACAGCAGAGAGCTGTGCTGGCTGTGGGTCTGAGTCCTGGTCCCCACTGTCCCCTCCCTCCCATCCTTATCCCGTTCCTGGGACTGTGTGGAGCTGTGTGAGATGTCACCGGAGCGAATTGGTCCCAAGGTGGCGCTTGGAGGGCCTGGCTGACAGAGTGATTTGTGATCAGCCGGCTGCAGCGACACCTCCCGCGGCAATTAGAGACCTCCTGGATGGGAGACATCCAGCCAGGCAGGGATGGAGCGGGGTGCAAATATTGGAGGAGCTGCTAAAGGCTCAAACTTGTTATCTCCCAGCAATCCAGAGCCCCTCACAAGGATATCAGTGCCGGAGCACACACAGGGATGATGGATGCAGCCACAGCAGCAGGGTTGTATGGAGTGGATGGAAAGACGAGCTGGTGACAGACGTCTGCAAACGTGGCCATCATCCCAATTACAGCCTGGGAAGAGCTGTGAGGAATGGGAATGGCTGGGAAGGTGTCAACAGAGTGGGACAAACTAGGGCTTGCTGCACGGAGAGGCCTCGGGTGAGGAAAAGCCAGGGGAAGGAGGAGCTGGGATTCAAGGAGGAGCTGGAGTGGCCGGGTTTATTTGGTGATCTGCCTTCCACTGGGATTCACTGCTCTGGACCTCACTGGCTAATTACGCTGCCCTGTTCCTCCTGACCTGCTAGACTCAGCTCAGGCCTTGCCTCTGAGGTCAGCAGAGCTAATTGCACTGAGGGTCCAGCAGGAGCGTTTACGTGGCTCTTTTCAGAGTGGGCTTTTTCTGCACCTCTGGAAAAATGCAAGCTGAAAGGGAATTGTCCTCTCCTCTGAGCCTGGTGGGACCTGCTGCTCCAGTCCTGGGTGAGCTGTGCCTGGGGGAAGGTGATCCCTCAGCACACCTGAAAGGAGAGCTGCTGGGGTCTGAAAATTTTCCTGCCCCGGTGAGAGACCCCCAAACCTATTTTTATCTGGTTGTGCAGCTTTGTCTCTGCAATAACAATGTGCTCAGTGTGCAGAGTGAAATTAATACAGAGCCACATTTACCCTGGGAATATTTGAGCAAGTTTTTAAATGAATATTCATTGGAATTTTGTGCTCTTATGTCTTGCCTGGCCCATCATGGCTGTAGCTGGGCAGCTGGGTCAGCGCTTTCCGGGGCATCACTTGCTGTGTAAGAAATGTGGAAATGTCCCAAAAGGCAGCATCCACCTCTGATTTTCTCTGCAGCCTTTGAAGTTGTGGATATGATGTGAAACCTGGTGCTGACACCAGGTGAGGAAAGAGGAGCTGTGCCCAGGGTGCAGCTGCTGTCCCCCATCCCAGTGGTGCAGGGTGGCTGGAGGAGAGGGAGTGTGCAGCCCTGAGAGGGAAGGTGTCCAACATCCAGGAGCCAGGTCAGAGCTGCAGGATATGCTTGGACTCTGCAATTGTAATAAAAGTATGTGAGCTGACCTGTGGCCAGCTCCACAGAGAGCTCTCAGTGCTGCAGCTAAATGAGCTGGTGGCAGATTTGGGCAAGACTAAAATTAAACCAGGTCAGGTACAGGCAGCATCGTGGAGCCAGGAGCCAGAGTTTCAAAGCATGCTCGCTCTGAGAGAGGGAAAGCAGGAAAAAACCTTCCTGCGTATGCAGAGGACATTTCCAGAGCTCTAATCCTTTGATTATAACAGATCTTAGAAGAAACTGTGCTGCTCCTTGAAGATGGGAAGGGAAAAAAACCCATGACTATTCTGAATGGATGGAAGTGGAGCTGCTAATCAGAGGAGAATAATGATCTATTTATTGGATGTGAGGCATTTAATAATGGAATACCAACTGTCTCCCCTAATTCCTGTGACTAATGGAGAAGGACATGGTGAAAATGCTGGAAGACAGACTGAGGTGGGGCAGGGGATGTTTACACAAGGACAAAGAGAAAACATGAACCAAGCACTGCCAGCAGCTTCAGGAGGGGAATGGGGGTTTCCAGGCTGTATTTCAGGAGAGGGGAATGAAAATACACCCATGGATACAGCCATTAACCAGGCAGGAGAGCTGGGGCTGTTGGAGAGGAGCCTCTGCTCGTGGAGAGCCTGCAGCAGCTCAGGGTGCTGGAGTGATCTGATCTGGGGCTCTGGATGGGGAGCACGGCATGGGGGAATGGCTTGGATGGCTCGGGGAGGCTGTGCCTGGCAAAGCACCCGAGCCTTGGGACTGATGAGGTGGGACCAGTGGATTCTGCTCCATTCCTGGAGCTGCACGTGCTCCCCCAGTGCAGTAGCCCAGGCTGTAGCTAGGTGCCACTCAGCACCAAGGCGTCATTATGCTTTATGAACTAAGAGAACATTCCCTAATGCGCCTCGGAACATTATCGTAAATAATTAAATCTGAACTGCAGTTGTCACAGTAAATGAACAAAAGATTGTTCCGCTCCCCATGTGCAAAGTACAAATCACAGACTTTTAGTCTCCCTCAATTTTTACTGCCAATTTAAGGAAAATGGCAAAGAACTGATATAAAGTTTCCAGGTTGGGAGAGAATCCAAAATCCCTCCTAAAAAGCCAGCATTTGGGCAGATCAAATCTGTTTTTCTCTCTGCAAAGGCTGAGGAGACTGGGAAGCTTGTTGTGATGGCTCAGATCATAGAATTTCAGAGTGGCTTGGGTTGGAAGGGACTTTAAAGATCACCCAATCCAATCCTCCTGCAGGGACACCTTCCACTAGACCGGGCTGCTCAGGTTTCCTGGGATTTGCACATCCTGCCTGAAAAGTAAAGCTCAAATCCTTCTCTAGCTCAGGAAATGCTTTCTTTAAGTTAAAGGGATGTAGCAGGGCACAATTAGGGGTCTATTTATGTAACAAAAGTTTAGTTTAGCTCTTTGGCCATCCCACTGGTCTGCTCCTAAATCAGCTGCTAGAGCCAGGCAGGAAAGTGATGTTCCCAAAAGATGGGATCAGCAGCCTGGCATGGCCAGGACCTAGGGAGGATAAAATGCAGCCTGTGTCTGGAGAGGTGGCTCCTGTATATCCCAGGGACCCCTGTGGCCACCCAGGCTGTGCTTTGGAGAGTCTCTCCTGCCCCTTTCCCTTCCCTTGATTTAAGGCTGCTGGTGTTGAGGACACAGCGATTTGATGATGGATCCTGCTGCCTGTGGTACCTATCCCAGGTAAATCTTCCTGTAGTGGCCTTCACTCAGTGCAAAATGACCCTGCAGGTGTCACCAGGGCTGGTGCTGGCTCAGATGGGATCCCCAGGCTGTGGCCACCATGCCCAGCACTCATCCCTGGCCCCCAGCACGGGAGAGCGAGTGGCAGAGCAATCACCTTCCTCTGCTCCATTCCAGGTTTATGGTGCAAAACGTTTTAAAAGGGTGAATAATTAAGTGCTGCTCATAAAAAGGGTTGCTCGGCACTGCTGCCAGACTCCTCTGGCTCCAGGATCCACAATCCAGATGGGGCTGAGACCCATCCTCTGCCGGGCACTGGGCTCATCCCGTGGGCAGAGGGGGACTAAACATCCCAATTTCCTCTGACAAGGAGGACAGAAACTTTCCATCTGCTGAACAGTCCCCCACGGCTGAATCCGTTCACAGGCCGTCCGGCACAGGGGGTGTTTCTCTTGGCAAGATCCAGCAGTGGTAAATAATCCAGAATTTGTGCTTGATGGATGCTCGTTCCACACCAGCCTGTCTCCTGAGAGTTATATAATTCCCTTTCCTGCAGCTCAGCTGTAAATCCAGAGTGATTCATGGCAGGCCCCTCCACCAAAAGCATTTACAGCCCTGCCACCCTCGGGCAGGCAAGGACGGGGCGGAGGGCACGGGTGGCCTGTGCTGAGCTGGGGATGCTGCCTGCCCGGGCACACTGGGGCTCCATGGGCTGAAGCTCTTGAGCAGGGTCCCTCTGGGTGCCATCAGGTGTCCCCTGAGGAGGGCACAGTCTGGCCCTCCTCCTCTGGCTGACAGCAGCTGCTCTTTCTTGTTGCTGGTTTTGTGGTGTGGGTGAAGCAATCTCTGAGGCTCTGGAAGGGTCCCACCATCTCTGAAAGTCCCAGAGAGCAAGGGAAGCCAAATTACTGATGGGTTTTTGGAGGGAACCATCCCTTATTCTGCTGTGTGAGCTCATGCCCGGCCATAAGCCTGACTGAGGTGGTGGAGGCCGGAGGGATTCATGGTCAGGCTGGGCCCTGCCCACTCCAGTAGTTCTGTGGCACCCCGGGGCCTCGGGAATGAAGAAGCAGCTCTGCAAATATTCCTGTTGTGATGTGTTCAATGCTCAGGGATGATCTCCTGTCTGCAATATTAGCACACATGTAACAGAGTATTTCCCTATTGCCCCCTTTAAATCAGATGGACCCCACAGCGGAGGGAGCTGAAAAATACCCCAGGCAGTTGCAAAGGCAGGGAAATTTAATTATTCTTATCTCTGACAGAGGCAGCAAGCAGCAGGCAGGGAAAGGGATCTTTCTGGCCTCTTTTCTGTGCTGATGAGCTGGAGTGTAAGGGAGGCTGCTGGATTCTGCCCAGCACAGGGGCTCCCCATTCCCACCCTGATGCCTGAGCACGAGAATCTGCAGGGAGGAAAGGAAACAGAAACCTGCCAGCCTGCTGCTCACAGGTCTGATCCATCAAAATCCAGGCACCCAACCACATCACAACACTGGCACATATAAATAGCTATTTCCAGGGACTTGAAGTATGTCTAAATAAAACCAGTTCAGCTCAACTGCTCATCCCAGACAATAAACACCTGTACAATGGGAGGTGTATGTGATGCACACCCGTTCCTGCTTGGAAAAATACCCTGCAGGGATATTTCTCTCTGGTGGTTGGGAAACCTCAGCAAGGCTGGATGGTGCAGTGAGGGGCAGAGGGGGAGCCAAGGGCATGGGTGGAGAAGGGGGCACATGTCTGGTGGTGGGATGGACACCCATGGAAAGGATCACCTTCTGCAGCTGGTCCAGCAGGCTCAAAGCAGCCTGGATCTGTTTTGAGCAGATCTAGGGTCAGGGGGTGTGCTATGAGAGCTGCTCCGAGCACCCCAGCTTTGCCCCCGCTGCTCACCTGCCCCTGAGCAATCCCCTTCACCTCGGGGCAGAGGTGGGGATGGCAGGACCAGGTCTCAGGGACAAAGCCCAGTCAGGGTGAGGCTGTGGAGCTCTGCTCTGAGCAGCAGAAAAAGGTCCCTGCCCTGTGCAGGCTGTTTGAACTCCATCCAACCTCACCAGCCCTGATCAATTCCTCAGTTTTTAACGTTCCTGTCCTCCCAGGAAGCCTTGCTTTCTTTTTCCTCTTCTTTTTCTCCCTGTCACTGGCCACTGCATTTTCATCTTCTTCTGCCGATAGTTCATTTTCATTTGACGTATTAATCTATGCTTCTTTCTGTACAGATAACTCATCCCTGCGTGGTGGCAGGAGTGCATAACCAGCACCACGCCAGGAATATTTTATTCCCTTTGAAAAGGCGATGGAATAACAAGTAACCAGAGTTGAGCTGGTATCATCCATCCATTTTAAGAAGCCAGAGGTCCCTGGTGAGAGGCCTGGTGTAGGAGCTTTGAGGTGGGTGAAGTTTGGAACAGGAGCTGGGGGTCACGATGCCAAGGTGGGGCTGGATGCTGCCTCCCCTTCCCTACACTCACTGGAACGTTGGGCTGTTGGCACTGGGTTCATTTATTTGCTGCTGTTAATCAGGCTTGTGGCTGGCTGGCAGCTTTAATGCTGTTTATATAAGGAACGGTAGCAGTGTACAAGAGCAATTATTCCCACCAATCTGCCCGGGGGTGGGAATTGTGCTGATCCCATCACCCCATCCCCCACGGCGGGGATACGGGAGGTACCACAAAGGGTGGCAAATGTCACCGAGAGGAAGATTTGACAGCAAAACCTGCCCAGCTCCCCCTGCACCCATCTGCTGAAACCACACAGCTCCGGGGACCCTCCCGGTGCTGCTCCTTTAAATGCTTAAAAGGACTCCATCTGGTTTTAATTATTCAAATGAGCTGACAGGGTAATCAATATAAACGGTTAAATATGGCCAGCACTGGTGTCAGCTCTGCTGCAGCACCTAGAAAAGCTCTGGAGAGGGAGTTGAGGGATGTGAGGGGTGCTGGGGTCCCCTGGTCGGTGGGCATGGGTGACATCTCAGCCTGGGCTGGGGTCACGGGAAGGGTGTGAGTCCACAGCCACCCTGTCAGATGCAGGATTTAAAGCCATAACCTGCGGTACTTCTGGCTCTGGCTGCTTTTTTATTGCTAATATACTGCTAATTGCACTCTGCTGTGTGGTGATACTAATAAAGAGAGATTTAGAAAGCAGGAGGCTGGAGAGAGTAAATCAAGGGCACGGCACAGCCTCAGCTCTGCATCACAATCACCCATGGCTCCCTGGCACCGGGAAAGGGTGAGGGACCCCACCCCACCAGGACCTGCATCTGGGGTCCCCACAGCATCCCGGGCTGCTGGAGGGTGACACACCCTGGGGTGGGAACCTTAACTCCTGCCTGGAGCACTCGTGTCCTTGTGCCCTCTGTGGTAACAAAGTTCCTCCCGACCCCCTTCTCCTCCTGGAGCTGTGGCCGTGCTGCTTTTTTGTGGTGTTGCCATGGAAATGCTGCCTGCATCCATCCCTGGTCCTGCCCATCTCCATCCTGCCGTGGTCCTGACTGTGTCCTGTCTCCATCCCACCCTGGTCCTGCCTGTTTCCACCCCTGCTCCTCCCTGCTGGGAGAGCCACCAGGCTCTTCCCCGGGGCTTCGGAGGGCTTCTCCCATCTCTGCGAACAAAACGTGACTAAGAGATGAAAAGAGGGAGGAGGTGGCAGCCTTGGGTTGTTCAGTCTGTCTCTGCCAGCCCCACCTCGAGTGGGGTCCTGCTGAGGCAGCCACCGAAACGAGAGCAGCTGGAATTCTGAATGTGGCAGGAGGGGAACGATGGCAAAAACCCGGGGGGACAGTGACATTCCTGTCACCCCCTCCAGCCAGCCATAAGCCTTCCAGGTTTGCCCAGCCCCGGGTGATGGCAGAGCTGAGGCTGGGGGGTTCCTGCTCCTTCTGTTCCCAAACCCTCATTTTTGCCTTGTGTTATGGCATGGAAATGTTTGACTTTACAGCTTTAGTTTATATTGCCAGGAAGTAACTTAACCGTGCTCTCTAAGTGTTGAAGCTGCATTTCTTTTTGATGATTTCAAAGATTTATTAAGTTCTCACAGGGAGAAAGAAGGAAAGGAAAAAAAAAACCCAAAAACACACCAACAAAAATGCCCCAAACCACGCCAGCAAATAAGATTCAGCGGTAAGCCCAGCAAATAAACCCAAAATATATGTGCAGTGTTTAGAGATTTCGCTGGAGCATTCACTTGCTGCCAGCTCCTGTCTACAATAGGATGTAGATGTTCAGTATTATCCGTGGCTGTGGAAGCTCTGATGCCTGGGGATGGTGTTTTTGTGTTCCCCCTTTATTTTGGGGTGTTGGATGCAGGATCTGAGCGGGGGTAGTTTAAGGTTTGCTGTTTGCTAACAGCTGGAAGGTCGGGAAGAGATCATCCAAACCACTCAGCTGAAATTAAAACACAGTGAGTGCTTCCTGAGCTGGAATCTGGAGCGGATCCTGGGCAGTCTGGGAACATGAGAGATGGGTCCAGTTCACCGCACAAGTTAGTTGCAATTAATTAATGAACTGGTTCTATTAATTTACTCCAAAATCCAATCACTGGGGGATGAGGTCACAGCTGGCTAAGACGTACCAGCAGGTTGCGGAGTTTTCTGCAAAAATAAATTAGCAGCATTTAATTTCAAGAATCCAGGGGGAAAAAAAATGTGTTAAGAAGAGATGGAGGCCTGGAAATCAGCTGGGGCTGCAGGCAGGAGAGGCATGGCCAGCTGTGAAGTGGGTGAGACACAGAGCCAGGCTTCTCTCCCAGGGTATTTATGTATCTCTTTCATCAACCTGCTGCTCCCAGGACTGAGCCGTGCACCTACAGAGGAGAAATTCCTGGGGGAAGGCAGCCTAAATTACTGTCTCCCCCAAATAGATGTGATTTGAAGCAATTTTCTGAAATGTGAGATTATTACAGGTAAGTTATATATTGATTTTGAAGGCTTTCAGGTGAGCAGAAACATTCTTGCCTCGTCACAGAAAAGATGAAGGGTTGGGGTGTTTTTTTTGTCTTTTTTTGAGGGAAGAAGAGGGAAATGCACCATAATAAGGCAGAAGTGAGACATAGGAAGGCAGAGATGGGTTTGAGATCTCCAGAAGAGCTCTAGCCACTGAATTATCCTCAGTGAGAGGTGAAAAGCAGTGAATTGTGGTTCTCAAGGTCCCACAGGTGTTTGCCTTCCTCCCTTTCCCTCTGCACCCAGCATCTCTCCAGCCCAGGGAGGGAGCTGCTTATCAGGGGGAGTGCTGAGATAAATCCCTGCTAATCTCTGCCCGCTGTACGTGAAGGGCAATGGCTCTGCATGTTATTTTCTCACCTGTTTGGTGAGCTGATGGAAAATCAAGTCATATTGCTTTTCCAGTCCCTGCTCTGACAGAGGCCAAGCTGCTGCATTTGCGTGTGGGATGCTGTGGGAAGATGTACTGGTGTAATTACCCACAACATACCAGCAATCCACCTGCCCTGGGAACTGCAAAAATTGCAGCTTTCCTCAATAAAAACTACCCTCTGATGAGACCTGTGCTGCCCAGATCCTTCCCAGTGCTGTGGGAGGGAGGGTTGCTAACATCAAACCTGTCCCTTCCTCTCCTTCTCTCACTGGATGCAGGGAACAGGTTTCTCCCTCCCACTTTGCAGCCATCACCACCTGTATTTGCAGACTCAGTTTTGCCCTTGACACTCTCTTCTCTGGGTTAAGCAACTCAAATTCATTCAACCTTTTGTGTTTCCCAGATCTGCTGGACTGCTTTCATTAAATTCATTAGTGGGTTCTTAGGCCAGGAGGAGGGAAGGCCCTCCTCATGCAGGCTCATCCCTGGAGGTGAACATTCTTCCCCTGCCATGATGCTTTGGTGCCTTTGGGAAGGTACAGGGGATATTTTAAGCAGTTTTGGGGACTTTTTTGCCCTTACCTCTTTGGCAGAAGGCTGGCAGCACCACTTGCAGCTGAGGAATCAGCTTTTAGCATCTTTATCAAAGCACATCAATTTGGTTTTTCCCGAACTCAGTCCTGCAGGAGCACCTCGCTGCTTCTCCCTCCATGTATATATTTAGGTATTTTCCCATGTCCAAGTAATCCAGCCCCTGCCTGGATCCATCCTGCCTTTCATGCTACTGCAATAAAGGGATCTTTTGTCAGCGGCCGCGTTCCTCCATCAGCCTCGTGTAAAACCTCCCCAGACCCTGCCAGACAGGGATGTTCATTACCCTCTCCTGCAAACCTCAGTGCTGGAAGGGTGAGGGAAGAGGTTCATTACACCCTGAGCCTGAGCCTCCTGTGTGAGAGGCAGCCAGAGGGAAGGAGAGCTCAAGCATTGCCATGGTCAGGCAGGAAAGGTTGGGGTTGTCACCCAGGGATTGGGATGGATCCTGCCAGAACATCATACCAGGGGTTTTTAGCACTGGACACTGTATTACTTTGGCTACTCTCAGTAATTAATTATTATTTCTTACTATTTCTTTGGCCTGAAAGAATCTGACCCTTTTTCTCCTGCTCTTTTCCCCCACCAAAACCCCTTTGAGGTAATGGATGTTTTTTCCACTGATGACACATTTTATTTCCATTCTCTGCCCTCCTTTCCCCTCCCAGCCCAGGGATAAAGAATCCAGCCTGGCTGGAGTGTTCAGGTGCCTCCAGGGAAGGAGATGATCCTGTAGGGTTCTTCCTGTACCTGGGGAGGCTGAGGGTGTCCTGCCAGTGGGATGATATTCCCAGAGGCTTAGGGAGACACAGTTCTTTCCTGGCCCCTCCTGCCAGCAGTGCAGAGGTGTTTTTTGGGAAAGGTTCAACTGGGATTGCAATCACTGAGCTGGGCACCACCCTAACTCTGCCCCATTTGAGATGTGCTGTACAAAGCAGGGACATTTCAGGGCATTTGAGATGGGATAGCTTCTCCAAAGCCCTGAGGGATGCAACTCTTCTCCCTTCCCCTTCCCCATCAGAGGTTTGTGAGCAGGTCATTGCCATCCCTCTCCTTTCCCTCCTGATGGATGCTCTGCTGTTCCAAGTTTAGCGTCACTGGGTCTGTCAGAAAAATTAATTTTTTAATTAAAAACATTTTTTTTGGTGGTGCTTTAATGTCTGGATCTGGAGTAATTATTAGTAGCTCCAGGGAGACTGTGCTTTAGAAAAATTGTTGGTGCTACTGCAAAGGAATTTATCTGATTAACGTCAGCCTTCACACGTGGCTGTCAGGGGGGATGGATGAGGGTGGGAGTCCTGCTGCTCTCAAGCAAACTGATTAATCATGGAAAATGAGGCAGGGCTCTGCAGGTGCTGATTTTCCACCTCGGAGGTGGGATGGGAGCATCAGTGTGGAGCTCCCTTGCCATCCCCTACCCTGCACACAGGTCCTGGGATGTGGCTTGAATGATGGGTTTGTCCCTAGCTGGAATAAAGAGGCAGGAAAACACCAAAAGAGAGCATCAGCAAAACCTTGGATATCCTTGCCCCCATCCTGGGTGGGAATGGAGGGGCTGCTGCCACCCCAGGGCTGGGGATGCTTGGTGATGTCCCCATCCTGCCCCTGCCCTGCTGTGGCCACTTGCTCCATTTTCCATGGCCAAATCCTTCTCCTAGCCAAAGGTTCCCTGAAGGAAGCAGCTTTTCTCCCAGCTTTTCCTTCCCAACTCCTTATTGCAGGTTTATTCCTGTGCTGAAGTGTAAGTGTTTCGATTCTTCCCAAAA
This sequence comes from Cisticola juncidis, assembly GCA_013400215.1. Lineage (NCBI taxonomy): Eukaryota > Metazoa > Chordata > Aves > Passeriformes > Cisticolidae > Cisticola > Cisticola juncidis. Next base: position 220,979 of record VXBR01006370.1, on the reverse strand, counting down.
CTCCTGGGTCTGGAGGTTTTTGCTGATTCAATCCCAGGGCTGGTTAGCCCTGGCTGTGCTGGCTGCTCCAGCTTTGGATTCTCTTGGCTGGGGGAGATCAGCTGGGGAAAGTGGTGTGAAGGCCCCTGATAGCTCATCCATCCCCCTTCTGTGAGCACCTCCTGGGGATAGGGCTGGAGGGAGGGATGGAAGAACAGAAGGGAGGGAGGGAAGGTGGGATACAACAGGAGGTCCTGGGCTGTCCAGAAGCAGGAGGCACCAACCCCTGTGCTGCTCAGGACCCTCTTCCCCTCACAGAACCCTTTACCCAATTCCATCATAACATTACAGCTGCTTCCCTAATGGGCTCTGCAGGCTCCAGGCAGATCCTACCCTTTGTGTCCAATTAACAGGCTGTACCCTGGAGAGTGGGACGCAATACAAATATTTTCCATGTAGTAATAGGACTTTTAAAAAAAATTCCTTATTTTAAATTTTTTTTTGGCTGTGGTGCTGTCATTATAATATTGATTTGACATCCAGGTGTCAGAAACAGCTGGATGGCAGAAAAAATGGCAACTTTAATTCATTTTGCAGGCAGGGGAGTGGGGGGAACAGTTTCCTCGAGGCTTTTCCTCCCCCCACCACCTTCCCTCTGCGATGCTCCGTGTTCCACCCTGACAGGAACATTTATAAACTGCCACTGTGGGGAGTATTATTAACAGCTCGATTCCTTAAAGATGCAATTAATTATTCACCTGCTTCCAAATCAGTTTAAGCAGCTTCTAAGCTGCAGTGTAAATAAAACCTTCCCAACTCTCCTCTCCCGTTTCGCACACGCATTCCTGGTATTCATAAAGCGGAGCTATTTAAATTGAGCCAAACCAGCAGTTATTGTAAATTACTGCAGCTCCATTGGCTTCCCGGGCTCTCCGCTGGGTTACGCCAGCCAGGATTTTAACTCATCCTTGTGGGGATGGCAACTGTCGCTATTTCCTCATTTGCCATATTTTTAGGCTATTTTTACCTTGTTGCTAAATCCCTCCTGTTTTGTCACGCCTGTCCCCCCTTAGCCCAATCTCCCTTTTACCTGTTTGCCATTCAATAAATCATCCCCTAAATGATCCCCTGACTTGAGCATCAGCTACAACGCCTTGGTGCAGGGTTTATTTATATTTTTCTCCTCTTTGGAAAGACGTTGATTAGGTCTCAGATGACTGCTGCTTTCAAAGGAGGAAATGCCGACTGTGCTCCAGGGGGGTCTGCAAGCAAAAGGCTCATTTATTGTGGTTAAGTTCCTGGGATGAAATTTAGGTTTGGCAGATGGCAGATATTTGGGGAGAAAACATTTTAAAAAGAGGTCTGGCCTTTTATTCTTTCAGGGAAAGCTGAGACCTGCAGTGGATTTTAATGGGAGTGGATGGGGCAGAGCTCCTGAAATACCTTTGTCATCACCACCCAGAAATGTTGAGCACCCAGGGCTGAAGGGACAAGGGAGCAAGCAGGAATGCCTGGGGGATGCTCACCTCCATAAACAGACTCTGAAAAAAAAATTATATATATATTAAATAGATAAAAATCCCCTTTCCTCTTGCATGGGTCCATTTCCAGCATGAACACAGCAATCGCCTCCTGTGTTTCAAAGAGGCCAGGCCAAATCTTTGCATAGATTAGTCGTTAACAATGGAGTTAATAATGATAATGGCACAAACGTCCTGTGCCTGCGTGAGCTACACTTAGGAAAATCTGCCAGCACCAGGTAATCACCATGTTTCACACTGTCAATGAGATCAATCATGTCGAGAGCCCATTCATCAATCAGCTGTGCCTGGGGCTGAGCAGTCAAGGGGGAAGTGCAGGCAGCTCTCGATGCCTCAGACCCCAGCTCCTGCGGGAAAAGGGCTGGTGCCCCGGGATTAGGCGGGGTGGGGAAGTGTCAAAGTCCTGCTGGGCTCCAAACCCAGCTGGGTGCCAGGCAAAGCCCGTGCTCACCTCTCCTCAAGGGTGCTCCCCTCTCTGTGGTGGCTGGGGCTGTCGGGGCTCCTCTGCTGGAGACAGATTGTTTGTTGCTGTTTCTCCATCTGGCTGGAATCACGTCTGTCTTCCAGTGTGTAATTTGTTGCCTGACTGCCACCTGTAAGCCGTCCTTTCTGCTTGGCTTCCTGGCAAGGAGATGTCCTCAGCTGCGTGGCCTCAGCACTGCCCTCAGGTCCCTCTACCCCACGTGGGATCCCAGGCCATTTGTGCTGGAAATCCTGCCCCAAGGAGCTTTCTGCTCTGGAAAATGGGACCTTGCCTCAAAAATCCTCGCTGAGCCTGTAGTCCTGGCAGGAAGGAGCAGTAGGGAATGGGCAGCTGTCCCGCGGCAGCCTCGCTCCAGCGAGCAGCAGGAGGTGACAGAGAGCCTGTCCCCATCTGCGGAGAGGCCGGGGTTGGACCCCGCCCCAGGGCAGTCAGCCAAGCACAGCCTTGCAGAAGGGACAGGAACAGGCTGTAAAGAGCCTGTCACGGGCAGTTTGGGTCTGCAAACCCTGATGGACAATCCTTTTTGGCTGCTGTGTTGTTAAGGGGGAGACACCCTAAGGGTAGTCACAACACCTCCCAGCTCCTCTCAACACCACACCCTGTGGGACAGGGATACCCTGGTTCTGGTGGTTCTGGTGGTTCTGGGGTGGGCAGTCCTGCCCTGCCTGTGCCTCCTCCCTGCTGGCTGATGGGTGAGCACACTGGACACTGGGAAGGGGCTCCAGGTGCTGCCACCTCAGAGCTGCTGTGTCTGGCAAGGTGTCTTGGGTTATGTAAAAAAAAAAAAAAAAAAAAAAAACAGAATACCATNAGGATCAACTCTACTTCAACAGAACCACATCTGTCACTCCAAGAGGATTTATTTGGACTGCTCCCAACACCCTGACCCACAGGGCGTCAGGTCGTATCTGTGACTCTGTCAGGGTTTTCTAGGACTTTTGTTTGTTTGCTTGCCTTTTTTTTTTTTTAAAATTATTACTGCATTTTGTATTTTTATTATTCCTAGTAAAGAACTGTTATTCCTATTCCCATATTTTTTGCCTGAAATCGCCTAATTGCAAAATTGTAGTAATTTGGAGGGAGGGGGTTTTACATTCTTCATTCCAAGGCAAACTCCAGTTTTCCCCAACAGACACCTGTCTTTCCAAACCAAGACACAAGGCTGTCACTCCTGGTCTGCATGAATCAGACAGCTGAAGGCATGGGGACATGGAGGGGGACACAGCCCTGCCTGTCACTCCTCTGGCTTCTCCATCCAGCCCAACTGCCCTGCTGCTGCCAGCTCTGCCTGCAAGGGTCTGCTGGTCTCCAGCCTCTGTGCTAGATGGGGATACAGCCTGGGGACCTCCTTGGCCAAGGCGGCCTCAGGCTCACTGCCAGAGCAGGATTTTGGGCAGAGGATCGTACCCCTTATTCTGCACCTTAGTGAGAAGGGAGCAAACTGTGCTACCTATCTCCTCATTGTACCAGGTAAGTAGAAGTGGTAGACTCACCACTGGCATGGGTGCTGCCACCTCCAGGCAGCCAAGAGGGTGTCCTGAAGGACCTGGCACTCAGTGTGAACTCTGTTACCTGCATGGAGCCCTTCCTTGTACAGCACTTTTATAATTCCAGGGGCAAATGCAACTGCAGGGCACAGCCTGTGAGCCCAGGCTCAGCACTGTGCTCTCCAGAGGTTGAGCTGAATGTTCTCAGAAGCTGTGAAGCTTCCTTGCAGTGCTGTGGCCAGCATCCTCCTTTTCCTCAATGTGGTACCCAGCTACCTCAGCACCTCTGCCAAGGATGCTGCAGATGTAACAGCATCTCTCCCCTCACAGCTGCACCAGGAAGGGATGCAGGGCTGGTGGTGGGGCAGAGTGAACCCCAGGAGCCCACATTTGGTTCTCCCCTCCCTTCTCCCAGCCTTGGCTGGCCCACTCCCCTCTTTTTCCCAGCAGCAGCCCTTTATCCTTGCCTCTTCTTTTCCCCACTTCTGGGAGGCTGCTTGATTGCCTGGCTCCCTTCATTAGCATGATACCTCCTGGAAAATTGGTAAACAGAGGCGTATGAATGAGGTGTTGATTGCAATCAGCGGGGGAGAAGCGGGGACTGAGAGCGCTGGAGAGGCCACCGACGCTTCCCAATCCCCCGGTGGTCCGGGCCGGCTGCTGGAGAGGATCCGCTCCCCGGCACGGCCCCCGCGGGGCGGCCCACACACGCACCCCGTGGCGGGGAGCGGATCCTCCGCGGCACCACCCGAGCATCCCTCTGCAGAGGGTGCTGATGCTCCCGCCCGTCCTGCCCTCTCGGGGGTGCGGGATGCGGTGTGGGAGCGCCCACCCCGGCTGCGGGATGGGCCGGGTGCCAGGACTCGCCATCCCGGGCAGGGTGCAGCAGCTCCAAGGGACGAACCCACCACCCATCGCGGCGGTGTCTGATTCACCGCGGCCCTGGGCTGCTGCCAACAGCTCACCCACAAGTGTCTGTCATTAAGCATCTATTTAGGCGTGCAGAAGTTGCCTAATTTTTCAAGAGTGCTGCAAACCCCCAATGTCCTTGAAGTCAGTTGCTGCTGAAAGTACCTGATACCTCCAAAAATGAGTCACGGGGTGCATGAATCGGATGCCCAGCAGAAACAGGTGGGTAAAGGGCCAGGCTGCCTGCGCAATGGGCATTTTCGTATTATCAAAGGGGGTGTCAGTGCATATCAGAACCCTCCTGGGTGTTGGGGAGTGATCCCCTGACTGAAGCCAAGGCAGACTGCAGCCCTGCATTGCTGGAGAAACCCCACGAGTGATGGGAAACCCTGTGGGAAAGTGCCTTTTCCCTAAGAAGCATCCTATTGTCACCCAGACCGTCTCTGTTCCCTGTCCCCAGCCCTGCCAAAGGTGGCCTTGGCTCATGGGAGCTAAACTACTTGGAAAGCCCTGCCTAGAAAAGGCAGCCAAAATAGGATGCTAAAGGATTATTCCCCAGCCATCCTCAGCAGGAAACACAACCACCAGGAACAAACGCAGGAATTAGAGGAGGACACCTGAAGACGGGTTCAGGCTGGGAGAAGGATCCCTGGAGAAAGAGGTAAAACACTGGCAGTGGTTTTCACTCCCCTGCATCTATTATTTGACCTTATAAAACTCTATTTGTGGAGGTGGTTGTTATTTTTTGTTAAAACTTTTAATCTAAAATCCCATTAGACATTAGGCTCAGCAGTGTGTTCATTTCTGAGCAGAAGCAAAACAGTTCAGTGTTTGCTCATTCCTGTATCTTCCTCACTTCAAACAGATGAAATAAAGTATTTTCTCTTTCCCTCGTGTTTCCCTTTGTGGTTTGGCTTTCTTTAGGAGCCTTCGAGGCTGTTCAGCCTGGTTTTCCCCATTCCCTGCACCGCATGTCTCTTCTAGCTCTGCTGCTTTCAGGTCTGCCGAAATCAAATAAATTCACAGGATGTCCGCTGAAGCAGGGACTTTTTCTTTGCCTGGCTCTCCTGTCAGTGGGGTTAAACCAGCCCATCCAGATGAAATTGTCTGACTTTAGGATAAAGGAGCATTAAAAGATACATCCAGGGTGTATTTCTGTGTGTATGCCCATCTCTACAAGGCAGCAGCAGCCTGTGGAGGGGATGGTCTGGTCCCCACACTAGGGAGGCAGCACAGTGACCCTTTACAGTGGGTTTTTTTCTTCACCCCGTTTCTCTATCATCTTTATTTCAGGAATTGCTTTAAAACCAGGCTTTGAATAATTCACTGGGAGCATACAGCAGTCCACCCTGATTGCTTCGTCACAGCTTCCCTTGGCTTCAATAATTCACTTTCCCACCAGGAGCTGATGTGCTTTCCTTGTACGTGGGTTTGCTGCTGAGCACACCCGGCTCCCAGAGCAAAGCTGGTCACGAGGAGGAGTAAAAGGGGATTTAAGGCCAAAAGCGTTTGTTTTAAGAAGCGCTACATTTCTGGCAAGGCAGAGTGTTGGCCAGGCAGCTTCTCCAGCTGTGGAAAAGGTAACACCAGGCTCCTGTGGGAGCAGAGGCTGTTGGTCACGCAGCCCCTTCCCTGATGTGAGGCTTTGGGGGCTGCACCTCCAGTGGGTCCGTATCCACTCCCCAAGAGCATCCCACAACCCCCCAAACAGGGATGGCCCCCAGCCCCACTGTTCCAACTATCTAAAGCTGCATCACACCTCAGTCTTCTTAGGAGGTGTCTAGGCTTGTATTTTCCTCTGTAAAATCAAACCAAGGAGGCCAGTTAGTTGGCAATGGCCAGGAACAGCAAATAAGAATGGGAATGGGAAGAAGCCATGGGGATTCATTAGCCGCTGCATCCAGGTCCTGCTTATTTGGGTAAATTAGGGTTTAAGATAAAGGAAGCACAAAGGCTTCCATTAACTTAAATGGAACCATCCAGGCTCCTTGTCCATTGCAGTGTATTGATGGGAGAAGGTGTGATACACATGTAAATATAAAATATATAATGTACAAGTGTCTTGGTTTGAAAGACAGGTGGGAACCTCCCTTGGAATGGAGAATATGACCCCTTCCCTCTGAGTTATTATAACTTTGAAATGAGGGGGTTTTCAGGCAAAGCTACGGGAAAAGGGATGCCAGTTCTGTAGGAGCGCCAGACAAACCAACTCCTGCAGTGGTCCCAGCCCACAGTGCCCAGAGCCCTTCAGTGGGGTGAGTGTGTGTGTGCCAGCCCCGCTCTGAGCCCTTCTGTGGGGTGAGTGTGTGCCAGCCCCGCTCAGAGCCCTTCTCTCGGGTGTTTCTGTCCCATTTCCCCTCAGGGCTTCTCTCGGGTGTTTCTGTCCCATTTCCCCTCAGGGTTCAGGGCCATTTCCCCTCAGTTCCCTTCTCTCGGGTGTTTCGGGGCCATTTCCCCTCAGGGTTCTTCTCTCGGGGGTTTCTGTCCCATTTCCCCTCAGGGTTCTTCTCTCGGGGGTTTCTGTCCCATTTCCCCTCAGGGTTCTTCTCTCGGGGGTTTCTGTCCCATTTCCCCTCAGGGTTCTTCTCTCGGGGGTTTCTGTCCCATTTCCCCTCAGGGTTCAGGGCCATTTCCCCTCAGTTCCCTTCTCTCGGGTGTTTCGGGGCCATTTCCCCTCAGGGTTCTTCTCTCGGGTGTTTCT
>VXBR01006370.1:202353-213382 GCA_013400215.1 Cisticola juncidis | reverse complement strand
CGGCTCCCGAACACGGCCCGGAGAGGCTCCCCTGGAGGGGAAGGGCCCGGGATGCCGGGGTTCCCCTGAGACACCCGAGCAGATGGGAAGGGTCCTGGTTCACTGAGGTCGGGTATTGAGAAGGCTCCGGTACAACAAGCACAGCTTCGCTCCCGCTGGGAGAAGGCAGCAGGAGCCGGAGCCTCGCAGCGCTGGCGAACTCTCCCCACAGTGACCGCGGCCGGCTCCCCCTGCGGCCCCGAGCGAGGGGAGAGCGCGGGGCTGCCCCCGATCCACCGCCCCAGAGAAATCTCCGGTACCGCTGCCCCTCCGGGAGAAACTCCCCAGCTAAGAGAGTAGCCGGCCGCGCTCTTCCCGTGGCAACTTCTTTTGTCTCTGTCGAGTCCTGGTCGTTATTGTCTCTTAGCAACAAATAGGACAAAATTCCATGAGAGAAAGAAACACAAGGAAAAATCCTAAACCCCAACAACAAGCTCTATGCTGTAGTGTTTCTGCTACTGCCGTGGGTCTCTTTCCCTGCCATCTCGGGAGCAAGGCTGGCAAGTAATGAGCAGCCAGGAGCCATGGTTGTGAATAACAGCAGATTCCTGGGAGGAGAGCTGTGTACCTGACCCTGCAGATGCTGCGGGATGTGTGTTTGCAGCGATGCAGGCTGAGGTAGGTGATGCTAAAGATACTCTGGTGCCTGTGTAAGAGTGTGGCATGGAGGAAAGAGCTTATACTGGCGCTAAGTGCAGTGGATTTAATTTCCTCGCAGTAGCATTTTGATATTACAAGGCGCTCCAGAAAAATCAGAGAGGGCCTGGAGCAAAATGCAGCCGAGTCAATTGAAGTTAACTTCCCTGGGCACGGGGCCAGGCCCCTCTTTAAAGGCTATTTTTCCAAAAAGGCTGCAAAAATGTATTTCGAGTTGCTTTTGATTCAGCTGCCTTGAGACTGCTTGAGTGAACAGCGTGCAGAAAGAACCCTGAAAGCCCGGGCTTGAAGAAGGGGGTGCAGACTGAGGGGAGCTGGCCTTATATCCCCCCATGATCCCTTGGAGGAGCCCCATGAGTGCTGTAGGGGCACGGTAAGGGCCCTGCCCTCTTCCAGCATCACTGAGGAAGGCTGGAGGGAGGTGGGGGATACCTTGCAGCCCACAGGGCATGGAGAAGGGTTTGTCATCAGGCAAGGCAAAGCTCCCTCCGTGCCCAGTGCTGACTGAAGATGGGTGGATCCTTGGCACCAAGAGACACCCCTGGCTGGGAAGAGAGGCTCCAGGAGAGCTGAGATTTAGGGACAGTGTCTAGACAGATGTGCTGAGGTCAGGGCTGAGCTAAATTTGTCCTCAGGTTGGGGGATTTGATGCTCGATGTCCTTGGGGGCCTGATGACACAGACCATCCTCTGGCTCAACTTGCAGTTTCTCTTCCTTAAGGCTGATCTCCCCACACCATGGTGTGGAGCAGGAGGGTTTTCCACAGCTTTTCTCCCTCTCCTTGCTCCCCCACGTCTGCTGCTGCCGCTCCCAATAGCTGCTGCCTCTCTAATTGCATTATAGCCAATGGGGGGAAAGAAAACACTGTTTTGGCTTCAAATAATGACGCCCTAACCCAGCTCATTAGCCACCTGACTGGCTCCTCAACCTCCTGTGACACTCCCGTATTTGTCGCGCTGTTTTAGCACCACTAACGAGCACATCAGCCGAGGCCGTGGCCGGCGGCTGCCCCAGCACCCGACCTGGGCTCTGGCAATGAGCTTGTGTCCAGAACCCCAAGGGGATGCTCTGCCTCTGCCGCGTTCATCCTTCCCTTTGCCGTCATCCTTTGTATCCACAGGCGCTTCTTCTGGCCTACTTGCATTCAGTTCATTTTCCTTTTGTTAAATAAAACCTGACTCTAGGCCTTATTTGGCAAATAGAGCTGGGAGAAGCTGGGCTTGCTCTTTCTTCTCCTGACAAGCCTTTCAGGATGGGGGAGATGAGATGGAAAGAAAGGCAGATGAATAGGATGCAAAAGCAGTGAAGAAAAATAAACGGGAGATAAAGGGGGTGTGGGAGAGAGAGAAGAACGAGGCAGATCTGTAGCTGGAATGGGAAGCAGAGGGAAGGCAAGAGGGGGCCTTCTGAACCCCAACCAGCCCAGCCCCTGTGCATGAAGTAAGGGACCAGGGAGTCCCTCACACTGGTATAATATGTCCCTCCCCAGCTCCTCCTGGCCTTGCTCACATGGGGAGTTTGGGGAGAGGGACCTGCTGTGGTAGAGAAATGTCCACATTTCCATCCAGGAACTCCCCTTCCCTGTCCTCCAGTATCCCCTAACAGTTTCCCCCTGAGGTGCAGGTCATTCATGGAAGCAGATGAGTACTTCAGCCTGACTCTGTCTCCAGCTGTCAAACGCTGTAAATATCTGGGAGGTGGTTAAAGCTGGGAAAACACAGAGATGCTTTAAACACAGCCCAGAGCCAACCCCACTGCTGGTAGGGCTCATAAATATCCCCTCTGTGTTCGTGCTCTGTCAGGAGGCAGCAATAACAGGGAACAAAAGCCAAAGCCATTGTGGGGTGGCTTCAGCGTTTCTGATGCCTCCTTACCCCTTCCAGGGCATGCTGAACAGCAGTGAGGAGTAAACTCAGCTGGGAGGAGATGGTGGCACAGGGGTGTCCTCTGGGCATGAGATGGTGAGGTTGGGAGCCAGTACAAGCAGCACAGCATGCAAGTCATTGTTTTTCCTATTATTTCCCCATTTTCAGCTGGCTGAGCAGCACTGAACATCTGCCTTAAGGCAAGTCACCTGGCCCAGCTTTTGAAACCACCAGCTTCATTGGCAGCAAATGAAGTCCTTGGCTGAAGAGAGAAATTGAGGACTTAAAACTGTCTGTGCAGGAAACAGGTGAGAGTGAATGCTGTTAAACAAGGCATGAGACAGGAAACAGGTATTTGCCAGCACAGAGCAAACCCTGGCATTCCTGGGGGAGCCAGGGAAATCTGTCCTTTATCAGCAGGCCACATCACCCCATCAGCCCTACAAGCACAGGACCCACAGGGCAGCAGGACCCATCTCAGGGAAGGTGGAAGCTTCATCTAGACCCAGCACTGGCAACATAGCTCTGCCCCAGTTGTGATTTTTATAATAAGCTGAATTCTCAGCTGGACCCAGCAGAAAATCAATAGTGGGACTTGAGAAAGCAGTCAAAATCCATGGAGCTAAATTGGCCACCCCGCAGGCAGCCGGGCCTTCTCGGGCATTGTGATGTGCAGCCACCTGAAAGGGGGAAAATAGGACAATTTCAAAAGTCCTTTGAAATAATTGCCTAAGATTATTGAATTCTCTTGAAATACCAGGGCAAGATGCAGAAGTGCTTTTTAAAAAGTTGGCAGTGGGAGCTGGAGGAGTGAGGGAAGCCACCTTCCTGCTGCCAAAGGCATCTGGGGACAGCTGAGGTGGGTTTTTCCCTTTCCCAATTAGATCCAACGAGTGCCTGCCACTCCACCTGTGGAGCCTTATCTGCAGAGCAGCACATCGGCTTTAGCAGAAAGCCTTTCTTTCTCCAAAGTCCCTTTAATTCCATCCTTTTAGATCTGCCTTTTCAAGCACAGCCCCAGCGCCTTCCATCTGCCCTTACAATAGAGACGGTGTCCTGAGCTGTTTTATTTTTGGCAGCTTTGCCTTCCGCTCCTGGTTGGCAGGGAAGCAGGGAGCAGATCCTCTGAGGATGCTGTTGGATTTGGGGATGGCTATTTCGGTCCCAGTGGTGGATGCAGGACAGACGGACACTGTAGGGCAGCATCCTGAGGCTGTGTGAGCCTGTCCATGGATTACTCACAGCACATGGCTCTTGCTGGTGTATAGCCAGGTGACTCTAAAAACGTGGGAAGCCTCAGCCAGAGTGTTCTATGCCTATCAACCTCTTCCAAGCTATAGCAAAAAAGACAGGGCAGGAAAGCGAAGAAAAACATAAAGAAACAATTTTCCCCTGACATATTTCTTTTTTTTTTTAATGTGAGCCCTTACAGGAGGAGGTCTTTAAAATTAATAATGTTCTTTCTTTTTTCCTCTCTATTCCTGAGACTCCTGGTTTAACTTAATGAAATGTCAAATACTATTAAGTTCCAGTGATGTGTTTGTGATAATGAGGGGACTGATTTTCAGCCAGTTTACAACTCTGATACCTTCTCTCACCCCCTTCTCTTGGCTCTGATTAAAACTCCCTTTATTAGATTTGCTCTTTCATGGGTTCCCTCTGATTTCTAACCTTTGTGGTCCAAGGCTGGGGAAAGCCTTTTCATTGAGCAGATCTGAAGGCTTTTCAACATTCTGGTATTTTGCTGCCATGTCTGCTCAGGAGCTGGTGGGTACTCCCAGGGATGTCACCCAGGGTGCTGCAGGGCTCCTCAGGACTGGACCCTGTCACTGAGATGTGGCTTTCAAGGCAGCAGGGATGCCAAGCTGGGTTTTCTCTATGGCAACTTTACTGGGACACTGTGAAAAGGAAAAAAAAACCTCTGATGGCCATAAAGTGCCTTGGGGAAGGCCAGACAGGAATCTCCAGAGACACAAGTGCTTGAAGAGCCTCACTAGGAACTGAGGCAGTCCTTGCTTCACTTGCTGCCCTGCCAAGGTCATAAGGCAAGGGTTGTACAGCCGGCAGCGTGTCTAGAGGGATGAATTAGGGAAGGACAAATGGATGGACTAACAGCTGGATGGGCCCATCCTCTAATGGATGGCTAACAAGGTGACAAGGTGCTCTTGCCAAAGGAGTTCATTAGTCACCTGTGTGGCTGTGCTCCCTGCAAGAGCTTAAAGGGTTAATCTGTAATTTAGGACTCAACAGCAAAGATACAGTTGTTGGGAGAGAAGAAAGCCCTGTGGAAGGCTTTGGGAAATAATTTGCCTTGGCACTTTCTTAGAAGAGTGAATTGATTTTTGCTGGGCTGTGTCAGGCTGAATTATGAATGGGGGAAAGCAGGGCTGGTGCTCCTGGAGGTGAAGGTGTGATAATTAGAGGCACGTGCGGAGGGGGCTTGGGGGCTGCCTCCTTCCAGGATTTCCCATGTGAATCCTGGACTCAAAAGCCCTTGGAGTCCTTGGAGAGATGTGTTGGCTTCAGCCTGGACACAGAGGTGGCCTACATGTTGATGTCCCCCATACTGTACCAGGAGAAGCCTTTTCTGGGCCATCTGGGTTCATCTCCTCTCCCTGTCTAGGCAGTAGAGCAGCAGATCCTGCTTGCTGGAGAGTGAAACAGAGCATCACCTTCATCCTGGGAAGAGATGGGAGTGTGCAAGGGGGGATTCTGTCACCCTGCCCTCAGTGCTGTCCTGCCCACTGCAGCACTGCTGGGAAGGAGCCATGCCCCAAGCCCTGCTCCTGCCTTTAAAAACTGCTGGTGCAGTGTCCCTGCCTGCATCCACCTCCATCAGCCAGCACAGAGCCTGCTGCCCCCCAAGGGCATTATCCTGACCTGCTCAGATGCTGCTTTCCAAGGCAAAGGCATACAAGTCCTGCAGGCTGCTGGGAATTGTAGTGCAGCAAAGCCAGCAGGCAGGAGAGGGGACAAAGCCAGGCCGCCAGCTGGCTGCTGGCCTGGCCAGAGCTGCTCCCCTTGGCAGAGCCAGCACCAGAACTTGCCCCTGGCATGCAGAGACCCCAGGAAAGCTGCATCTGCCTCCAGCACCAGCCACCTCTCCAGAGCTCTGAGCACCTTTCCATGCAGCTTGGCTTTTGTTTGCCAGCTCAAGAGGAGTCACTGGGAAGAGAACGAGGTCTGGGCTTTTTCTTTTTTCCCCTTGCCCTTTTATTTATTCTCCTCTATTAAAAACCAGCTCCAGCTCATGAGTAAGACCTGGGAACAGCAATTCCTGAATACAAGAGATGCTGTAGAAAAGCCTTGCCTGATCGCAGCCACTTTCCAAACAAAGGGGCTCAGACTATTCACTTCCTTCCCTGCCCTTCTCCCAGAAAATCCACCCCAAAGAACAGCTTGTTCAATAAGCCGCCTGCTCCGTAATCAGACTAACCCAATAATAAGCACCGGGCTCATCCAGCTCGGCACACGCGGTTCCTGGGAGGATGGAAATGCCCTGCTCCCCAAGGAAACAGGCAGGCACCGGGAGGAGGCGGCTCTCACACCGCACACCCAGCACTCTGGGCGGGGGAGAGGGGGGGTACCTGTCTCAGTTGCCTCCCGGAGCCGTGGTTTAGCCCTCCCCAGGTAATTGTGCATGGAAATGGATTCCCATTTCCCTGCCCAATCGTCCTGTTTGCTGTCACAGCCGAACGTTTTGCATGTGCAATTACCCGTCCCCGCACATCTCTGTGGGCACGCTCAGGTGTCGGCTGCCAGCCTCGGGCGGCCGCCGCGCAGCCACATCACGCTGCATTTGGGCTCTGATTGCAGTCAAGCAGAAGCCATTTTCCATATGAAGCTGCAGGACCTATGGGATAAATAAATGGGTTGGAAAACCAGGCTGTATAATGAGTTAATTTAAAACCTGCCTTCCCTTCTTGTATATTAATTTACTCGGCATTACGTTTAATCTTTCACTTACTGCGTTGCGTTGGTTTCTTTGTCTCCTTCCCCCTCTGGCAGATCCCTGGGATGCTCTGCCTTTGGCTGGAGCAGCAGGAAGCTAAGCCAGGGCTGGAGAGTGGGGACCAGACCTGGGCCCAGAGGAGCTGCTGTGTCCTACAGGAGCTCAAAGTGCCACCTTGAAGGCTTTTGTTCTTGTGGATGCCCAGCAGGTGTGGACAAATTCCCTGCAGTGGAGGGGAGACCATCGCTGGGTATCCCTGGTGTCACTCCCAGGGTGCTAATTCCTTTAACCAACTGGGAGGATGGCACAGGGAATTAATCAGCTGTAATAAGGACAATTGGAGCTGACAAAGCAGCAGGAAGTGGTAGCAGAGGACTGGGTGGAAGAGCTGAAATTTGGCTGGGGATGATCCTGCCGAAGCATCCATCATGTTGCTCCCATCCTCCTGGCAGCAGCCATGAAACCTCAGGTGTGAGTGGATGGCACTTCACATGAGCACCTCTCTGAAGGGCACGGGAGGCCAGTGCAATGAATAAAAGGCTGCTGCAGCCAGGGAAAGCAGGGAAGAGGCAACAGCAGCAGCTCTGAGGTGAGAAAACGAACAAGTGAACACTGTCCAGGCTTTGTGTAATGGGCTCTGTGCCCATGGCTGCTCTGGATCCCCTCTGGATCACTCACTGGTCCTGTCGAAGAGAAACTTGAGGGTGAATATTGCAGGCAGGGAGAAGTGGGGAGGGAGCAGCAGGCAGGGCTAGGCAGGGCTTGGCAGGGCTCACCAGCAACTCAGTAATGCTGCAGCAGTGAGTGCCAGAAAGTGTGGCAGGCAGGACACCTCAGTGGGAGTATCCCCAGCCATTCCCATCACCTCTGTCCACACGGGATTGTCTTAAACTGTCTTTTAGAAGGACTAACTGACATCTGAAAGAAAAAGAGGCTATTGTGGAGCTTATTTAAGATAGGCTGACCAGAGAAACTCTCCCTGAGGCCACGCCAGAGAGAGGAGGATGGATGCAAGGCCCTGGGGCTGCATCCAACCCGGGGAGCATGGGCTCACAGGCAGGAGGTTTGATCTGTACCCACGGCCTCTTCTGTGCTGGGGGAGCATGGGGAGCATCACAGCAGCTGCTGCTGGGAACACCCCCTTCCCTCCCCTCTTGCTAACGAACGTAGGTGAAACTTGCTGTGCCATGACTTTAATCAGCAAAGAAAACTGCAAAGCCTTTTTTTTTCCTTTCCCCACCTGCTGAATTCAGCACTGAATGCGAATTAGGTGGCGCTCGGGCTTGGCTGCACGCCCGCTTCCCGTGCTCATGCAGGGAGCCAGACTCCCGCACCCCGAGCCTCCCAGGCTAATCCGAGCCGTGCCTGGATCAGCCTCTGGCATTTCACACTGTGCACTGACCCCCGGGGTTTAAAGGCTGCTTGCTGCCGGCTCAGCCCGTGCCGGGGAGTGGGACTGGCCCTTGGCACCCATGGGTGGCTGGGCAGGGTGACACCTGCAAGACATGCCTCACCAGCCTTGGTGTGTGTGTGGTTGCATTATCCCACAGCCGATGTGTTCAGCAGCAACAGGCTGCCTGCCCCAGGAGGGGATGAAAGATTCAGCATCCTGGAGCTCTGCATAGGTGTGAGCCCAGGTGGAGCTGTTGCCCCGGGCTCACACCTATGGGTCCATGAGAGTGGCAGGAGTAATTTGTGGCTCCATTAGCACCGGGAGTCAGCATAGCAGCCCTGCAGTGTGTCCATTTGATAAGAAGCAAGTTCCACTGAATAATGAGCAGTAATTGGATTTCAGGGTTAACCAGCTTGCAGCAAAAATAGAAAAGAACAGAAAGCCATTGGATATTTCTGTTCTGGCTCATCAGACACTGGAAGTTTATCTCTGCTGAGAATAGCACAGGAGAGGTAAAGTTATTAGTGACCATCAGAGCATGGTGATACCATCTCCCTCTTGCGTTTAGTGGGATGAGTCTGTTCGTCCTCTGTGAGTTTCATTTAAGGCTATGGAAGTTGATAACCCCCTGCGGGAGAGCTCCACCCGTGCACCAGTGCAGAGTGGCACAGAGGGGAGAAACCAGCTCTCCTCAGTGTGCAGGAACACCTGCCAGCCTGAGGCAGAAGGCAATGTCTCCTGCCAGTGTCACCTCATCCAGGGGACAGTGTGGTGGGGGAAGGCCAGCAGATGTGCAGCACCACCATGCCTGGAGCTGCAGTTGCCTGTCTTGGGGTGGCACCAGTGTAGGCAGGGTGGGCACAGGTGGCTGTGCCAAGCACCAGGAGGTGCACACAGCCATGGTGGCCCTTCTTCCAGCAAGATGAATTCATGCTGGGAGTGGTGCAGAGAAGGGCTATTAGCACAGGGCAGAAGAGAGAGCCTGTCTTGTAAGATGAAGCTGAAAGCACTTGGCTTGTTTAGCCCAGCAAAGAAAGGCAAAACAGGAATATGATTACTCTCCATAAATATATCAAGCCAGTAAACACCAGGTACAGAAAGGAACCATTTAAGCTAAAAGACTGTTCTGGCACAAGAACAAATAGGCTTAAACTGGCTAATGCAGGCTGGAAATTAGGAGACACTTTTAAACCATGGGGAGCAGAGAAGGAAAGCCACCTCATTGCTTTTCCAAATGGAGCTAGACCACCATGTGAAGGGAGCAGATAGGCAGCTGCCTGCAACTGCAGGGCCTTGGGTTGGGAGCCAGCAGGGTCCTGCCATGTCAGGCTCCTTCCAGGGTGACTGGGTGCACAGCTGGCAACTTCAGAGGTCCCAGTTTCCCAAGGCAGGGAGCATCAGGGCCTACTGACACCAGTCTGCCTCTGTTCAGGGACTGGCAGGCACCTGGCTCCTGGGAGAGCCTCCCAAAGTGCTTGGGGTGGAAGGGGTAATGAACCAGAGGCAGCCAGAGGTGTCTCCCAGCTTGGGAGGTGCCACAGGAGCAAAATCTTCACTGATCAGAGCAGGGCAGCTCAGAGCTCCTGGATTAGGGCTGGGAATCTGCTGCCATCACTGCTTGGTCTGGATTTTCACTGGGAATGGCACACAGCTGAGCCACCAACTCCAGATTTTACCTCCTGCATGAAATTATTCTCAATTCCCTGTATATTCTAGGGCCTTCCTAAAGGATGGGTGAAGAATCTGCTGATGAGGACTCTAATCAGTTTTGAGAGCAGGTAATTTCTCAGCTAGAGATCATCTCCAAACAGGAAATCAGATTCAGGAGATATCTGCTTTATGCAGCACATCATGGTGGACTGAAGCAAAGCTTGTGGTAATAAGCAGAGGTGGAATAAGATCATTATTAAAATTATGCATTAATTATTTTTCAAGCCTCTTACCAGGTGTGCTTTCCACATCATCTATCTCACTCATCTCTAGTATTAATGGAACAGGAATAATTCTAGACCCAATCCTGGCATCTAGGCAGGGGGTTTTGGGTGATGTTTCCTCTGATGCTGGAGGAAAGATGTTCCCTGCCTTCATTGCGCGTTTAGAGTTTGGCAGCGTGCCTGGGATCGTAGTAAGACAAAAAAGCATTTGAAGGAAGCGGCCACTGGATGGAGCCTTAAAGGTCATAACAATTGCCGGCTCCGGTACAGATGGTGCTCACTGATGAAAAACACCAAGCGGGAAAGCAGCGAGCATCGGGGCTGCGGGATGCTGCAGAGCCCAAATCCACCACCCCATCCCAGCTCTAGACACCCGAGCCGGCTGCCAGCGCCTCTGCCTGCTCCTGCCCCGGGTCCTGCCCTCACTGTGGCCGTGTAGATTGCTCGGGGCAGGGATGCACTCACAGCCCGGGATGCTGTAACACACCTCACCAAACACCTTGCTTATTTCCGGCAAGACGAATAGAGATAAGTGACTGTGTGACGAGAATTCCAGTTTTGATTAAAACCCACAGACCTGCTAGCCTCGGCTCCCGTTTGAATAAGGATGAGGATAATATTGGCAGGAGAAAATGAAAACATCTGATGGTATCTGAAGCAGAAGTGTGGCAGGGTGTCAGCTTTGGGAAAAGGGTTCACTGCTTTCTCCTGGACAGGGTCTGGTGTGCCGAGCCCTTGGCAGCTCCACTCCCTGCAGCCCTGGGAAGGGGTAAGGCAAACAGGCAGTGGGATAAGAATTTTCTGGATGAGTGGACAAACACGCTCACTGAAAGGGGCTCTGCAGGGGGGACGAGGGCCATCGCTGGGTCCAGCTCTTGGGATTCATCCTCATGGAACACCCAGCTACCCAGGGAGCGACGGAGAGCTACGGGGGGTGCGGTGCATCTTGGAGGGGATGTCAAACAGCGCTCGCTGTGTGCAGGCGCTCTCCNGGCGGCGGAGGGATCGGGGCCACGGGAATGGGATTTTGTGGGGGAAGAATGTCCATCCCCCCGGAGGCAGGGGGGACACCCGTGTTCCCGGGGGACCTGCGGCTCCGCAGCGCATCACTCGGCAGGTGGGACTCGATCCTCTCGCAGAGGGGCTGAGATGAGGGAAGGGGCCCCCCGCGGAGTGAAGGGCTCCCCGG